>JARGCV010000705.1:120000-207500 GCA_034064705.1 Bothrops alternatus
ATACATATGAATGAACAAAAGAGGAAGACAGGCTTCATTAAAATCCCTGAAGGTTTGCTTGAAATCTTATAATCTTTCATCAGCAAAGCAATTCAATTTTAGATAGCATGAACAGAAGTATAATTTGCAGGAGGTTTAATGTTTCTCTTTCTTCTGCTTTCCTGACATCCCACCTTGAATCTAATGGGATGAACATTTTCTTACAGGTGCATGGAGTCACTTCTTATTTTCAAAAAAAAACAACAACAAAAAACCAAAAATCACCATGGAGTTTGGGATAAGGTATATAATTTCAATATATCTCTGCATTGATTCTCTGCATATGTATACAAATAGGAGTTAAGATTTCAATAGCTATTTATATCTCAAGATTAAATTACGTATTACATTTCTGTCTACATGTATTCAATTTTTTTTTGGCTGCTTTCTCATTAAACAACCATTTCTTAAAAACCAGTTTAAGGCAAATATTTAAATAAATCAATATTTAAATTATGTATATTGAACCAAGCTTTTGATGCACGTTTTTCTCTAAAAATTTGGTTTGCAAACTAGTTTGTTTCAAATCCTGTATGATGCAATGAAAAGATAATGTCTCAAAGATATAATGGTTATTGCATTTGACATGGACAAACCAACCAAGGGATTGCAAGATATATTTTCATACCTTTTATATTTTTATTTTAGTTCTTGACTTTTTCTGTTTTTTAATGATGATTTTATGTATCTCTCCGAGTCATTTTTTGTGAGATGAGAGGTTATAAGAAGTATAGAATAATAGATTGATAGATGAGAGAGAGAGAGAGAAAGAGAATAGATAGATAGATAGATAGATAGATAGATAGATAGATAGATAGATAGATAGATAGATAGAGATGATAGATGGAGATGATATAGATAGATAGATAGATAGATAGATAGATAGATAGATAGATAGATAGATAGATAGATGGAGATGATAGAGATAGATAGACAGATAGAATGATATGATAGAGATATATATAATGATAGATAGATAGATAGAGATAGAGATGATAGATGGAGATGATAGAGATAGATAGAGAGATAGATAGAATGATATGATAGAGATATATATAATGATAGATAGATAGATAGATAGATAGATAGATAGATATAGCTATAGATGATAGCTACAGATAGATGATAGCTATAGGATACACACCCAAACACACACACATATCTCTATCTCTCTTTTGTATCTATCTATCTATCTATCTATCTATCTATCTCTATCTATCAATCTATCTCATCTATCATATATATATATATATATATATATATATATATATATATATATATATATATATATATATATATATATATATATATATATATATATATATATATATATATATATATATATGTTTTTAAAATTGTTAACAAAGAAATAAGGGATTTCTGAGATAGCTATTTCGAGTTATTTAACTCTCTTCAGTCAGAACTCACCCTTTCTGGGATTCTAACCTGGGCAGTCTGCATGCTAGGCAGAAGCTTTAGTCTCAAGCCACAGGCTCTCTCCCGCTTTGTTAATATTCAGGGAGTGAATATGTGTGTCAAGTGGTTATTTTTTAGATTGCAACCTGTAAACCCAAATATGGGAGGAAGAAATCATTCTTTCCTTTGCTTGTTTCAGCTCAACCCAGAGCCATCTGCAAGCACATATATATATATATGTTTTTAAAATTGTTAACAAAGAAATAAGGGATTTCTGAGATAGCTATTTCGAGTTATTTAACTCTCTTCAGTCAGAACTCAGCCTTTCTGGGATTCGAACCTAGGCAGTCTGCATGCTAGGCAGAAGCTTTAGTCTCAAGCCACAGGCTCTCTCCCGCTTTGTTAATATTCAGGGAGTGAATATGTGTGTCAAGTGGTTATTTTTTTAGATTGCACCCTGTAAACCCAAATATGGGAGGAAGAAATCATTCTTTCCTTTGCTTGTTTCAGCTCAACCCAGAGCCATCTGCAAGCACAAATATATATATGTTTTTAAAATTGTTAACAAAGAAATAAGGGATTTCTGAGATAGCTATTTCGAGTTATTTAACTCTCTTCAGTCAGAACTCACCCTTTCTGGGATTCGAACCTGGGCAGTCTGCATGCTAGGCAGAAGCTTTAGTCTCAAGCCACAGGCTCTCTCCCGCTTTGTTAATATTCAGGGAGTGAATATGTGTGTCAAGTGGTTATTTTTTAGATTGCACCCTGTAAACCCAAATATGGGAGGAAGAAATCATTCTTTCCTTTGCTTGTTTCAGCTCAACCCAGAGCCATCTGCAAGCACAAATATATATATATATATGTTTTTAAAATTGTTAACAAAGAAATAAGGGATTTCTGAGATAGCTATTTCGAGTTATTTAACTCTCTTCAGTCAGAACTCACCCTTTCTGGGATTCGAACCTGGGCAGTCTGCATGCTAGGCAGAAGCTTTAGTCTCAAGCCACAGGCTCTCTCCCGCTTTGTTAATATTCAGGGAGTGAATATGTGTGTCAAGTGGTTATTTTTTAGATTGCACCCTGTAAACCCAAATATGGGAGGAAGAAATCATTCTTTCCTTTGCTTGTTTCAGCTCAACCCAGAGCCATCTGCAAGCACAAATATATATATGTTTTTAAAATTGTTAACAAAGAAATAAGGGATTTCTGAGATAGCTATTTCGAGTTATTTAACTCTCTTCAGTCAGAACTCACCCTTTCTGGGATTTTAAAAACATATATATATTTGTGCTTGCAGATGGCTCTGGGTTGAGCTGAAACAAGCAAAGGAAAGAATGATTTCTTCCTCCCATATTTGGGTTTACAGGGTGCAATCTAAAAAAATAACCACTTGACACACATATTCACTCCCTGAATATTAACAAAGCGGGAGAGAGCCTGTGGCTTGAGACTAAAGCTTCTGCCTAGCATGCAGACTGCCCAGGTTCGAATCCCAGAACGGGTGAGTTCTGACTGAAGAGAGTTAAATAACTCGAAATAGCTATCTCAGAAATCCCTTATTTCTTTGTTAACAATTTTAAAAACATATATATATTTGTGCTTGCAGATGGCTCTGGGTTGAGCTGAAACAAGCAAAGGAAAGAATGATTTCTTCCTCCCATATTTGGGTTTACAGGGAGCAATCTAAAAAATAACCACTTGACACACACACACACACACACACACACACACACACACACACACACACACATATATATATATATACATACATACATACATATATACATATATACATATATACATACATACATACATACATACATACAAACATATATATATATATATATATATATATATATATATATATATATATATATATATATATATATATATATATATATATATATATATATATATGATAGATGGATATATATATATATGATAGATAGATAGATAGATAGATAGATAGATAGATAGATAGATAGATAGATAGATAGATAGATAGATAGATAGATAGATAGATAGGTCTTTGGTTCTTCGGGTTTTCTCCCACGTAGAATTTGAAGTGTCTTGGCGACGTTTCGACGAAGTCTCATTCGTCATCTTCAGGCTGGTGCTTTCGGCTTCTGCTTCTAGGAGCAATGTGAGATTTTAGCTGTTTCTTCCTTTTAACTGCCAGTGGGGGTTTGAACTGATTGGCTGGGAGCTCGGCTGTGTTCTGATTGGGTGGAGGTGTGTTCTGATTGGTTAGGGGCTTGGCTGTGCTCTGATTGGATGGGGGGTTGGCTGTGCTCTGATTGGATGGGGGAGTGTTCTGTTTGGGTGGGGGCTTTGTTGTGCTCAGGTTAGTCAGTGTTACAAGGGGATTAGAGATGGTGAGCTGTATAGCTGTTTGGCTTTGCGTTCGTGATCGTGGCTCATCTTCATGGTGGGTGTCAGTTTGCTTCGTGTATGGATTGGAGGGGTTTAAGGTGGCTAATGATGCAGCTGTGGTCTGGCTTCTGGTTTGTGGTCGTGCCTCCTCATCAGTGTGGGTTTGGGTTTGCTTTTTGCCTGGATGTGTGGTGGTGACATCCTGTGTGGTTTTTGTGAGTGTAGGTCTGGTGTCATTCCCCGTGCTATGGACTCGTCTGTCAATAAGGGCGGGTTTCCAAATGGCTGGTAGGTGGGAGGTATCATCTCGTTTGTTCATGCTGTGTGGGCGTTTTTCTATCTCGATGGCTTCTCTGATTATTCTGTTATTAAAGTGTTCAGTTTTGGCGATAGTTCTGGTCTTTTTGAAATCAATTTCATGTCCTGTGGCTTTGAGGTGTTGGACCAGGGAAGAAGTTGGTTCCTCTTTTTTGACTGAGTTTTTGTGTTCTTCAATGCATGCACTTATTCTTCTGTTGGTTTGTCCAATGTATGTGGTGGAGCAGGCAGTACATGGGATTTCATATACTCCTTGATTTTCTAATTCAATTTTGTCTTTAGGGTTTCTTAGGATGGTGGATAAAATCTCACATTGCTCCTAGAAGCAGAAGCCGAAAGCACCAGCCTGAAGATGACGAATGAGACTTCGTCATCTTCAGGCCGGTGTTTTCGGCTTTGTCACACATTGCTCCTAGGAGCATGAAGCCGAAAACACCAGCCTGAAGATGACGAATGGGACTTTGTTAAAACGTCACCAAGACACTTCCAATTTTACGCGGGAGAAAACCTGAATAACGAGAGAGAGAGAGAGAGAGAGAGAGAGAGAGAGAGAGAGAGAGACAGACAGACAGACAGACAGACAGACAGACAGACAGACAGACAGACAGACAGACAGAGACAGACAGACAGAGACAGACAGAGACAGAGAGACAGAGAGATACACACACAGAGAGACACAGAGACACACATAGAGAGAGAGACACAAAGAGACAGAGAGACAGAGGCAAACAGACAGACACAGAGAGAGAGAGAGAGAGAGAGAGAGAGAGACAGAGGAGAGACAGAGACAGAGAGAAATATATACATACACACACACACACAGAGAGAGAGAGAGAGAGAGAGAGAGAGAGAGAGAGAGAGAGAGAGAGAGAGAGAGAGAGAGAGAGAGAGAGAGAGAGAGAGAGAAATGTTAGACAGATATAGATACATTGTAAAAAAAAAGGCAATAAATGCATTTGTACCCCTTGGGGAAATATTTACTAGAGATGGAAAATGAGATGGAGAAATTTTACCATGTGCAATTACCAATAGAAAGACAAGTGATGGTTCAAAGGCTTTTGGAAGAAAGCATTTTCATTGACAGCAGCCCAAAATGGTTGTATAAAAGTGTGCTTCTTTTCTCTTCCTTCTATGGGAAAGAAAGTTGAATACGTCAGGAGAAACAAACAAAAGAGTTGCTGTGGGAAAGGCACTCAAGCGTGGGTGTAGGTGTGGGTGTGGTTGTGTGTCTCACTGCATGTGGGGTCAAGCAAAAAAGGAAAGGGTCAAGAATGATTGAATGGTGAATGAATTGTGGGGTTGAATACACATGTGACTGACCAGTGTGAAACACAGAAGCATTGTCTTTGAAGTGGTTTGGTCCTGTAGAAAGAAAGAATAAGAATCAAATTATAAAGCAAATAGGAGAAGGAGAAAGGAAAGGGTTGGGAGGAAACCTGAACAAGTCCTGGTAGGATGGAGTTAAGCAGATCCTCAAAACCAAACAACCAACTACCCAGAACTATGAAATGAGGGATAGAGGCAGTAGAAACCTGGATGGTTTGCAAGGACTGAAAAAGTTGTAATGAAAGAGTTGTTGGTATACATGAGACTTAACTATACTTCTATTTCTTTTTCTTTCTTTCCTGCCTTATTTATATATACAAAATAGGGGAGACATGATAGCAGTATCTGAGGGGCTGCCACAAAGAAGAAGAGGGGGTCAGGTTGTTCTCCAAAGCACCAGAGGGAAGGACAAGAAACAATGGTTTGAAACTGACCAAAGAGAGAAGCAACCTGGAATTAAGGAGAAACTTCCTGACAGTGAAGGCAATCAACCAGTGGAACAGCTTGCCACCAGAAGTCATGGGTGCTCCATCACTGGAGGTTTTTAAGAAGAGACTGGACAGTTACTTGTCTGAGGTGGTTTAGATTCTCCTGCTCCAGCAGGGGACTGGACTAGAAGACCTCCATGGTCTTCTATTCTATTCTATTCTATTCTATTCTATTCTATTCTATTCTATTCTATTCTATTCTATTCTATTCTATTCTATTCTATTCTATTCTATTCTATTCTATTCCACATTCTATTCCACATTCTATTCTATTCTATTCTATTCTATTCTATTCTATTCTATTCTATTCTATTCTATTCTATTCTATTCTATTCTATTCTATTCTATTCTATTCTATTCTATTCTATTCTATTCTATTCTATTCTATTCTATTCTATTCTATTCTATATTCTATATTCTATATTCTATATTCTATATTCTATATTCTATATTCTATATTCTATATTCTATATTCTATAATGCTGGGAAAGATGGAGGGCAATAGTGGGACGACAGAGAATGAGGTGGCTGGATGGAGTCACTGAAGCAGCAGGCATGAGCTTAAATGGACTCCAGAAGATTGTAGAGGACAGGAAGGCCTGCAGGCATGTTGTCCATTGAGTCGCAATGGGTCGGACATGACTTCGCAATTAACCACAACAATATTTTATATTATATTATTTTATATATTTTATATCCCATCCCATCCCATCCCATCCCATCCCATCCCATTCCATTCCATTCCATTCCACTCCACTCCACTCCACTCCACTCCACTCCACTCCACTCCACTCCACTCCACTCCACTCCATTCCATTCCATTCCATTCTATTCTATTCTATTCTATTCTATTCTTTATTTTCTTTGGATAACCCTATTTCTTACACCCTTTTCTCTCCTGGATGCAATATTACTTGTCTCAAAAGGGACTAGTGTTATAGATATGGATGTATGTCTAAAGAATATATGAGAGAAGAAAGACATTTCAGAGGAATGTTCAAAGAAAGATATCCGAGACTATGGCACAAATAAACAGCTGTCTAGCTGAGAGTCACAAAGAAGAGGGTTTTGTTTTTTTTTGCCATCTTCAGTGTTCCTTTTTTTCCCCCTCCAGAGAAGGACAATGAGAAATACAGGCGTACAACGCGGTTGACTTCCTGATCTATAAGCTCAGTTCATCCACACCTTGACACATATCTCTAGGTTTACCCAACTCAAAAATCAATTCAGTTTGAGTTTCATAAGGAATTCACAAGGAATTCTACAACTCCGTTCCCAGTTTAATCCAGACTCTGCAATTATGAAATAAAATAAAAGCATGAGAGTGAGCTACGGTTGCCAAAAATGCCAACACAACATCTGTGTGTAAGATTTCTCTTCAATGTTCTTTTGCTAATTAGCTTGCAAAAAACACCATGTTGTTTCATAGTCGTTGCGTGGCTGTTTTTATTTTATTTTATTTTATTTTATTTTATTTTATTTTATTTTATTTTATTTTATTTTATTTTATTTTATTTTATTTTATTTTATTTTATTTTATTTTATTTTATTTTATTTTATTTTATTTTATTTTATTTTATTTTATTTTATTTTATTTTATTTTATTTTATTTTATTTTATTTTATTTTATTTTATTTTATTTTATTTATTATTTTAATATTTTATTTTATTTTATTTTATTTTATTTTATTTTATTTTATTTTATTTTATTTTATTTTATTTTATTTTATTTTATTTTATTTTATTTTATTTTATTTTATTTTATTTTATTTTATTTTATTTTATTTTATTTTATTTTATTTTATTTTATTTTATTTTATTTTATTTTATTTTATTTTATTTTATTTTATTTTATTTTATTTTATTTATTATTTTAATATTTTATTTTATTTTATTTTATTTTATTTTATTTTATTTTATTTTATTTTATTTTATTTTATTTTATTTTATTTTATTTTATTTTATTTTATTTTATTTTATTTTATTTTATTTTATTTTATTTTATTTTATTTTATTTTATTTTATTTTATTTTATTTTATTTTATTTTATTTTATTTATTTTATTTTATTTTATTTTATTTTATTTTATTTTATTTTATTTTATTTTATTTTATTTTATTTTATTTTATTTTATTTTATTTTATTTTATTTTATTTTATTTTATTTTATTTTATTTTATTTATTTTATTATTTTTTATTTATTTTATTTTATTTTTTATTTTATTATTTTCACACGCTCCAAATCTGCTCTCCAAAGTATACCTGACCTCAATTCTGTTTAGAGTCAGCAGCGTCAATGACAAGGGGATCAAATATTGCCCAGTTGTGCACTTTCTGCGATGTTAATGTGGCTCCATTACCTGAATGCTTGCTGGTTGAAAGTCCCATAAAAAGATACAAGATAGAAAGGGAAAGTATTGACTTTCTCCAAATTATGCCTTAAGGATTTGAATTCTTAATTGCAAAGCTTTTCTCAGGATGGGCCTTCTGCAGATGAGGGTTAAGTTTGGAAATATTTAGGGCAAATACCCTCTGTGGCTGTGCTTGCTGGAAAATTTTTATGAGTTTTCTATTTAAAAGATGTCCAAATTGGAGAATATTCACTTAGGAGCTGACTGTGCAGCTATCCTTGCATATCTCTATCCTGGAGGCTACGTGGCAAATGAAAACCGAGAACAATAGAAGTTGACTAACTTATAATCTTGGCCGAAAAAGCCAATATGATCCTGGATTGCATAAACAGAGGCATAGAATCAAGATCACTTGAAGTATTAGTACCGCTTTATAAAACCCTAGTGAGGTCACCCCTGGAATACTGTAGCCAATTTTAGTCACCATATCACAAAAAAGATGTTGAGAGTTTGGAAAAAAATCAGAGAAGAGCAACTAAGATGATCCAAGGTCTGGAGACTAAAACATACGAAGAACGGCTACGGGACTTGGGTTTGGCTAGTCTGAAGAAAAGAAGAAATAGGGAAGACATGATAGCAGCATTTCAGTATCTGCCACATAGAAGAGGGGGTCAAATTATTCTCCAAAGCACCAGAGGGAAGGATGAGAAACAATGGTTGGAAACTGATCAAGGAGAGAAGCAACCTAGAATTAAGGAGAAATGTTCTGACAGTGAGGACAATTAACCAGTGGAACAGCTGGCCACCAGAAGGCATGGCCGCTCCATCACTGGAGGTTTTTAAGAAGAGGTTAGACAGTCACTTGTCTGAGATACCGGTAGTATACGTTCTCCTGCTTAAGCAAAGTGCTGGACTAGAAGACCTCCAAGGTCAGTGTCCCCAACCTTGTGGGCTGCAGACTATTACCAGTTTGGAAGCATTATGGTCACTTGGACCTCACTCACACAAGCGTTGCGGGCACTCGCAGCCTCACTTGCACCAGTGCTAGGGCCTCAATCATGTGAGCATCATGGGTGCTTTCAGTCCCACTCACATGAGCAATGGGTGCTTGTGTGCACACACGTGTAAGCACACCTGCCCCTCCTACAAAACTATCCCCTCTTTCTCCTTCCTCCCGGGTCCACCAACCCACAAAGGTTGGGGAACTCTGCCTTAAGATATAAAAAAAGGGAAATTTATTAAATTCCTTAGGACGGTTGACCTGGCACACCCCTTAACATTAGTTCAATGCCAAAAATATTAAATTTCTCACTGATGTCCCTATGAACATACATGTAGAAGAAGGAATGGCAAACCCTTGGGCTGGGGTCAAGAAAGGAATCAGCCTGGAATTGTAATGTTGCCACAAAATGGCAACCCGTCTTGAATTCCATCGACTCTCATCTAGCACCAATTTAGTGCTGGCCATTAGTTGACTAGATCCTTGTGTAAAAGCATGAGTAAATTAACCAGCTTAACTGGAGTTGATCGTGTGGTCCCGATTCTTCCCACCTGACATTAGTTTAATTTCGGTGACTGCCTCAGTAGATTTTATGTTCTTCTGTCTTCCCTGCACTAGATATTTATTAATTGCATTTTATTGTTTTTATGAAAGAGGTCATTGTGATTTAAATAACTTGGTAATTTGCCTAGAGAACTTGAGTTGCCTGGTGAATTAGACACCAAATGAATAAATAATAAACAAGCAGCAGAAAATTGTTTCGCCTTGGGCTTCACATTGTTAATTTACATCAAGATGCAAACTGCAACGAAATGGGATTATGGGCTCCGCTAACACAGAACATAGAATGACAGAGTTGAAAGGGATCTTAAAGGTCATCTAGTCCAGCTCCTGACATAAGTAGGAGACCCTATACCATTTCAGACAAGTGGCTGTCCAGTCTCTTCTTGAAAGCTTCCAGTGATGGAGCATCCACAACTTCTGGAGGCAAGCATTCCACTGATTAATTGTTCTAACTGCCAGGAAGTTGGCTGAGGAATTCCGGGAGTTGAAGTCCACAAGTCATAAAAGGGTCACATCTGAAGTCCCCTGAACCAGTTTTTTGATAACTTTCCATGTTTAATGTTTTAACGTTTTAATTGCAGTTTTATGATGCTGTAAACCAAGGGTGTCAAACTTGCCACAGTCACGTAGGTGTCACGATGCATCATGACTTTTTTCTCCTTGCCAAAGCTGGGGCGGGCACAGCTTCTGTGTGATGCATCCGGCCCCCAGGCCGGCAGTTTGACACCCCTGCTGTAAGCCATCCAGAGTCACTCGTCAGTGAGGTGGGCAACATATATCAATGTCAAGTATGGGCAGCACATACATTTAATAAATAATAAAATTGAAATGAAATGAAATGAAATGAAATAAGGTAAGGCAAGGCGAAGTGAGGTAAGGTGAGGTGAGTGGAGAGGAGAGGATGGAGAGGAGAATAAATTGGAAGGGGAGGGAAGGAAAGGGAGAGGGGAGGAGAATAAAGTGGAAGGGAAGGGAAGGGAGAGGAGAATAAATTGGAAGGGAGAGGAGAGGAGAGGAGGGGAGGGGAGAGGAGAATACATTGGAAGGGAAGGGAGAGGATAGGAGAGGAGAATAAATTGGAAGGGAGAGGAGAGGAGAGGAGGGGAGGGGAGAGGAGAGGAGTGGAGAATAAATTGGAAGGCAAAGGAGAGGAGAGGAGAGGAGAGGGGAGGGGAGGGGAAAGGAGGGGAGAATAAATTGGAAGGGAAGGGAGAGGAGGAGAATAAATTGGAAGGGAGAGGAGGGGAGAGGAGGGGAGAGGAGAGGAGAATATATTGGAAGGGAAGGGAGAGGATAAGAGAAGAGAATAAATTGGAAGGAAAAGGAGAGGAGAGGAGGGGAGGGGAGGGGAGGGGAAGGGAGGGGAGGGGAGAATAAATTGGAAGGGAAGGGAGAGGAGGAGAATAAATTGGAAGGGAGAGGAGAGGATACTATGAGGTGAGGTACAATAAGAAGATAAGATAAAATGAGATGAGATGAGATGAGATATGAGAGATGAGAGATGAGATAAAAAATAAAAAAATTGGTCCCCTTTCTCCCACCCTTTGAACCACATGAAATGACAGAAGCAGTGCTGTGACATCATAATGACCATTTTTGGACCTGCATTGTGAACTTTCATGCACATGCAAGAAATGGGAGAGGGGAGAGGTGACATCACAAGAATAGAAACCTGCTTTGGATGAAAGCATCAGATCTTGCAAATATGTCTGAGAAGAACATGATTCCCATCAGAATAGAGCTGGAAGGGACCTTGGAGGTCTTCTAGTCCAACCCCCTGCTCAAGTAGGAGACCCTATACCATTTCAGACAAGTGCCTGTCCAGTTTCTACTTAAAGACCTCCAGTGATGGAGCACCCACCACTTCAGAAGGCAACTTCTATTCCACTGGTTAATTGTCCCCACTGTCAGAAGTTCCTTCTTAATTCCAGGTTGCTGCTCTCTTTGATCAGTTGTCATCCGTTGTTTCTTGTCTTGTCTTCTGGTGCTTTGGAGAATAATTTGACCCCCTCTTCTTTGTGGCAGCCCCTCAAATACTGGAATGCTGCTTCTCAGTGATCTTGCAGAGTTTGCCTTAGTTAAGGAAAAATGTCTCCTCTGCTAAATGCCTGACAATTTGACTCCGAAGTTTCTTTTCCATGACCTACTCAGTGTGGAATGGTGATAGCTGAGAAAACGCATTTGGAGGGCACGACCCAGATGAGATCATATTCAGCTCACCATTTTTCCTGCTGAGAAGAAAACCTGAACTTCCTGCACTAGTTTTTAAAATAGTATTCCTTTTTCTAACAGAAGAAATAACCTCTGGCTCTAGCTGAAGTGTATCCGGGAAAGGTAGGATGAAGAATGGAGTGTCTATTGCTCACCTGTGGTTAGATCTTTGTGGTCCTTGGCTGATAATGTTCAAGGCCATTGAATGGCAACAATGCTGTCCCCTAGGTCTGCTGCTACCAATTGCTGCTACAAAAGGTATTCCCTAGCCCAGAGTCCCCCATCCTTTTTGGGGGGCGCAGGGACTGGTTCCGTGGAGAGAGGTTGTTCATGGACCAGGATAAAATAGAATAACAGAGTTGGAATGGACTTTGGAGGTCTTCTAGTCCAACCCTCTGCTCAGGTCAGAGACCCTATACCAGTGGTGGTGAACCTATGGCACCCCACCTCCCCTGCAGCCTCCTCCTCACTAGCAGCCCCCCCAGAGGAGAGTCACCCACAGGCATGGCCCATGTAGAGCAGCGCAGCAAAGGACATGGCAGCCGGGCAGCAGGGACAAGACTTTGCCCTCGCACCCCATTGCACGCAGGTGATGCTGCAGGGCACAGGTGGAGGATGTGGCCACCATGGCGCTACAGGGCCACATAGACGATCTGCTGCGGTGGGCCGTGGAGGCAGTAGGTGGCCCTGCGGGTGGGCGGGGTGGGGGACCGGGTGGTTTTTGGGCACTCAGTGTCTAAAAGGTTTGCCATCACTGCCCTATACCATTTCAGACAAATGGTTGTCGAATCTTGTCAAGGTAATGATTTAGAAGCTAACCAGCTTGTATAATGTAAGACAAATGATGCAATGTAAGGAATGACTCAGCAGGAGTCTGTATCCCTTTAAGAGCTTGAGTATAAAAGGGAAGTCCTTGCTGGAGTCTTTCTCTCATCTGTTTCCTGCTGTAATTGCTATAATGTTATAATGGAATATAAGGTGGATGATGCAATGATAGGGATGAGTCAGCAGGGTCTGTGTCTCTTTAAGAGCCTGAGTATAAAAGGGAAGGCCTCGCTGGAGACTTTCTCTCTCATCTGTTCCCTGCTGTAATTGCTGTGTATTAGAGTTTGCTGAATGACCACATCTATGTATTTTGTTTCTAGTATATATTTGTAGAGAGTGTGTGGATAAACCACCATTTCATACAGACCACTGTTTACTGTTTTTTACTCCTGGGTTACCTCAGCACAGTAAGACTGTGCATGCTCTGTCAGGTTATGGGCCCAGAGTGAGGAGAAACCCAGTGGGAGTTTGAAGCAGAGCCAGAGGAGTTGAGGCTTGTGGTTTGTTGTGGTTTGTGGTGGTTTGAAGAAGCAGGCCACATGGACTCCATCAGCGTAATGGGAGGAGGTTTTGCAGCGTCTCAGCTGAATAAGACACACTACCTCTCCCAGAGTCTGAAAATGGAGATGTACCTGCGAAGGGAGGAGTTGTGAATGATAGTTACTGATCCACCTGCTGCCCTGGATGATGGGGACTGGAGAAAGAATGAGAAAGCATTGGCCGGCATAATCCTGAGTTTGGAGGATAGCCAGCTGCTAAGGAGTGCTGGGAAGCTTTGTGCAGTGCGAGCAGCAAAGTTATGCTGACAAGAAAGCTATATAAAGCGCAACTGAAACCGGGAGAGACTTCCAGTGTTGTGTTGACTCGGAAAAACAACCAAGGTCAGAGAGCACTAAAGACAACCCCTCCTTCTCCCTCTCCTCCTCCTCCTCCTCCTCCTCCTACTACTACTACTACTACTACTACTATTATTATTATTATTATTATTATTACTAACACTGATGAAGTTACTTAGTTGGGTAATGAAACATCTGCAAGAAAAACAACCAAGCTCAGAGAGCACCAAGGACCTCACAAGTACCAAAAGATCTAACATGTCCCTGCCATTGTGTTCAACCAGATTGTTGCTCCCAAGGTCTAGAAGCTGTATCAAAGCATGTTGTGTGGTTGTGTGTGTTCACTTAAAACCCTGTTTGCCTTTACAGATAAAAGGGGGCAAAATCAGCCCTGTTGAGTAAGATTCCCAGAGAAGCTCCATTAACTCTTCATCGCTAGTCCCTCTTGACATTAATGTGACTCATCGGCAGGCAAAGTATATGCAAAATAGAAAGTGTTGGCATCATTATAGCATGAACATCTGTACGTTTTCCCAAACACTTCTTCCCTTTTGTCTCCTTGTCACCTACTCTTCTCTCCCCGCTCGTTATTCAGCAAGGAGAGCATCGTTTAAATGCCTCTGCTTTTCACCCTCTGCCTCTTATTTATGGGCGAGCTGTGCATGAAACAGTCATTTGTAATTAAGCTGGTGGCAAGACTCTGACTTGATCTGTAATTCACAGCCTGAAATATTATATTTCTTCCATAATTGTACACCTATATGTATCAATTAAAGGGAAGTTTAAAGGGGGAAAAAAGTATTCCGTGGTGAGTTATAGCCGACTCTGCTCCGCAGATTTCCTGGGACAGAAATCTCTCAATCTCTCTCTCTCTGTCTCTCTGTTGTGTGTGTGTGTGTGTGTGTGTGTGTGTGTGTGTGTGTGTGTGTGAGAGAGAGAGAGAGAGAGAGAGAGAGAGAGACAGACAGACAGACAGACAGAGAGAGAGACAGACAGACAGAGAGACAGAGACAGAGACAGAGACAGAGACAGACAGAGAGAGAGAGAGACAGAGAGAGAGAGAGAGACAGAGAGAGAGAGAGAGAGACAGACAGACAGAGAGACAGACAGACAGACAGACACAGAGAGAGAGAGACAGACAGATAGAGAGAGAGAGAGAGACAGACAGACAGACGGACAGAGAGAGGGAGACAGAGACAGACAGAGAGAGAGAGAAAGAGAGAGAGACACACAGAGAGAGAGAGAGAGAGAGAGAGAAGAGGAGGGAGGGAGGGAGGGAGGAAGGGAGGAAGAGAGAAAAGGAAGAGAGATAAAAGGGAGGGACGGAGGGCGGGAAGGAGGGAGGGAGGGAAGAGAAAGAAAGAAGGAAGGAAGGAAAGAAGGAAGGAAGGAAGGAAGGAGGAAAGAAAAAAAAGAAGGAAGACAGGAAAGGGAGGGAGAAAGACCCAAACAGAACAGAATAGAACAAAGTTGGCCCTCTCCACTTTGTGGCAGCCCCTTAAATATTGGAAGACAGTTATTATGCCCCCCCCTAGTCCTTCTTTTGTCTAGACTAGCCAAACTCAAATCCTCCAGCCGTTCTTCATATGTTTTAATCTCCAGGCCTTTAATCGTCTTAGCTGCTCTTCTTTACACTTTTTCCAAAGTCTCAACATCGTTTTTGCAATGTGGTGACCAAAACTGGATGCAGGATTCCAGGTGTGCCCTTACTAAGGCTTTATAAAGCAATAATAATACTTCACGTATTTTGATTCTATGCTTCTGTTTATACAACCAAGGATTATATTAGCTTTCTTGGCTGCTGCCGCTGCACACGGCTGGCTCATGTTTAAGCGATCGTCCACTAGGACTCCAAGGTCCCTCTCACAGTTGCTGTTTTTGAGCCAGCTTTCACCTAATCTGTACTTGTACCTTTGGTTTTTCCTGCCTAGGTGTAAAACCTTGCTTTTCTCCACATCTCCAAGTTAGTTTTCATGCCTTAAGGCAGGACTAGAACTCACAAACTTTTTGTGATTTGTCCAAAGTCATCCAGCTGGCTTTCATGTCTAAGGCAAGACTTAAACTCTCAGTCTTCTCGTGATTGGCCCATAGTCACCCAGCTGGCTTCATGTCTAAGGAGGAACTAGAATTCACCATCTCCTAGTAATTGGCGCAAATCACTCCGGTAGTTTTCATGACTAAGGAGGGACTAAAAACTCACTGTCTCCTGATTTTCAGACTAGCACCATCACTGCTACATCAAGCTGGCTCTTTCATTTGATGAGATTGAGCATTATGACACAGGTTTTTACGTGGTTACACCACAGAATAAGTCTTTCTCAATGGGGTCTATGACAATCCACCATGGCCAGCTCGCCACAGCCAAATCAAAATGGCCAACATGCGGCAGGCAATTTGGGATGAGACAACTTGCCATGACCAACTCGATGTGGGACAACTTGCTGCAGAACAAGAGTTATACTAATATCAAAGAAATGGTGGAGTACAGCTCAACCCAGAGCCATCCGCAGGAACAAATATATATATATATATATATATATATATATATATATATATATATATATATATATATATATATATATATATATATATATATATGTGTGTGTGTGTGTGTGTGTGTGTGTGTGTGTGTGTGTGTGTGTGTGTGTGTGTGTGTGTGTGTGTGTGTGTGTGTTTTTATTTAAATTGCTAACAAAGAATAAGGGAGGACTGGTATAGCTATTTCGAGTTTCTTAACTCTCTTCAGCCAGAACTTACCCTTCTGAGATTCGAACCTGGGCAGTCTGCATGTTAGGCAGTTGTATTAACCTCTAGGCCACAGGCTCTGTCTCACTTTGTTAGCAGTCAGGGAGGGAAGATGTATATCAGCATAAGATAGATTTCTTTCTCCCATATTTGGGTTTACAGGGTGCAATTTAAAAAAGAAACACTCGATATACATCTTCCCTCCCTGACTGCTAACAAAGTGAGAAGTGTCTTGGCGACGTTTCGACAAAGTCTCATTTGTCATCTTCAGGCTGGTGCTTTTGGCTTCTGCCTCTAGGAGCAATGTGTGGTCGTAGCTGTTTCTTCCTTTTAACTGCCAGTGGGGGTTTGAACTGATTGGCTGGGAGCTTGGCTATGCTCTGATTGGCTGGGGGGTTGGCTGTGTTCTGATTGGCTGGGGGAGTGTTCTGTTTGGGTGGGGGCTTTGTTGTGCTGGAGGGGTTCAAAGTGGCCAATGATGCAGCTGTGGTCTGGCTCCTGGTCTGTGATCGTGCCTCATCATCGGTGTGGGTTTGGGTTTGCTTTTTGCGTGGATGTGTGGTGCTGGCATCCTGTGTGGTTCTGGTGTCATTCTTTGTGTTAGGAATACGTTTGTCAATAAGGGCGGGTTTCCAAATGGCTGGTAGGCGGGAGGTATCATCTCGTTTGTTCATGCTGTGAGGGCGTTTTTCTATCTCGATGGCTTCTCTGATTATTCTGTTATTAAAGTGTTCAGTTTTTGCATTAGTTCTGGTCTTTTTGAAATCAATTTCATGTCCTGTAGCTTTAAGGTGTTGGACCAGGGAAGAAGTTGGTTCCTCTTTTTTTGACTGAGTTTTTGTGTTCTTCAGTGCGTGCACTTATTCTTCTGTTGGTTTGTCCGATGTATGTGGTGGGACAAGCAGTACATGGGAATTCATGTACTCCTTGATTTTCTAACTCAATTTTGTCTTTGGGGTTTCTTAGGATGCTGGATATTTTTCTGTTTGTGCAGAATGCTGTTTTGATATTATGTTTGTGAAGGATCTTGCTGATTCTCTCTGTGGTGCCTTTTATGTATGGGAGGAGGGCTTTGCCATTTTCTTGTTCTCTGTCTTGGATTTTAGTGGGAGTTTCTTTTTGGATTAAGTTGGAAATCTTATTTCTTTGGAATCCGTTGGATGTTAGTACATTAGTGAGAATGTGTAGTTCGGTTTTTAGGTGTTGTTCGTCAGCTAGGCATTTGGTTCTGGAGATGAGTGTCTTGGCTATGTAGTTGATCTGTGCTGGGTGGTGGTGTGAGAGTGCGTATAGATAGTGGTTTGTGTGTGTTTTCTTCTGGTAGATGGTGTGTCCTAGGGAGCCATTGGATTTCTTGTAGAGAAATCCAGAGAGAAATCATCCAGATGCCCTAAGCTCTATGGTCTCCCCAAGATACACAAAGAAGGAACCCCACTTAGACCCATAGTCAGCTCCATAGGCTCACCTCTACAAAATCTAGCCAAATTTCTCGCCAAACAACTACAGCCCTATGCAGAATCCATCACCTCACACGTAACAAACTCATTCCAGTTCATAGAGATCATAAAGAAACAAAACTTACAGCCCAGCGACCTACTCGTTAGCTTCGATGTTATATCCCTCTTCACCCAAGTGCCAATCAAAGAAGCCTTAACAGCTATCCAAAACAAATATAACCACCCCCAAACACATCCTAGATCTGACCAACCACTGTCTATCCAACACATATTTCATCTATAATGGACAAAAATACAAACAAATAGAAGGAGCACCCATGGGATCACCTCTCTCACCTGTCATTGCAAACCTCTACATGGAACACTTTGAAACCCAAGCTCTAGAAAAATCTGATCACAAACCCAAACTCTGGCTCAGATACATAGATGACACCTTCGTAATCTGGCCACGTGGGAAAGAAAAACTGGACAACTTCCTCACACACCTCAACAGCCTACACCCCAAAATACAGTTCACCATGGAAACAGAAGCTAATAACCAACTTCCCTTCCTGGATGTCTTAGTCTACATATATATAAATTATATATATATAATTAAATAATTAAATTGAATTGTTAATTTGGCCCACAGTGAGATCTCCTGCAGCAAGTTGGCCATGAGGAGTTGCTGTTAGAGAATTTAAATTTCTCTGTTGGTGAAAAAATAAATCAGAAGCTCTCACAGTTGACTGCATTTAGCGGATTCAAAATAACTTCTTTATATTCATAATAAAATATTTACAATACCATACATTCTTCTTTACAGCAACATAGCTCAATGAAGACTTCTTACAGAGGGATACAGAGACAAAACTGAGACTGGAAATTCAGCTTCTAACTCAATACCCTTTTGCACAGACTCAGTAGCACTTTCTTCACATTGGCTGACTGAGTTACCACATGACTCTTCCTGCTCATGAATATTCCAACAGTTGCCCCATTCGCCATGGTGGCACAGTGGTTAGAATGCAGTATTGCAGGTTCATTCTGCTGACTGCCGGCTATCCGCAGTTTGGCAGTTTGATCCTGACCTGCTCAAGGTTGACTCAGCCTTCCATCCTTCCGAGGTTGGTAAAATGAGGACCCAGATTGTTGGGGGCAAATATGCTAACTCTGTAAACCGCTTAGAGAAGGCTATAAAGAACTGTGAAGTGATATATAAGTCTAAGTGCTATTGCTATTCCTTCCTTTCTTCCTTTCTTCCTTCTTTCTTCCTCCCTCCCTCCCTCCCTCCCTCGTGGCAGTGTGGTTAGAATGCAATATTGCAGGCAAACTCTGCTCACAGTCTGGAGTTCAGTCCTGACTGGCTGAAGGTTGACTCAGCCTTCCATCCTTCTGACGTTGGTAAAATGAGGACCCAGATTGTTGGGGGCAAATATGCTGACTCTGCAAACTGCTTTGAGGGGGCTGTAAAGCACTGTGAAGTGGCATATAAGTCTAAGTGCTATTGCTATTTCTCTTTCTTTCTTCTTTCTTCTTTCTCTTTCTTTCTTTCTTTCTTTCTCTCTCTCTGTCTCTCTTCCTCCCTCCCTCCCTCCCTCCCTCCTTCCTTCCTTCCTCCCTTCCTTCCTCCGTCCTCCCTCTGCTGACTACCAGCTGACTGCAGTTTGACAGTTCGATTCTCACCATGTCAAGGTTGACTCAGCCTTCCATCCTTCCAAGGTCAGTAAAATAAGGACCCAGACTGTTGGGGACGATACCCTGACTCTGTAAACTGTTTAGAGAGGGTCTGTAAAGCACAGTGAAGACTTATATAAGTGCTATTCTATTCTCAATGTGTCTTTTTCTATCTCAGTTCCAAAACAAGTTTCAAGACGGGGCCAAGAGACGAACGGTTTTTTGCACCAGGGCGAAATGTAAGATATTACGTTGGGTCAGGAAAAATATGGAGCAAACGCATGAAGTGGTGGGTTTCTGCCTACAAGGCTTTGAAGAAGGGTTTGGTTTGGGTGTAGTTAAACAACAAACCAAACGAGGAGCCGTCAGTATGTAAAAGCTGCTAGGATTACTAATGCATCAGAAAGCATGCTGCATCAAAGACTCAACTCCTATTTCCCTCTGTTCAACATCTGGAAGACAACATCTGAATTTTTTTTATTATTTTTTTTTTCGTTCTGGACACCACCTGTCTAGAAGGGTATTGTCAGGTTGGACCAAGTTCAGAGACAAGTGACAAAAACAGTATGGGTCTTGAGATTGTAGCTTAACTGGACATAAATGTCTTTAGGGGACAGGCTGAAGAAACTTATAGAAAGAAAAGGAGGGTATGCATATCGGAGTTTCTTTTCCATTCCCTCTGCAAGTATGATTGGAAATAATTCGTATAAACTGCAGCCACCTAGATCTTGTTTAAATATAAGGCTGGAGGGGGAGGAATTGAGTGTAACTTCATGTCAGCCCTTCAAGGTAGATTAGATTCAGAATAGAATAGAATAGAATAGAATAGAATAGAATAGAATAGAATAGAATAGAATAGAATAGAATAGAATAGAATAGAATAGAATAGAATAGAATAGAATATGGAATGGAGAATAGAATAGAATAGAATAGAATAGAATAGAATAGAGTAGAGTAGAGTAGAGTAGAGTAGAGTAGAGTAGAGTAGAGTAGAGTAGAGTAGAGTAGAGTAGAGTAGAGTAGAGTAGAGTAGAGTAGAGTAGAGTAGAGTAGAATATAGAAGAGAAGAGAAGAGAAGAGAAGAGAAGAGAAGAGAAGAGAAGAGAAGAGAAGAGAAGAGAAGAGAAGAGAAGAGAAGAGAAGAGAAGAGAAGAGAAGAGAAGAGAAGAGAATGGAGTGGAGTGGAGTGGAGTGGAGTGGAGTGGAATGGAATGGAATAGAATAGAATAGAATAGAATAGAATAGAATAGAATAGAATAGAATAGAATAGAATAGAATAGAATAGAATATGGAATGGAGAATAGAATAGAATAGAATAGAATAGAATAGAATAGAATAGAGTAGAGTAGAGTAGAGTAGAGTAGAGTAGAGTAGAGTAGAGTAGAGTAGAGTAGAGTAGAGTAGAGTAGAGTAGAGTAGAGTAGAGTAGAGTAGAGTAGAGTAGAATATAGAAGAGAAGAGAAGAGAAGAGAAGAGAAGAGAAGAGAAGAGAAGAGAAGAGAAGAGAAGAGAAGAGAAGAGAAGAGATAAGAAGAGAAGAGAAGAGAAGAGAAGAGAAGAGAAGAGAAGAGAAGAGAAGAGAAGAGAAGAGAAGAGAATGGAGTGGAGTGGAGTGGAGTGGAGTGGAGTGGAGTGGAATGGAATGGAATGGAATAGAATAGAATAGAATAGAATAGAATAGAATAGAATAGAATAGAATAGAATAGAATAGAATAGAATAGAATAGAATAGAATAGAATAAGAAATAGAATAGAATAGAGTGGAGTGGAGTGGAGTGGAGTGGAGTGGAGTGGAGTGGAGTGGAATGGAATGGAATGGAATGGAGTGGAGTAGGGTGGGGTGGGGTGGAGTGGAGTGGAGTGGAATGGAATGGAATAGAATAGAATAGAATAGAATAGAATAGAATAGAATAGAATAGAATAGAATAGAATAGAATAGAATAGAATAGAATAGAATAGAATAGAATAGAATAGAATAGAATAAGAAATAGAATAGAATAGAGTGGAGTGGAGTGGAGTAGAGTAGAGTAGAGTAGAGTAGAGTAGAGTAGAGTAGAGTAGAGTAGAGTAGAGTAGAGTAGAGTAGAGTAGAGTAGAATGGAATAAGAAATAGAATGGAATGGAATGGAATGGAATGGAATGGAATGGAGTGGAGTGGAGTGGAGTGGAGTGGAGTGGAGTGGAGTGGAGTGGAGTGGAGTGGAGTGGAGTAGAAAGGAATGGAATAAGAAATAAAATAGAATAGAATAGAGTAGAGTAGAGTAGAATAGAATAGAGTAGAGTAGAGTAGAGTAGAGTAGAGTAGAGTAGAGTAGAGTAGAGTAGAGTAGAATAGAATAGAATAGAATAGAATAGAATAGAATAGAATAGAATAGAATAAGAAATAGAATAGAATAGAGTGGAGTGGAGTGGAGTAGAGTAGAGTAGAGTAGAGTAGAGTAGAGTAGAGTAGAGTAGAGTAGAGTAGAGTAGAGTAGAGTAGAGTAGAATGGAATGGAATAAGAAATAGAATGGAATGGAATGGAGTGGAGTGGAGTGGAGTAGAATGGAATAAGAAATAGAATAGAATGGAATAGAATAGAATAGAATAGAATAGAATAGAATAGAATAGAATAGAATAGAATAGAATAGAATGGAATGGAATGGAATGGAATGGAGTGGAGTGGAGTGGAGTGGAGTGGAGTGGAGTGGAGTGGAGTGGAGTGGAGTGGAGTGGAGTGGAGTGGAGTGGAGTGGAGTGGAGTGGAGTGGAGTGGAGTAGAGTAGAAAGGAATGGAATAAGAAATAAAATAGAATAGAATAGAGTAGAGTAGAGTAGAGTAGAGTAGAGTAGAGTAGAGTAGAGTAGAGTAGAGTAGAGTAGAGTAGAGTAGAATAGAATAGAATAGAATAGAATAGAATGGAATGGAATGGAATGGAATGGAATGGAATGGAATGGAATGGAATGGAATGGAGAATAGAATAGAATAGAATAGAATAGAATAGAATAGAATAGAATAGAATAGAATAGAATAGAATAGAATAGAATATGGAATGGAGAATAGAATAGAATAGAATGGTATGGAATGGAGTGGAGTAGAGTAGAGTAGAGTAGAGTAGAGTAGAGTAGAGTAGAGTAGAGTAGAGTAGAGTAGAGTAGAGTAGAGTAGAGTAGAGTAGAATATGGAATAGTATAGAATAGAATAGAATAGAATAGAATAGAATAGAATAGAATAGAATAGAATAGAATAGAATAGAATAGAATAGAATGGAATGGAATGGAATGGAGTGGAGTGGAGTGGAGTGGATTGGAGTGGAGTGGATGGAGTGGAGTGGAGTGGAGTGGAGTGGAGTGGAGTGGAGTAGAGTAGAGTAGAAAGGAATGGAATAAGAAATACAATAGAGTAGAATAGAATAGAATAGAATAGAATAGAATAGAATAGAATAGAATAGAATAGAATAGAATAGAATAGAATAGAATAGAATAAGAAATAGAATAGAATAGAATAGAGTGGAGTGGAGTAGAGTAGAGTAGAGTAGAGTAGAGTAGAGTAGAGTAGAGTAGAGTAGAGTAGAGTAGAGTAGAATGGAATGGAATGGAATAAGAAATAGAATGGAATGGAATGGAATGGAATGGAGTGGAGTGGAGTGGAGTAGAATGGAATAAGAAATAGAATAGAATGGAATAGAATTAGAATAGAATAGAATAGAATAGAATAGAATAGAATAGAATAGAATAGAATAGAATAGAATAGAATAGAATGGAATGGAATGGAATGGAATGGAATGGAATGGAGTGGAGTGGAGTGGAGTGGAGTGGAGTGGAGTGGAGTGGAGTGGAGTGGAGTGGAGTGGAGTGGAGTGGAGTGGAGTGGAGTGGAGTGGAGTAGAGTAGAGTGGAGTGGAGTGGAGTGGAGTGGAGTGGAGTGGAGTGGAGTGGAGTGGAGTGGAGTGGAGTGGAGTAGAGTGGAGTAGAGTAGAGTAGAGTAGAAAGGAATGGAATAAGAAATAAAATAAAATAGAGTAGAGTAGAGTAGAGTAGAGTAGAGTAGAGTAGAGTAGAGTAGAGTAGAGTAGAGTAGAGTAGAATAGAATAGAATAGAATAGAATAGAATAGAATAGAATAGAATAGAATAGAATAGAATGGAATGGAATGGAATGGAACGGAATGGAATGGAATGGAATGGAATGGAGAATAGAATAGAATAGAATAGAATAGAATAGAATAGAATAGAATAGAATAGAATAGAATAGAATAGAATAGAATAGAATAGAATAGAATAGAATAGAATAGAATAGAATAGAATATGGAATGGAGAATAGAATAGAATGGTATGGAATGGAGTGGAGTAGAGTAGAGTAGAGTAGAGTAGAGTAGAGTAGAGTAGAGTAGAGTAGAGTAGAGTAGAGTAGAGTAGAGTAGAGTAGAGTAGAGTAGAGTAGAGTAGAGTAGAGTAGAATATGGAATAGAATAGAATAGAATAGAATAGAATAGAATAGAATAGAATAGAATAGAATAGAATAGAATAAAATAGAATAGAATAGAATAGAATAGAATAGAATAGAATAGAATAGAATAGAATAGAATAGAATAGAATAGAATAGAATGGAATGGAATGGAGTGGAGTGGAGTGGAGTGGATTGGAGTGGAGTGGATGGAGTGGAGTGGAGTGGAGTGGAGTGGAGTGGAGTGGAGTGGAGTGGAGTGGAGTGGAGTAGAGTAGAGTAGAAAGGAATGGAATAATAAATACAATAGAGTAGAATAGAGTAGAATAGAATAGAATAGAATAGAATAGAATAGAATAGAATAGAATAGAATAGAATAGAATAGAATAGAATAGAATAGAATAGAATAGAATATGGAATGGAGAATAGAATAGAATAGAATGGAATTGAGTGGAGTAGAGTGGAGTGGAGTGGAGTGGAGTGGAGTGGAGTGGAGTGGAATGGAATGGAATGGAATAGAATAGAATAGAATAGAATAGAATAGAATAGAATAGAATAGAATAGAATAGAATAGAATAGAATAGAATAGAATAAGAAATAGAATAGAATAGAGTGGAGTGGAGTGGAGTGGAGTGGAGTGGAGTGGAATGGAATGGAGTGGAGTAGGGTGGGTGGGGTGGAGTGGAGTGGAGTGGAATGGAATGGAATGGAATGGAATAGAATAGAATAGAATAGAATAGAATAGAATAGAATAGAATAGAATAGAATAGAATAGAATAGAATAGAATAAGAAATAGAATAGAATAGAGTGGAGTGGAGTGGAGTAGAGTAGAGTAGAGTAGAGTAGAGTAGAGTAGAGTAGAGTAGAGTAGAGTAGAGTAGAGTAGAGTAGAGTAGAGTAGAGTAGAGTAGAGTAGAGTAGAATAGAGTAGAATGGAATAAGAAATAGAATGGAATGGAATGGAATGGAATGGAATGGAGTGGAGTGGAGTGGAGTAGAATGGAATAAGAAATAGAATAGAATGGAATAGAATAGAATAGAATAGAATAGAATAGAATAGAATAGAATAGAATAGAATAGAATAGAATAGAATGGAGTGGAGTGGAGTGGAGTGGAGTGGAGTGGAGTGGAGTGGAGTGGAGTGGAGTGGAGTGGAGTGGAGTGGAGTGGAGTGGAGTGGAGTGGAGTGGAGTGGAGTAGAAAGGAATGGAATAAGAAATAAAATAGAATAGAATAGAGTAGAGTAGAGTAGAATAGAATAGAGTAGAGTAGAGTAGAGTAGAGTAGAGTAGAGTAGAGTAGAGTAGAATAGAATAGAATAGAATAGAATAGAATAGAATAGAATAAAATAGAATAGAATAGAATAGAATAGAATAGAATAGAATAGAATAGAATAGAATAGAATAGAATAGAATAAGAATAGAATAGAATAGAGTGGAGTAGAGTAGAGTAGAGTAGAGTAGAGTAGAGTAGAGTAGAGTAGAGTAGAGTAGAGTAGAGTAGAGTAGAGTAGAGTAGAATGGAATGGAATAAGAAATAGAATGGAATGGAATGGAATGGAATGGAGTGGAGTGGAGTGGAGTAGAATGGAATAAGAAATAGAATGGAATAGAATAGAATAGAATAGAATAGAATAGAATAGAATAGAATAGAATAGAATAGAATAGAATAGAATAGAATAGAATAGAATAGAATAGAATAGAATAGAATAGAATAGAATGGAGTGGAGTGGAGTGGAGTGGAGTGGAGTGGAGTGGAGTGGAGTGGAGTGGAGTGGAGTGGAGTGGAGTAGAGTAGAAAGGAATGGAATAAGAAATAAAATAGAATAGAGTAGAGTAGAGTAGAGTAGAGTAGAGTAGAGTAGAGTAGAGTAGAGTAGAGTAGAGTAGAGTAGAGTAGAGTAGAATAGAATAGAATAGAATAGAATAGAATAGAATAGAATAGAATGGAATGGAATGGAATGGAATGGACAATAGAATAGAATAGAATAGAATAGAATAGAATAGAATAGAATAGAATAGAATAGAATAGAATAGAATAGAATAGAATAGAATAGAATAGAATAGAATATGGAATGGAGAATAGAATAGAATAGAATGGTATGGAATGGAGTGGAGTGGAGTAGAGTAGAGTAGAGTAGAGTAGAGTAGAGTAGAGTAGAGTAGAATATAGAAGAGAAGAGAAGAGAAGAGAAGAGAAGAGAAGAGAAGAGAAGAGAAGAGAAGAGAAGAGAAGAGAAGAGAAGAGAAGAGAAGAGAAGGGAGTGGAGTGGAGTGGAGTGGAATGGAGTGGAATGGAGTGGGGTGGGGTGGGGTGGAGTGGAGTGGAGTGGAATGGAATGGAATGGAATGGAATGGAATGGAATGGAATGGAATAGAATAGAATAAGAAATAGAATAGAATAGAGTGGAGTGGAGTGGAGTAGAGTAGAGTAGAGTAGAGTAGAGTAGAGTAGAGTAGAGTAGAGTAGAGTAGAGTAGAGTAGAGTAGAGTAGAGTAGAGTAGAGTAGAGTAGAGTAGAATGGAATAAGAAATAGAATGGAATGGAATGGAATGGAGTGGAGTGGAGTGGAGTGGAGTAGAATGGAATAAGAAATAGAATAGAATAGAATGGAATAGAATAGAATGGAATAGAATAGAATAGAATAGAATAGAATAGAATAGAATAGAATAGAATAGAATAGAATAGAATAGAATAGAATAGAATAGAATAGAATAGAATAGAATAGAATGGAGTGGAGTGGAGTGGAGTGGAGTGGAGTGGAGTAGAGTAGAGTAGAGTAGAGTAGAGTAGAGTAGAGTAGAGTAGAGTAGAGTAGAGTAGAGTAGAGTAGAGTAGAGTAGAGTAGAGTAGAGTAGAATGGAATGGAATGGAATGGAATAAGAAATAGAATGGAATGGAATGGAATGGAATGGAATGGAGTGGAGTGGAGTGGAGTAGAATGGAATAAGAAATAGAATAGAATGGAATAGAATAGAATAGAATAGAATAGAATAGAATAGAATAGAATAGAATAGAATAGAATGGAGTGGAGTGGAGTGGAGTGGAGTGGAGTGGAGTGGAGTGGAGTGGAGTGGAGTGGAGTGGAGTGGAGTGGAGTGGAGTGGAGTGGAGTGGAGTGGAGTGGAGTAGAGTAGAAAGGAATGGAATAAGAAATAAAATAGAATAGAGTAGAGTAGAGTAGAGTAGAGTAGAGTAGAGTAGAGTAGAGTAGAATAGAATAGAATAGAATAGAATAGAATAGAATAGAATAGAATAGAATAGAATAGAATAGAATAGAATGGAATGGAATGGAATGGAATGGAATGGAATGGAATGGAATGGAATGGAATGGAATGGAATGGAATGGACAATAGAATAGAATAGAATAGAATAGAATAGAATAGAATAGAATAGAATAGAATAGAATAGAATAGAATAGAATAGAATAGAATAGAATAGAATAGAATAGAATAGAATAGAATATGGAATGGAGAATAGAATAGAATAGAATGGTATGGAATGGAGTGGAGTGGAGTAGAGTAGAGTAGAGTAGAGTAGAATATAGAAGAGAAGTGAAGAGAAGAGAAGAGAAGAGAAGAGAAGAGAAGAGAAGAGAAGAGAAGAGAAGAGAAGAGAAGAGAAGAGAAGAGAAGGGAGTGGAGTGGAGTGGAGTGGAATGGAGTGGAGTGGAGTGGAGTGGGGTGGGGTGGGGTGGAGTGGAGTGGAATGGAATGGAATGGAATGGAATGGAATGGAATGGAATGGAATGGAATAGAATAGAATAGAATAGAATAGAATAGAATAGAATAGAATAGAATAGAATAGAATAGAATAGAATAGAATAGAATAGAATAAGAAATAGAATAGAATAGAGTGGAGTGGAGTGGAGTAGAGTAGAGTAGAGTAGAGTAGAGTAGAGTAGAGTAGAGTAGAGTAGAGTAGAGTAGAGTAGAGTAGAGTAGAGTAGAATGGAATAAGAAATAGAATGGAATGGAATGGAATGGAGTGGAGTGGAGTGGAGTGGAGTGGAGTAGAATGGAATAAGAAATAGAATAGAATAGAATGGAATAGAATAGAATAGAATAGAATAGAATAGAATAGAATAGAATAGAATAGAATAGAATAGAATAGAATAGAATAGAATAGAATAGAATAGAATAGAATAGAATAGAATAAGAAATAGAATAGAATAGAGTGGAGTGGAGTGGAGTAGAGTAGAGTAGAGTAGAGTAGAGTAGAGTAGAGTAGAGTAGAGTAGAGTAGAGTAGAGTAGAGTAGAGTAGAGTAGAATGGAATGGAATGGAATAAGAAATAGAATGGAATGGAATGGAATGGAATGGAATGGAGTGGAGTGGAGTGGAGTAGAATGGAATAAGAAATAGAATAGAATGGAATAGAATAGAATAGAATAGAATAGAATAGAATAGAATAGAATAGAATAGAATAGAATAGAGTGGAGTGGAGTGGAGTGGAGTGGAGTGGAGTGGAGTGGAGTGGAGTGGAGTGGAGTGGAGTGGAGTGGAGTGGAGTGGAGTGGAGTGGAGTAGAGTAGAAAGGAGTGGAATAAGAAATAAAATAGAATAGAATAGAGTAGAGTAGAGTAGAGTAGAGTAGAGTAGAGTAGAGTAGAATAGAATAGAATAGAATAGAATAGAATAGAATAGAATAGAATAGAATAGAATAGAATAGAATAGAATAGAATGGAATGGAATGGAATGGAATGGAATGGAATGGAATGGAATGGACAATAGAATAGAATAGAATAGAATAGAATAGAATAGAATAGAATAGAATAGAATAGAATAGAATAGAATAGAATAGAATAGAATAGAATATGGAATGGAGAATAGAATAGAATAGAATGGTATGGAATGGAGTGGAGTGGAGTAGAGTAGAGTAGAGTAGAGTAGAGTAGAATATAGAAGAGAAGTGAAGAGAAGAGAAGAGAAGAGAAGAGAAGAGAAGAGAAGAGAAGAGAAGAGAAGAGAAGAGAAGAGAAGGGAGTGGAGTGGAGTGGAGTGGAGTGGAGTGGAGTGGAATGGAATGGAGTGGGGTGGGGTGGGGTGGAGTGGAGTGGAGTGGAGTGGAGTGGAGTGGAGTGGAATGGAATGGAATGGAATGGAATGGAATGGAATAGAATAGAATAGAATAGAATAGAATAGAATAGAATAGAATAGAATAGAATAGAATAAGAAATAGAATAGAATAGAGTGGAGTGGAGTGGAGTAGAGTAGAGTAGAGTAGAGTAGAGTAGAGTAGAGTAGAGTAGAGTAGAGTAGAGTAGAGTAGAGTAGAGTAGAGTAGAGTAGAGTAGAGTAGAGTAGAGTAGAATGGAATAAGAAATAGAATGGAATGGAATGGAATGGAGTGGAGTGGAGTGGAGTGGAGTAGAATGGAATAAGAAATAGAATAGAATAGAATGGAATAGAATGGAATAGAATAGAATAGAATAGAATAGAATAGAATAGAATAGAATAGAATAGAATAGAATAGAATAGAATAGAATAGAATAGAATAGAATAGAATAGAATAGAATAGAATGGAATGGAATGGAATGGAATGGATTGGAGTGGAGTGGAGTGGAGTGGAGTGGAGTGGAGTGGAGTAGAAAGGAATGGAATAAGAAATAAAATAGAGTAGAGTAGAGTAGAGTAGAGTAGAATAGAATAGAATAGAATAGAATAGAATAGAATAGAATAGAATAGAATAGAATAGAATAGAATAGAATAGAATAGAATAGAATAGAATAATGGAACAGAACAGAAGAGAATGGAACAGAACAGAACCTTGGCCTGACAGAAACGACCTGTAAAAAAGATGTTGAGACTCTAGAAAGAGTGCAGAGAAGAGCAACAAAGATGATCAGGGGACTGGAGGATAAAACAAATAAGGAACGGTTGCTGGAATTGGGTATGTCTAGTTTAATGAAGAGAAGGATGAGGGGGGACATGATAGCAGTGTTCCAATATCTCAGGGGTTGCCCCAAAGAAGAGGGAGTCAAACTATTCTCCAAAGCGCCTGAAGGCAGGACAAGAAGCAACAGATGGAAACTAATCAAGGAGAGAAGCAACCTAGAACTAAGGAGAAACTTCCTGAAAGTGAGGACAATTAACCAGTGGAACAACCTGCATCCAGAAGCGGTGAATGCTCCAACACTGGAAGTTTTTAAGAAGAGATTGGACAGCCATTTGTCTAGAATGGTAAAGGGTTTCCTGCCTGAGCACAGGTTTGGAGTAGATGACCTTCTAGGTCCCCTCTAACTTTTATTACGATTACTACTACTACTACTACTACTACTACTACTACTACTACTACTACTACTACTACTACTACTACTACTACTACTACTACTACCTTTGTACTCTAAACTTCACTCTGAGTCCCCGGAGAGGAGCGGCATACAAACCCAAATAAAAGTAAAAGTAAAAAAAGTAAACCTTCTCCCCCACCCACTTCTAAACTGCTTTAGAAGGACTTCCGGTGGCTCCGCCTCGTCGATGGAGCCTCTAATGTGAGGCTCCGGTCTCTGAATCAGTATAGCCGTCAACAACAGCGTTCATCAGCTGTTTGTTGCGGCGAAAAAACTCCCCTTCGGGCAAAGAAGGGGAGTAGAGCATTAAGAGCCGGGTTGAGCCCTTCCAAGACCCCTGGATTAAATTTTCAGGGGCAGAGAAGGTGTGCTCCCCAGGCTCTTGAAAAGCTCCTGTTCAGAAACGCTTCTGTCGGCTGACAGAATTAGACATTGCGACCGCCTCTGTTCTTTCAGGAAGAATAATAAAGGCTTTATTCAGACGGAATGGATACAGGAGCCTTCTGAGTATTGCAAGTATATTGTTACTTTGTTTCTGCCTTTGTATCTACAAACTTTTTTGAATCAATATAACCTTTTTAAGATGGCGTTTGCTTTTTCTTCTGAGTGAAAGTGAAAGATGAAAGTGTTTATTCCACTGAGAAATTGAAACGGAATTTTTTTTCTTTTTTTTTTTCAAGACTTGTTTGAGAGACTATTTGGACTTGATTTATTTATTGATTTTTTTACTAAATTATAAAATAATTGGACTTTTTAAAAAAGAATTTGAGAAGGGCGGAAGTGGAAATTTTTTTTTTTTTTTTTTTTTTAGTTTCCCTTTCTTTGTTTCAATTATGACTACAAGACAAAAGGCAGCTGCTAAGGCGGCTATGCCCTCTCCAGGACAGCTTGTCAAATCACAGTCTGCTCCTTTAGAATCTCAAGAACCTGCACAGTCCTCACAAATGCTTACAGTGAAAGATCTACAGTCGGCTTTAACAGATGTAATATCCTTTTTTAATGATAGGTTTGATAAATTGGAAGATAAATTTGATGTGAAAATAGAGGAAAAGATGGTTGAGCAGAAAAAAGACTTTAAAGCTATGATAGAAGCCTCTAATCAGGAGATGAGAGAAGATATTGTAGACGCTATCAAGGGTGTCTGGGACTATACTATTTCTTTCAACCTTTGGCACTAGACAAGCCTAAAGATCCAAGGCGTGTACGTGAACCTACTAAAGCTATTGAACAAAGAGAAAAAACACAACCAACTCAAACCAAGCAAACTGATCTGACATCTATGGAAGCCATGGGAGCAAGACCCAAGAGGCAGGAAGAAGTGGAATGGTCTTTGCAGAAGCTTTCACGTAAAGGCCATGTCAAATAAGTATTTGACGTGGAATGTTAATGGTTTAAATTCTCCACAAAAAAGGAAGAAGATATTTCATTATTTGAAGCAATGTAAAAATGATGTAATCTGTCTACAAGAAACTCACATTAGATTTTCAGACCAGAAATACTTGATTAATAATAAGCTGGGTACACACTTTGTGGCATCATCTTTAGATAAAAAAAATGGAATTGTTATTTATGTTAAAAATAATATAAAAGCTAAGTTATTAGAAGCAGATACTCAAGGTAGATTTTTAGCTATAGAAATTTTACTGGATGGGAAGAAAGTTCTCTTGATGGGTATATATGCTCCAAACCAAAAACAAGGCATGTTTTATAAATCATTACACAAAAAGTTATTAGAGTTGGACTATAGATCTTGTATTTTAATGGGAGACTGGAATGGAATCCTTGATGCTGGTTTGGATAAGAAAAAGATTTCATTAGTTTCTCAATCGCGTTCAATTTTACCTAAATCTTTCTTTGATATTAAAGATGATTTTAATTTGTTTGATATTTGGAGAGAAAGACATGGTAGGGATCAAGAGTTTACTTTTTTCTCTGACAGACATCAATCATTTTCTAGAATTGATTTTATTTTAACTACTAGTGATTTTATGTTAAATTTAAAGAAAGTTAAAATTCTACCTAATGTATTGTCTGACCACAATCCAGTTATGATGGAATTAAGGTCTGGCCAATTTTTACGTAGATCCTGGAGACTTAATGAAAATCTGTTTAATTATGAAATGTATGTGCAAGAATGTAAAAAGGCTATCAAGGAATTTTTTAGGTTAAACAAGAATGTAGGTTTACCAATAGAAGTGGTGTGGGACTCTAGTAAGGCCCACATGCATGGAATATTAATTGAACTGAATGCTAGGCATAGACGTAAACAGGAGGAAAAGAGGCGAGTTCTAGAAGCGGAAATAAGAAAGAAAGAGTTATTATTAATTGATAAACCAGATGATAGTGATATTAAAGAAGGGATAAAGGTTTTACGGAAACAATTTGATATTTTGATGACCGACCAGGTTGCCAGGAATATACAATATGCTAAACATAATACTTTTTTTAATGCTAATAAACCTGGCAGATGGTTGGCTTATACATTAAGGAAAAAACAAAAATCCCGTTTAATTGAGAAGGTTGAATATAAAGGGCAAGAAGTATTTCATCAAGAAACTATTAAGAAGGCTTTTCTAGAGTTCTACACCAAATTGTATGCTGAAGAAAAAGTTCAAGAGAAAGAGATAGATGCCTTTTTACAAAATCAAAATGTTTCCGAAATTACTTTGGAACAAAGAGATAGATTAAATGCTTTGATTAGGCCAGAAGAAATTATTGATGCAATTAAGCAATTGAAATTGGGAAAATCTCCAGGTACTGATGGTTTTACCACGATTTATTATAGGTGTTTACAGGAGGAAATGGTGGAACATATGAGGGAGTTATTTGTGAATATACAAGAGGGTGGTCGGGTTCCACCCTCCTGGAAAACGGCTAATGTATGCTTGATTCCTAAAGAGGGTAAAGATAATGTTCAAGTAGAAAATTTTAGACCTATTTCCTTGTTGAATACGGATTATAAGATTTTTGCAAAAATTTTGGCTAATAGATTAATGACAGTTTTGACACAGAGGATTCACCCGGATCAAACTGGTTTTTTACAAGGGAGACAGATGAAAACCAATGTTAGACAACTTGTTAACATATTGGAATATTTGGATAAACATATCCAAGTACCAGCTGTTTTAATGTTTTTAGATGCAGAAAAAGCTTTTGATAGACTGAATTGGACGTTTCTGCAAAGGCTTGTGGTAAGGATGGGAATGGGGGACCAGTTTATTAATTCTATATCAGCTATATATCAGAAACAAACAGGACAGATTATAATGAATGGACAATTAACAGATTCATTTAATATAGAAAAGGGTACTAGGCAGGGTTGTCCCTTATCCCCTTTATTGTTTGTTTTAACCTTAGAGGTACTATTGAATAGGATTAGAGCATCAGAGGAATTAAGGGGGGTACAAATTAGACAACATGATTATAGATTATGTGCCTTTGCAGACGATTTACTCGTGACGCTAACTCAGCCAATACAATCGGTTCAGAGTTTGATGGAAATTATTCAAAATTATGGAAAAGTTTCAGGTTTTAAACTAAATTTATCCAAGACAAAGATGTTGGTTAAAAATCTTGATAACAAATTAAAACAAGACTTGGAAAGAATAACGGGATGCGAGATAGTTAAAAAAGTTAAATATTTAGGAATTTATATAGAAGCTTCAAATGGTAAATTATATAAGAATAATTATGAACTTTTATGGTGTAAAGTACAAAAAGAATTGGAGAATTGGAAAAAACTACAATTATCCATGTTGGGCAGAATAGCCGCTATTAAAATGAATGTATTGCCGAAATTTTTATTTTTATTTCAAACGTTACCAATACTTAAAAAGGATGGAAATCTCGATGAATGGCAGAAAGGTATAAATAAATTCATTTGGGATGGCAAGAAACCAAGGGTTAAATTTAAAATTATTCAAGATATAAAAGAGAGAGGTGGTTTGAAAGTGCCTAATTTTAAATTATATTATTATGCAGCAGTTCTAGTGGTTATAAGTGATTGGATTAATTTAACAAATGAAAGAATATTAAATATAGAAGGATATGGGTTAGTATATGGGCTCCACGCGTATTTAGTTTATGATAAAAAATTGGATAGGAGTTTTAAAGAACATATAATAAGAAACTCTGTCTTGCGAGTCTGGAAAAAGTATTATTATAAGTTAAATGGTAAAATTCCTTTATGGACAGTTCCCAGACACGCAATACAGAGTATAGGTATACAACAAATTCAAGACGTGGTGCCCTATGATAAACTTTTAAATAAAGAAGGGAATAGCATAGAACTGAAATCATTAGATAAATTAAGGGAGGAAGGTATAGCTCATAATTGGTTTTATCATGCACAACTTCAAGCCAGATGGCAAAAAGATGTTAAGATGGGTTTTTCTTTAAAGGATGATGAAAAATTAATTATACAAATTAGAGATCAAAGAAAGATGCATATTAAAAGAATATATGATGCTTTAATTGAAATTGATTCTGGAACTGAATTAATTAAAGATTGTATGATTAAATGGGAAGGTAACTTCGGTCACCCAATTATGATGGAAACTTGGAAAAGAATATGGGTGAAAAATGTTAAATTTACACAAGCTCAGCATCTAAGAGAAAATTTTTATAAAATGTTTTACAGATGGCATTTAGATCCCAAAAAATTATCGTCTATGTATCCAAATTTGCAACCCAAATGTTGGCGATGTGACTCTATGGACGCTACTTACTTTCACATTTGGTGGTCTTGCAAAAAAATTAAGGCTTTTTGGATAAAAATATGGTGGATTCTTCAAAATATCTTGAAAAAGCGTATTGAGTTTGTACCACAGTTGTTTTTGTTGGGTATTACAAAGGACTGTTCCACTACAGAGACTAAGTTGATTTTGAACTTGATTACTGCTGCAAGACTGTTGGTGGGACAATATTGGAAGTCATCTGAAATACCATCTATTGAAGAATGGACATTAAAAGTTACCCATCTTGTGGAGATGGCCAAGATTTCGGCATACCTGAAGAACCACTCAAATGAAACGTTTTTGATGGACTGGAAGAAATGGATTGATTATATGCAAAAGAAATATCAGTTGAAAGAATTAGATTTGATATATAGTTAAATAGTTTAATATAGTAGTTTAGTGAGGTTTCTTGTGTTTTTACCCTGTATTCATTCTGGGAAGTCGGGGGGGGAGGGGGGAGGGAGATAATATACGTTAGCTTATGTTTCTCAACTGTACTTGGGGGCTTAGGGATTAGATAATTTTTGTAGGATGCTCGGTAGAATTGTAGCTAGTGTTTTGGATGGCGAAGAGGAGGAGCGAAAATACAAGAGGAGTGGGCTGGTGGAGGGTGTTCTGGAGGGGGGTTCCGAGCAGTTCTTTGTATTGTTTATTTTTATTATGTAATTTGTTTGTTTTCAGTTGAGTTAATAGGTTACTATGTTATAATTGTTAAAAAGTTTTTTTATAAAAAACTTTAATAAAAAAAAAATTCCAAAAAATAAAATAAAATAAACTGCTTTAGAAGCAGTTCTAAAGCAAGGATCTTCATAGCTTGGCACAGAGATTAATACCAGGTAAAAATAATCAAATGGAAAACCATACCATACCAACCAACACTGGCGAGGTAAGCTACTGTATAAAAAACCCCATTCCCTTCTAGGACTGAAGATGATGCTACAGTTGAGTAATAGGTGCTTATCATGATGACAACTATGATGATGATTCTATCCAAGTAACAAAATATCTGTGTTGAAGGAAAAGTCTTCATTGTGGTTCAGTCCAAGCCGGGAATAAACAACATGGAGACTGCTTTAGAAAGAAGGTTGCAGTTTATTGAAGAGGAGAGCCAGACAGAAAGATTGGCTCTTGAAGAAAAGAGAGCGAGCACATGTAGGGAGTGGGTTTTTATACCTTCTGTGGCTCTTGAGGTTGTTTCCTGTTCCTGTTTGAGGCTTTGTATTTCCTGTGTCGTGTATTCTGACCTGAGTCTGGGTGTGCCCTTTGGCATCTGTGGGTTAATCCTATGATGGAGTTTGGGTGGGGTATGTAGATTTCAGGTGTCTTTGTCTTCCTAAGCTTCTAGCTGGAGGCCTTCAACCCTTCCTGAATAGATTATTAATCTGCATTTCTACAGAGCTGGTTTCTGCTTGGGGGAGGGAGACTTGGGGCTATTAAGAAAAACTGGACATGCTTTTCTGCCTCTTTAAGATCCTTTGAGGAAATATAATATTCTGCCCTTTTAATATTTCCTTCTCTGGGGATGGGGGATGACTTCCCACATCTGCAAGCCAACAACCAAACTCAAAGAGCGCCAATGACCCCAAAGTCTTTATTCTTTGCTAAAAAAAAAAAAAAGCTGTTTTGGAGGTTATATTGAGCCTCGCTCTGCTTTGCAGCTTGCAAGCTCATTAGAATTTTAATTAAAACTCATCAAACATGTTTTGATTTTATTTATTCAATTAAAACAGAATTCCCCTTTGTGGAAAGTCAGATGAAAACCAAGCCTTTTTCTGAAACGACACTCTTTTTTTTTTTAATCTGTATTAATTCCTTTTGGAGATCCTGCCTTAACAATCTTTGTAGTATTGTAGCTGCTAAACATTGTTTTTAAGCTAGAATTGGGTTCTTCCATGCTCCAAAGTTCTCTTTTTCTTTCAATTGATTGATTGATCGGCATCTCTATCCTCTAATATTTCTCGACAGGCTTTTTCAGAGGATTAAGGACGAGAGACAGTCACTAATTTTCCATAGCCAAAGGTAAGTGCTGCCTCATAAACCATCTCTACAATAAAAACCATCTCGCAGAAGGACTTAAAGGATGTTTTGGCTGATAATGGGGTTGGTTAAGTTGCCAATGAAATATGATTCACCAGCAAGTGGTGATGGAAGCTATAAAAACATGAGCTCCTCATGTTTTGAAACTTCCAACTACCCAGCTAAACCCGAGAAGAAATAGGAATAGAAAGGTTATCGTATATAGATAAAGCATGAAGTACGTAATGATACAATTCTTGAATTGCAAGAGTCTTACTCGTGTTCAGCGCAGGATGGAATCCAAATTAAAGATCCCAGAAAGATGCTTTTCAACCGTGGTGCTTATCTCTGCTTATCTGGCTGTTGATTACCGGCAAGGAGCTGGCTCCCTTTTAGTACTCATGATGGTACCTGGTTGGCTAATGAAATTGACAAGGCAAGCCTCTAATATATAAAAAGAGAGTAAACCCCACTCCCTTCTAGCACTGATGATATTACCTAGTTGGGTCATAAAATGTCTGCAAGAAAACTTCCAAGCTCAGAGAGCAGCCAGGATCCCACAGTTCAACCTTGAACTAAAAATATTCTCTTCTATTTGTATTCCTCCTCCTCCTCCTCCTCCTCCTCTCTGCAAACCTCACTCCCTTCTAGCACTGATGATGTTAGCTAGTTGGGTCATGAAACATCTGAAAGAAAACAACCAAGCTCAGAGAGCATAAACCACAGTCCTCCTCCTCCTCCTCCTCCTCCTCCTCTTCCCCCTCCCCCCCTCCTCCTCCACCTCCTCCTCCATCCCTCCCTCCTAGCACTGATGATGTTAGCTATTTGGATCATGAGACATCGGCAAGAAAACAACCCAGATCAGAGAGCACCAAGGAGCAATTCAACTCCGAGCTACAAATATATTCCATTGGTTCTAGATTGGCAGAGCCCTCTAGTTCATCTTCAACAGCCCGTCTTCAGCAGGATCTTCAATTTAATGACACAGGGTTCAAGACCTTCTCACAGCTTGATACTTGTGGTGGGACAAACATGTCCTACGCTATCTTCCTTTCTGAAACATCGAATGACAATAGAAATGGCCCAATGACAGATTGGTCTTCTAATGTCCGTCAATCAGACATATAAATGCCTCCAAATAGTGAAGGCGAAAATGGGAAATCTTTCCTCAACCGATCAGCATAAAACGAATATTATGTGTTTAAAAATATGTCTAGTAATTGTTGGAAATGTAGACAAAAAACCAGGCACATATTATCATAGAATCATAGAATCGTAGAGTTGGAGGGGACCTCCTGGGTCATCGAGTCCAACCCCCTGCTCGAGGCAGGATTCCTTAAACCATCCCAGACAGATGGCCGTCCAGTCTCTGCTTGAAGACCTCCATCGGAGCTCACCACCTCCCGTGGCAACCTGTTCCACTGGTCGATCACCCTTACTGTTAGAAATTTTTTTCTAACATCTAATCTGAATCTTTTCCCCTGCAGTTTCATCCCATTGTTTCTAATCCTTCCTTGAGCAAGTGAGAACAGGGCTGATCCCTCTGCACTATGACAGCCCTTCAGGTATTTATAGACAGCTATCATGTCTCCTCTCAGTCTTCTTTTCTGTAGACTAAACATTCCCAATTCCTTTAACCGTTCCTCATAGGACATGGTTTGTAGACCATTCACCATCTTGGTAGCTCTCCTTTGAACCTGCTCCAGTTTGTCAGTGTCTTCCTTGAACTGGGGTGACCAGAACTGGACACAGTACTCCAGGTGAGGTCGGACCAAGGTAGGGTAGAGGGGAATAATAACTTCACGTGATCTGGACTCTATGCTTCTCTTGATACACCCCAAGATCGTGTTTGCCTTTTTTGCAGCTGCTTCACACTGTTGCCTCATGTTCAATCGATGATCTACTAGGATACCGAGGTCCTTTTCACATGTACTGCTGCTCAGCTGGATTCCTCCCATACTATATGTGCTTTTTTCATTTTTCTTTCCCAGATGTAGTACCTTGCATTTTTCCTTGTTAAATACCATTTTATTAGTTGCAGCCCATTGTTTGAGTTTCTCTAAATCTTTTTGAATCATTTCTCTCTCTACTCTGGTGTTTGCAATCCTTCCTAACTTTGTGTCATCTGCAAATTTGATCATTTTCCCTTCAATTCCCTTATCCAAATCATTTATAAAAATATTAAACATAACTGGGCCCAGAACAGAGCCTTGTGGCACTCCGCTTGAGACTTTCTTCCAGTTGGATGTGCAGCCATTTATAGCCACTCTTTGAGTACGATTACTAAGCCAGTTATGAACCCACCTAACAGTCACCCTGTCAATCCCATATTTGATCATTTTTTCAATGAGGATGGTGTGAGATACTTTGTCGAAAGCTTTGCTGAAGTCCAGAAATACTATGTCTACTGTATTTCCCTGATCAACCCATTCCGTGATTTTGTCATAGAATGAAATTAGATTAGTTTGACATGACTTGTTTGTTACAAACCCATGTTGACTGCTGTTAATTATTGAATTCCCATCCAAATGCTGACATATATGTTGCTTAATAATTTGTTCAAGAATCTTTCCTGGTATTGAAGTCAGGCTAACAGGCCTGTAGTTCCCTGGGTCTGCCTTCTTCCCTTTTTTGAAGATAGGGACAACATTTGCCCTTCCCCAATCATCTGGGACTTCTCCTGTTCTCCATGACTTTTCAAAGATTACAGCAAGTGGTTCAGCAATTACTTCTGCTAATTCCTTCAGTTCTATTATCATCTTTGGTGGACATGCCCCAAAGCCAAAAGAGTTTGGTCAAGCATACATATATGGTTAGAGGAAATGACTAAAAAACACATCGATTTTTAAGCCAGAATTATTTTTTTTAGGTATAATTGCAGGAAGTTAGGAGAAGGAATGTGTATACTTAGGGTTACACGTGTTAACTGCAGCAAGGATTGTATTTGCTCAACGTTGGAAAGATGAAGAATTACCAGCAGAGGAAGAGATAATTAAGAAAATTTTAGACTGTGCAGAAATGGACAGACTGACACTGAAAATGAAAGAGAAAGAAGATTCAGAATACTTTAGAACACGGTGTGGGGAGAATCCAGAGAAAGAAAGAAATATTTTGGGAAATATTAAAAAGGCAGAATATTTTATTTCCTCAAAGGATCTTAAAAAGGCAGAAAAGCATGCCCAGTTTTTCTTAATAGCCCCAAGTCTCCTCCCCCAAGCAGAAACCAGCTCTGTAGAAATGCAGATTCAATAATCCATTCAGGAAGGTTGAAGCCTTCCAGCTAGAAACTGAAGAGATTCGGAAGACAAAGACACCTAAAATCTACATACCCCCACCCAAACTCTAAGGACAGGAGACATAATAGGATTAACCCACCAATACCAAAAAGGTACACTCAAACTCAGGTCAAAGTACATGACACAGGAAACACAAAGTCTCAGACAGGAACAGGAAACAACCTCAAGAGCTCCAGAAAGTATAAAAGCCCATCACTCTGCTCCATGTGTTAGTCTTTTCCAGAGCCACCTTTCTGTCTGGCTCTCCTCTTCAATAAACTGCAACCTTCTTTCTAAAGCAGTCTCCATTTTGTTTATTCCTGGCTTGGACTGGACCTTGATGAAGATTTTTCTTTCAACAATTGGATACATTTTATCAATGGCTAGAAAAACGAGGTAGGGAGAAAGGAGTTTAACCTCGAGGTTCGACTACTGCAATGCTCTCTACATGGGGCTACCTTTGAAAAATGTTTGGAGACTTCAGGTAATGCAGAATGCAGCCGCGTGAGCAGTGTTGGGCTTGCCTAGAAATGCCCACATTTCGGCATCACTCCGCGAGCTGCACTGGCTGCCAATTGGTCTCCGAACCCAATTCAAAGTGTTGGTTATGACCTATAAAGCCCTACATGGCATCGGACCAAGTTATTGACGGGACCGTCTGCTGCCTCATGAATCCCAGCGGCCAGTTAGGGCCCACAGAGTCGGCCTTCTCCAGGTCCCGTCAGCCAGACAGTGTCGCCTGGCGGGGCCTAGGGGAAGAGCCTTCTCTGTTGCGGCCCCGGCCCTCTGGAAGCAACTTCCCCCGGAGATCCGTGTCGCCCCCACCCTCTCCGCCTTTCGTAAATTGCTTAAAACATACTTTTGCCGGCAGGCCTGGAGCAGCTAACACCTTGCCCCTAGCCAGTGTATGTTTGTGGTATGATTGGTTTCTTTTTTAACTTAAGGGTTTTTATATTTATGTATTTTATTGTAATTTCTATCATGTTGTGAGCCGCCCTGAGTTCTCCGGAATAGGGCGGCATAGAAATTAAATAAATAATAATAATAAATAATAATAATAATAATGTATCAGTAAGCTAAATATCGAAAGCCAGACAATACGTTGCTGATAAAATAGTAAGTATTTGTGACTATAAAAAATTAATAAAATATTGAAATATAAAAAAAAGAACGTTATGGATGTTTGCATCTGCCCTCCAAGGATCTTATGGAAATGCTTCTCATATTGAAATTGGCCTCTTGGTGACGTCGCAGAATTTCCGTCCTTATCGTGTTTCACCTTTAGGCCTTTGCTTAGCCGAGCTTTTCACACTGCTCTTGCGATGTTTCCGTGGTGGCTCTGTTTTGGGGAAGGGGCCGCTGGAACATGAGCCGTTTGGTGCCATTAGTCTCCGGCCTCCGTCCTTCAACCCATTTGTCTGTAGATTTTCTTCGATATAAAACACCCACTGACATTCCAATCTCCATTTTATGTCCTTAGGAACGGCAGAAGTTATGGCTTGACATGTTTATCATTGGGAGGATGAGCCAATTATCTATCTGCTGGGCTTGCTGTTACAGAGGGACCGTGATAATGAGGGTCACAGATGGAGCCCAGAAACTGCTGCCGTGTTCAGAAAGGGTGCCATTTGCAATGCTCTGGAAATGACTAGGAAAGAAGACTTGGTTCCCACTTTTTTCCTTCCTTTCTTTCTTTCTTTCTTTCTTCCTTCCTTCCTTTCTTTCTCTTTCTTTCTTCCTTCCTTCCTTCCTTCCTTCCTTTCTTTCTTTCTTTCTTATTTCTTTCTTTCTTTCTCTTCCTTCCTTCCTTCCTTCCTTCCTTCCTTTCTTTCTTTCTTTCTTTCTTTCTTTCTTTCTTTCTTTCTTTCTTCTCTTTTTTTCTCTCTCTTTCTTTCTTGTTTCTTTCTTTCTCTTCCTTCCTTTCTTTTTTCTTTCTTTCTTTCTTTCTTTTTTCTTTCTTTCTTTCTTTCTTTCTTTCTTTCTTTCTTTCTTTCTCTTTCTTTCTTTCTTTCTTTCTTTCTTGTTTTTCTCTGTGTGTGTGTCTCTTTTTTCCTTCCTTCCTTCCTTCCTTTCTTTTTTCTTTCTTTCTTTCTTTCCTTTCTTTCTTTCTTTCTTTCCTTCTTTCTTTCTTGTTTCTTTCCTTTTTTCTCTCTCTCTCTTCCTTCCTCTTACCCTTTCTCTCTTTCTCTTTCTTTCTCCTTCTTTCCTTCTTTCCTCCCTCCCTCCCTCCCTCCATCCCTCTCTCTTTCTTTCTCTCTTTCTTTCTTTTTTCCTTCCCCTTCTTTCCTTCTTTCTTACCTTCTGTTCTTTTTCCTTCCTTCTTTCTTGTTTCTTTCTTTTTTCTCTCTCTTCCTTCCTTCCTCCCACCCTCTTTCTTTCTTTCTTTCTTTCTTTCTTTCTTTCTTTCTTTCTTTCTTTCTTTCTTTCTTTCTTTCTTTTTCTTTCTCCTTCCTTCCTTCCTCTCTCCCTCTCTCCCTCTTTCTTTCTTTCTTTCTTTCTGTCTTCCTTCCTTCCTTCCTTCCTTCCTTCCTTCCTTCCTTCCTTCTTGTTTCTTTCACACACTCTCTCTCTCTGTGTCTTCCTTCCTTCCTTCCTCCCTCCCTCCCTCCCTCTTTCTTTCTTTCTTTGGTAAGTATGACCTTATCAAGGCATTGTAAAGTGGTATTAACACTTCACGTGATCTTGATTCTAACCCTCTGTTGATGCAGCTTAAGACTGTGTTGGCTTTTTTGGCTGCTGCAGCACACTGCTGGCTCATATTTAAGTGATTGTCCACTAGGACTCCAAGATCTCTCTCACAGTTACTCCTATTGAGCAAGGTACCCCCTATACAATACCTGTATATTTGGTTTCTCTTGCCAATGTGTAGTAAGGTTGTATCTTTAGGCAAGAAAAAACAAACATCGCCAACATTTTAACTTAATGCTTAGCACTTTACTCCTTTATTTTGCAATGGTGGCTGTAGTGACATCTGCAATTTGGCTGATACCAGGGATTTAAAAAAAAACCCACAAACACAGTTGCTGAAGTTGTTGCGTTGCTGCTCCTGTTTGTTTGTTTTTTCCATAGAGAAGCAAGGCAGAGATGCCTTCGTAAGAGACCCTTTGCAGTTCTCTCTCTGAGGCTGCAATTTCTTTGAAAAGTGTTATTTCATGGCACGATGGCGCTTTGCAGGTAAAATACAGCTGACCTTTAAACAGTCTCATTTTCATTGATAACTCCAGAAATGCTTGTTCACTCAAACATCCACAGCTTAGGAACTGCTGCAGGATGAGACTGCTTTTTCCAAACAAATTCAGCGATAATCAGCGTTCTTCCGGAAACTTTTATTGTTTTTATTAAACACTTGGGGTTCTTTTAATTAAAAAATATATATGATATTTTGTAGATGTTCCTCCAGGCCTTGAAAGGAGGGGAAAAAAAAACCAGTATGAAAGTGAAATTCAGGTGGTCCCCAACTTACGACCTCAACTGAACCCAGGTTTTCTGCTGCTAAGTCATTTTACAACTTTTTCTTGCTTCGATTGTTAAGTGAATCACTGAAAAATTACAACAGCACTGGAAGAAAGGGACGGATGACCAATTTTCACACCGATGGCTGCTGCAGCGTCCCCAGGGTCACCGAATCAAAACTCAGATGCTTGGCAATGGATTCATATTTATGACGGCTGCGGTCGTTAAGCTAGTCACATGGTTGTTAAGGGAATCTGGCTTCCCCCAGCGACTTTTCTTGTCAGACTGTCGCAACAGGGGATCACCTGATCCTGCAGGACTCTGCAACCGTCGTAAAGATGAGTCAGTTGCCAAAGCATCCGAATCTTGATCGCACAATCATGGGAGGGGGGGAATGCTGCAACGGTCGTAAGTGTGAAAAACGGTCCTAAGTCATTTTTTTTTCAGTACTATTGTAATTTTGAACAGTCACTAAATGAATCGTAAGTCGAGGATTGTCCGTATATCACAGACATTGTAAACACAAGGGGGCCGGATGCGGCCCGCGAAGTGGCTTCATGTGGCCCGCAAAACCATCTTGGAAACAGTGAGGGAACGGCCCCCTCTGCCTTGGCCCTGGCCCAGGCCCAGGCCGGCCGGGAGCCAATGCACAATTTTGTGGTGGCCATCTATGCTGAAACGTATTCAGTCTTAGCTCCACAAGGCCGTCTGGAAACAGCGAGGAACCAGCCCCTGCCGCGTTGGCCCCGTCCCCTGGGTGCATGCTGGGGAGGGGTCACCCTTTGTGAGGAATGAAGAAATGCACCATCGCCTGGAAGTGGCCAGCAAATGGCCCTCATCTATTTCACATATCCGGCTTGATGGGCTCCGGCGGAGGGGTTTTGGCAGGCAGCGGAGCGCTCTCCTCACAGTGAGGCTCCTCCAGTGGACCATGTCTTGGCACTTGCCCTGGTCCCACCCCATTCTGCCAGAGACCCTCAGATCTGTCCCACTCCTGCCCAGGCCCCCACAGGCACCCTTCACATGAACAATGTAGAGCTGGCCACGCCCATCCAGTAGGCCACACCCACCCAGTAGGCCACACCCACCCTGGCCACGCCCACCTGCCCCCCCTCCGAGGGCAACCGCAATGCTGATGCAGCCCTCAATGAAATTGACTTTGACACCCCTGGTATATCATAATCATCCCTCATGCATTTCTTTTTGACAAGGAAGAATAGAATAGAATAGAATAGAATAGAATAGAATAGAATAGAATAGAATAGAATAGAATAGAATAGAATAGAATAGAATAGAATAGAATAGAATAGAATAGAATAGAAACTGGAATATAGAATAGAATAGAATAGAATAGAATAGAATAGAATAGAATAGAATAGAATAGAATAGAATAGAATAGAATAGAATAGAATAGAATAGAATAGAATAGAATAGAATAGAATAGAAAATATGGAATGGAATGGAATGGAATGGAATAGAATAGAATAGAATAGAATAGAATAGAATAGAATAGAATAGAATAGAATAGAATAGAATAGAATAGAATAGAATAGAATAGAATAGAATAGAATAGAATAGAATAGAAAATATGGAATGGAATGGAATGGAATGGAATGGAATGGAATGGAATGGAATAGAATAGAATAGAATAGAATAGAATAGAATAGAATAGAATAGAATGGAATGGAATGGAATAGAATAGAATAGAATAGAATAGAATAGAATAGAATAGAATAGAATAGAATAGAATAGAATAGAATAGAATAGAATAGAATAGAATAGAATAGAATAGAATAGAATAGAATAAGCTTTTTTGGCTGCTGCTACACACTGCTGGCTCATAGTCAAGTGATCTTCCACTCAGACTCCAAGGTCCGTCTCACAGTTGCTGTTTTTGAATATGAATCACAGAGAAAAGGAAGGAAGGGAGGGAGGGAGAGAGGGAGGGAAAGAAAGAAAGAAAGAAAGAAAGAAAGAAAGAAAGAAAGAAAGAAAGAAAGAAAGAAAAAGAAAGAAAGAAAGAAAAAGAAAGAAAGAAAGAGAGGGAGGGAGGGAGGGAGGGAGAAGGACCTAAGGAAAAAGTGCAGAGAAGAGCAATAAAGATGTTTAGGGGACTGGAGGCTAAATCATAGGATGAATAGTTGTGGGAATTGGGTATGTCTAACAAACAGAAGGACTAGAAAATAGCTGTCTTCCAGTACTTGTGGGTCTGGAAGGCTGGGGTCAACCTTTTCTTTAAAGTAGGCATGTCAAACTTGCGATGTCACGTGATGTCGCACAATCTATCACGACTTTTCCCCCATTGCCGTCAATGGGGTGGGCGTGGTTTCAGCATGACGCATCCAGCCCGAGAGCCAGCAGTTTGACATTCCTGTTCTAAAGCATCTGAGGGCAGGGCAAGAAGTAATGGGTGGAAGATCACTAAAGAAAAATCCAATCTGGAACTAAGGAGAAATGTCCTTCCAGTGAGAACAGTCAACCAGTGGAATGGCTTGCCTCTGGAAGTTCTAGGTGCTCCATCACTGAAGGTTTTCAAAGAGAGACTAGATCACCGTGTGTCCAGAATGATACAGGCTTTCCTACTCTATGTTCTATGATGCAAACTCAATCCTTAACATCTTTGCAATTTATTATTTATTTATCAAATTTGTATGCCGCCCCTCTCCCAAGACTCAGGGCGGCTCACAACAACAATATGGGTACACATAAATTTTTTTAATAACAATAACAACATACAAACCAAGGATCCATACATACAACATTCAAACACACAATCAAGGATGGAAGCACATTCCTCGGCCCAGGGGTAGAACACAGTTCATACCCCACAAGCCTGCCAGCACAAATAGGTCTTCAAAAGCTTCCGGAAAGCTAGGAGGGAGGAGGCAGTACGAACCTCTGAGGGGAGCTGGTTCCAGAGGGCTGGGGCAGCAACGGAGAAGGCCCTTGTCCTAGGACCCGTCAGATGACACTGTCTAATGGACGGGACCCATAGGAGACCAGCCCTATGCGCCCTAACCGGTCGCTGGGATGCATGAGGCTGAAGACGGTCCCGTAAGTATCCTGGCCCATTGCCATAAAGGGCTTTATAGGTCATAACCAACACTTTGAATTGTGTTCGGAGACCAATTGGCATCCAGTGCAGCTCACGAAGGGCTGGAGTGATATGAGCATGTCTTGGAAGACCCAAGACAGCTCGTGCAGCTGCATTCTGGACAACCTGCAGTCTCCGGACATTCTTCAAGGGTTGCCCCATGTAGAGAGCATTACAGTAGTCGAATCTCGAGGTGACAAGGGCATGAGTGACTGTTAGGAGTGACTCCCGATCCAAATACGGTCGCAACTGGCGCACCAGGCGAACCTGGGCGAATGGTCCCCTCGCCACAGCCGAAACATGATGTTCTAAGCTTAGCTGTGGATCGAGGAGAACACCCAAGTTGCGAACCCTCTCCGAGGGGGACAAAACTTCTCCCCCCAGGGTGATGGACGGACAATTAGAATGTCATGATGTGAGTACAAAAAAGTAGAGCCTGGGTTATGATGTCACAAGGTCTCAACATAATCATGCCTAGCTAGGGATGCTTCTGACTCCACTGGACATAAAAGGACAGAGAAAGAAAAGACATGACAGATGGAAACTCACCAAGGAGAGAAGCAACCTAGAACTAAGGAAAAAAAACTTCCTAAAGGTGAGAGCAATTAACCAATGGAATAACTTGCCTTCAGAAGTTCTTGGTGCTTTATCACTGGAGGCTTTCAAAAAGAGACTGGGCAACCATTTATCTGAAGTGGTATAGGGTCCTCCAAGGTCCCTCCCAATTCTATTCTATGCTCTAATTAGACACTTTGATGGAAAGTTCATAGGAAATTGGAGGAAGCAAAGCAAAGAAAAATGAGATAAAGCTCTGAATGGACTGATTGCTGAGTTTTTTTTTAATGTCAATGGAATCAGGTCAGAAAAGTCAAGATGGTGGTCAAGATGCAAACAGGAAAAGGGGGTGGGGCTTTGATAGTTGGGTTATGTCCACCATGATCAGTTTTTTGACTTTCCTCAGAAGTCCCTGGTGATGTTGAGAGCCCATTAAAGTAGAAATGTAGGGAATGAATTGAATAAATGCAGACAACACCAATAGTGACAGATTTTATCTTCCTGGGCTCCAAGATCACCGCAAATGGGGACTGCAGCCATGAAATTAAAAGACGCTTGCTCCTGGGGAGGAAAGCTATGGCAAATCTAGACAGCATATTAAAAAGCAGAGATGTCACCCTGCCAACAAAAGTACGTATAGTCAAGGCCATGGTTTTCCCAGTTGCAATGTAAGGCTGTGAAAGTTGGACCATAAGAAAGGCTGAGTGCCAAAGAATGGAGGCCTTTGAACTATGGTGCTGGAGAAGACTCCGGTGAGTCCCTGGGACTGCAAAGCGATCAAACCGGTCAGTCCTAGAGGAGATCAACCCTGACTGCTCTTTAGAAGGCCAGATCCTGAAGTTGAAACTCAAGTCCTTTGGCCACCTAATGAGAAGGAAGGACTCCCTGGAGAAGAGCCTAATGCTGGGAAAGATGGAGGGCAAGAGAAGAAGGGGACGACAGAGAAGGAGGTGGCTGGATGGAGTCACTGAAGCAGTAGGTGTGAGCTTCAATGGACTCTAGAAGATGGTAGAGGACAGGAAGGCCTGGAGGAACGTTGTCCATGGGGTCGCGATGGGTCGGACACGACTTTGCAACTAACAACACCACACAATACCAAATGTCCCAATTCAACAACATTCTGCAGAGGTTTGCAGCCACTGAACATCTGATATTTTTTCCCCTCAAGCAGTGAATAGAACACAATGTTCTTTCCTTCCCACCTTGACAAGCAATTTGGGGTAAAAGAAAACTTGCCTCCCCCCCCGGAGGAATTGAGTAAGTTATAAGGTTCCTGAAACATTCTCTATAAAATCTCAACATTAATTTCAAAAGTGTGGTCATAAATTAAGCACTGGTGACTTTGGGCTAGAAATTAAACCTTGATTGCTGCCTGTTGGGGATTGAGTTTATTAAACTGTTTCCTTGCACAGCTTCTTAGCACTTTCCATCTTGGCTTTATGTCCTTGTGATCTAGTCATGAGAGATAACCGAAAGCTTCGGTCAAAATTAAGTCCACTTTAAAGCGTTCGGAGATAATCTATGTTCAAAGTGGGATTGGCAATCAGAAGACTGGTAGAAAAATATGGAAATACCTCTTGATAATTTCACTTACAGATAAATATTGCATCAAATAGAAGTTTGGTACAAATTCATACTTCTAGATAAAATTAAGAAAAGAAGAAATAGGGGAGACATGATAGCAGCGTTCCAGTATTTGAGGGGCTTCCACAAAGAAGGGGGGGTCACGTTTGTCTCCAAAGCACCAGAGGACAGGACAAGAAACAATGGTTGGAAACTGACCAAAGAGAGAAGCAACCTGGAATTAAGGAGAAACTTCCTAACAGTGAGGACAATTAGCCAGTGGAACAGCTTGCCTCCAGAAATCATGGGCGCTCCATCACTGGAGATTTTTAAGAAGAGACTAGAAATTCACTTGTTTGAGATGGTATAGGTTCACTTGCTTGAGCAGGGGGCTGGACTAGAAGACCTCCAAGGTCCCTTCCAGCTCTATTCTGTTCTGTTCTGTTCTGTTCCATTCCATTCCATTCCATTCCATTCCATTCCATTCCATTCCATTCTATTCTATTCCATATTATCTATTCCATTCCATTCTATTCTATTCTATTCTATTCTGTTCTGTTCTGTTCCGTTCCGTTCCGTTCCATTCCGTTCCGTTCCGTTCCGTTCCGTTCCATTCCATTCTATTCTATTCCATTCCACTCCACTCCACTCCACTCCACTCCATTCCATTCCATTCCATTCCATTCCATTCCATTCTATTCTATCCCATAATTCTATTCTATTCTATTCTATTCTATTCTATTCTATTCTATTCTATTCTATAATTCTATTCTATTCTGTTCTGTTCTGTTCTGTTCTGTTCTGTTCCGTTCCGTTCCGTTCCGTTCTATTCCATTCCATTCCATTCCATTCCATTCCATTCCATTCCATTCCATTCCATTCCACTCCACTCCACTCCACTCCATTCCATTCCATTGCATTCCATTCTATTCTATCCCATAATTCTATTCTATTCTATTCTATTCTATTCTATTCTATTCTATTCTATTCTATTCTATTCTATTCTATTCTATTCTATTCTATTCTATTCTATTCCATTCCATTCCATTCCACTCCACTCCACTCCATTCCATTCCATTCCATTCCATTCCATTCCATTCCATTCCATTCCATTCTATTCTATCCCATAATTCTATTCTATTCTATTCTATTCTATTCTATTCTATTCTATTCTATTCTATTCTATTCTATTCCTCTACTCTACTTCTATTCTATTCTATTCTATTCTATTCTATTCTATTCTATTCTATTCTATTCTATTCTATTCTATTCTATTCTATTCTATTCTATTCCATTCCATTCCATTCCATTCCACTCCACTCCACTCCATTCCATTCCATTCCATTCCATTGCATTCCATTCTATTCTATCCCATAATTCTATTCTATTCTATTCTATTCTATTCTATTCTATTCTATTCTATTCTATTCTATTCTATTCTATTCTATTCTATTCTATTCTATTCTATTCCATTCCATTCTAATGTCCAGAAAAAAATGGTTGTAAACTGAGCAAAGAGAGAAGCAACCTGGGATTAAGAGAAATTTCCTGGTAGTCAGGACAATTAACCAGTGGAACAGCTTGGGCTTCAGAAGCTGTGGGTGCTTCATCATTGGAGGTTTTTAGGAGGAGACTGGACAGTCACCTGTCTGAGATGGTATAGGTTCTCCTGCTCGAGCAGGGGGCTGGACTAGAAGACCTCCAAGGTCCCTTCCAGCTCTATTCTATTCTATTTACACATCATTCACAAGAGACATTCAAAAGCTAAAAAGGAAGCAAAAAAAACAAAACACCTCCCTGCTCATAATCAATGCTCACATAAGCAGGGATCAACACACCAGAATTAATACCATGCCAACAGTCAAGTAGTAAACGATACCCCAATCTAGGAAACTAACAGTGCAAACCAACAGAGAGGAAGGCCCACTCTCTTGTAGCACTGAAGATGTTGTCTAGGTAGCTAATGAGAGATCTTCAAGCACACAACCAAGCTCAGAGAGCATCAAGGACCCTATAACTCCACCTTGAAATACAAATATTCTCCCCTATTGCCACAGAAAATAGATCCTCCCAATGAGAACCGATCCCATCCAAATATGATTCAGCATGAAATATCGGTCCAATAAATAACAGAGAGAGAATACTTTTGGGTAACTTCCACAGAGGATGGAAAAATGCAGCTTTTCAGATGGAAGAGTAGAATTTTATTTTTAAAAAAGCTTCAGTGGATAAATGCAGGGTACAGATAGAAAGGCATCATGTTCTACTTTGAGATCAGTACAAGGAGTGCTTGACTTACAACTGTCCGTTTAGCGCAGTGTTTCTCAACCTTCACCATTTTAAGGCATGTGGACTTCAACTCCCAGAACTCCACAGCCAGCAATGCTGGCTGTGGAATTCTGGGAGTTGAAGTCCACATGCCTTAAAATGATCAAGGTTGAGAAACACTGGTTTAGCGACTGTTCAAAGTTACAATGGCACTGAGGAAAAGTGACTTACGACCCTTTCTCACATTTATGACTGTGGCAGCATCCCCAGGGTCACGTGATCGACATTCAGACCCTTGGCAAAGTGACTCACGTTGATGACCGTTGCAGCATTCCCGGGGATCATTTCTGACGAGCAAACTCACCGGGGGAAGCCGGATTCACTTCACAACTGTGTTTCTAACTTCACAACTGTGGCAAGGAAGGTTGTAAAATGGAGCAAAATTCACTTGACAGATGTCTCAGTGAGCAACCTAATTTTGGGACTCAATCGTGGCCATCAATCAAGGATTACCTGTACATTCAATGATCAGATGGTCAATTATTACCCTGCACCATGTCATCCAGATGTTCAGACTGGATTTGGCATTTTTGTCTACCCATCGAGTCCTTCCCAAAGACCTGGGATAGGCAGATGTGGATGTTTGATGGTATCACAGATCTCGTTGCAGGATGGAAGCAGTTCCTATTATTATTGTTGTTGTTGTTGTTTATTTATATATATATTTATTAAATTTCTATGCCGCCCTATTCCGGGAACTCAGGGCGGCTCACAGCATAAATAGAAATCCAATATTAAAAAACTACATAATACATATATAAAAATACATATATAAAAAAGAGAACCCCTAAATTAAGAAACCATTCATTCAACAAACGTACACACAAACATACACTGGCTAGGGGCAAGATGTCAACCCCCCCAGGCCTGTCGGCAGAGATGTGTCTTAAGGAGTTTACGAAAGGCGGAGAGGGTGGGGGCGATATGGATCTCCGGGGGGAGTTGATTCCAGAGGGCCGGGGCCACAACAGAGAAGGCTCTTCCCCTAGGCCCCGCCAGGCGACACAGTCTGGCTGACGGGACCTGGAGAAGGCCGACTCTGTGGGCCCTAACCGGTCGCTGGGTTTCATGGGGCAGCAGACGGTCCCGTAAGTAACCTGGTCCGATGCCATGTAGGGCTTTATAGGTCATAACCAACACTTTGAATTGCGTTCGGAGACCAATTGGCAGCCAATGCAGCGCGCGGAGTGAGCATCAATGTTATTGTTGTTGTTGTTGTTAATTATAGAGTTGGAAGGGCCCTTGGAGGTCATCTAGTGCAACCCCCTGCTCAGGCAGGAAACCCTATACCAGTGGTGGCGAACCTATGGCACGCGTGCCAGAGGCAGCACTCAGAGCCCTCTCTTTGGGCATGCACACTGTGGCCACTAGCAGCTCACGCAGGTCCATTAGACTGCCGCCGCCCAGAACTGCAGCCCTGCCCAGCACAAAGCAGGAAAAATGGCCGGCTAGCAAGCGTGAGTAGAGATGTTAGAGTATCGAGGTGGCCATGCCTACTTGGCCACACCCACCCAGTCTGCTGTGAAAACCCTGGCCACGCCCACCCAGTGGGCCACACACACCGCCATCCCTGAGGGAACCACAATGCTGATGCAGCCCTGCCACTTTGCAATAAATAAGTGGGTTTTGGGTTGCGGTTTGGGCACTCGCTCTCTAAAAGGTTTGCCATCACTGCCCTATATCATTTCAGACAAATGGCTTTCCAGTCTCTTCTTAAAAACTTCCAGTGTTGGAGCATTCACCGCTCCTGGAGGCAGGTTGTTCCACTGGTTAATTGTTCTAACTGTCAGGAAGTTTCTCCTTAGTTCTAGGTTGCTTCTCTCCTTGATGAGTTTCCATCCAATGTTTCTTGTCCTGCCTTCAGGTGCCTTGGAAAATAGCTTGACTCCCTCTTCTTTAGGGCAGCCCCTGAGATACTGGAAGACTGCTATCATGTCCCCCCTCGTCCTTCTCTTCATTAAACTAGACATACCCAATTCCAGCAACCGTTCCTCATATGTTTTAGCCTCCAGTCCCCTGATCATCTCTGTTGCTCTTCTCTGCACTCAAACTGTAGTTTGTCCTTGGGAATCCTTGAGAGCATAATGTTAGGAAAACATGTAAACTTTAAACCTGATGCCAGAAAAAGTTTGATAAACAAAATGTATATTTAACATTACATGTATTAACTGCAAGCGAGGATTGTATTTGCGCAGCCCTGGAAAAACGAGACAACACCCTCGGAAGAAGCAATAATTAAGAAAATATTGGACTGTGCAGAAATGGACAGACTCACATTGGGAATTAAAGGGAAAGAAGAGACAGAATACTTTCAGACATGGAACTTATTTTATCAATGGTTGGAAAAGCAGGATAGAGAGTAAGAACATTTGCCCAGGTTCGCCTGGTGCACCAGCTGCAGCCCTATTTGGACCGGGAGTCTCTTCTCGCAGTCGCTCATGCCCTCATCACCTCGAGGCTCGACTACTGCAATGCTCTCTACATGGGGCTATCTTTGAAAAATGCTCGGAGACTTCAGGTAATGCAAAATGTAGCCGCGCGAGCAGGATTGGGCCTGTCTAGAAATGCCCATATCTCGGCATCACTCCGCAAGCTGCATTGGCTGCCAATTGGTCTCCGAACGCAATTCAAAGTGTTGGTTATGACCTATAAAGCCCTACATGGCATCGGACCAGGTTACTTACGGGACCGTCTGCTGCCCCATGAAACCCAGCGACCGGTTAGGGCCCACAGAGTCGGCCTTCTCCAGGTCCCGTAAGCCAGAAAGTGTCGCCTGGTGGGGCCTAGGGGAAGAGCCTTCTCTGTTGTGGCCCCGGCCCTCTGGAATCAACACCCCCCAGAGATCCGTATTGCCCCCACCCTCTCCACCTTTCGCAAATTACTTAAGACTCATCTTTGCCGACAGGCCTGGGACAGTTAACACCTGGCCCCAGCCAGTGTATGTATGTTTGTATGTTTGTTTTGGATGATTGGTCTTTTAATTGACGGGTTTTATAAATGTTTTTTAGATATTAGATTTCTACATGTAGTATTTATCTTGTGAACTGCCCTGAGTTCTTGAAATAGGGCGGCATAGAAATCTAAATAATAATAATAATAATAATAATAATAATAATAATAATAATAATAATAATAATAATAATAATAATAATAATAATAATAATAATAATAATAATAATAATAATAATAATAATAACTTAATTGTAAGAACCCAGACCACACATTGTTTATTAAACACAAATAAATTGCAATGATAGAAAACCAATAAAATACTTTAAAAAGAGAGAGAGAGAGCATAACGAGGCAAGTTCAAAAAAGTCAAGATGCCCCCTCCCCATCTTCAATTGAAGCCCCTCTCTCTTTTTTTAAAATCTGTCTTGCAATTGTCATCTTGACTTTTTTTTCCACTCACACCATAGAATCTGCCAAGTGTCAATTTAGGCTTAAACTCAGCAGAGAGAGAAGGAGAGGCAATAAAATGGCAACAATTACTATGGATTTATCTCTTCCTTAACAGTGGCATAATGGCAAGTGAAACGGTATATGGCCTTTTATCATACCTCCCATTTATTACAGCGCTATCGTTTCACAGTTAGGCAATCCATAATATATACACACAGAATGAAGGAAAGCCAGCCTATAAATCTCAGAATTCAACCATTCCTGAAAAAAAAAATAGATAGGCATTTGTTCCTTGCCTTTCCTCTATTTACTACAGTTCAAGGCCAAATGTTGTAAAAAAAATCTTTGCAATATCTGGAGATATGTAGCTTTCTTTCAGATCCAGGTCTGCCCTTGGCCTCAAGGAGCAAGAATTTAATGTGACTTCATTTTCATTTCTATTTACATTTAATTAAAATTACATAACACCCTTGCCCTCTGGTCCCGGGGCTTAACAATGTTCTTTTCCATCACATTTAACAATGAGAAATGCTAACAGCTTCTGGAGGGCTAAATACATGTAGGTGGGATCTGTGATTGGTTATCTAACTGCTCTAAGTGGTATGAAATGCAACCATCTTCATTCAAATGGGCAAAATTATTCATTAGGGCAGCATTTATATGCCGGGGAAATGTCTAGAGAGATTTTTCGTCAGCCAGGTCATGGTTACACCAAAGGTGCTTTTTCAAAAGACAACTGGACTTTCTTTGTTTTCTCTTTCAAGACATTTTGCTTCTCATCCAAGTAGAGTAGAGTAGAGTAGAGTAGAGTAGAGTAGAGTAGAGTAGAGTAGAGTAGAGTAGAGTAGAGTAGAGTAGAGTAGAGTAGAGTAGAATATGAATTTGAACAGAGAGACTAGACTAGACTGGACTGGACTGGACTGGACTGGACTGGACTGGACTGGAATGGAATGGAATGGAATGGAATGGACTGGAATGGAATGGAACGGAACGGAACGGAACAGAACAGAACAGAACAGAACAGAACAGAACAGAACAGAAATAGGAATAAGAAGCCTTGTCCGTCTGTTCGAAGAGATTAACTCAGCAAATGAACTCCACTTACTGCAGTTTTCCTTGGCTGTTCTCTCAGCTTGTTCTACACCTACACTTGTCTGAGATGGTAGAAGGTTCTCCTGTTTGACCGGGGCTTGGACTACAAGACCTCCAAGGTCCCTTCTAGCTCTCTTCTATTCTATTCTATTCTATTCTATTCTATTCTATTCTATTCTATTCTATTCTATTCTATTCTATTCTACTTTATTCTATCCTACTCTACCCTACCCTACCCTACCCTACCATACTTTACTCTACTCTACTCTACTCTACTCTACTCTACTCTACTCTACTCTACTCCACTCCACTCTACTCCATCCCATCCCATCCCATCCCATCCCATCCCATCCCATCCCATCCCATCCCATCCCATTCCATTCCATTCCATTCCATTCCATTCCATTCCATTCCATTCCATTCCATTCTATTCTATTCTATTCTATTCTATTCTATTCTATTCTATTCTATTCTATTCTATTCTATTCTCTCTGCCTTTGTGTAATACATGGATCTAAACACAGATCAATCTGTAAACATTCCTGGTCTAATTTTATAATTACTTCTGTTGATATCCAGTAAGGTTGGGAAACATTTACGTGAGCTTTCTTTCTAGAAAGAATGGGAAAATGGGTGACCCGAAGCTCCACGCAAGTAAAAGATAGGAAAGAAATCAATACCTACTATTGAATACAAGTTGTGTTTAATTAGCCACAAGACAATCAACTCGGTAAGAAGAAAGGGACACTGCTTTTTTATGGTCCTTAACTTCAGAGGATGTTTCCTATTTGAATATGATTTTATAGAACTAAAATTTAATAGAAGGACTAGGGGTGACATGATAGCAGTCTTCCAATAACTAAGGGGTTGCCACAAAGAAGAAGGGGTCCACCTATTCTCCAAAGCACGTGAAGTCAAGACAAGAAGCAATGGATGAAAACTATTCTATTCTATTCTATTCTATTCTATTCTATTCTATTCTATTCTATTCTATTCTATTCTATTCTATTCTATTCTACTCTACTCCATATTCTATTCTATTCTATTTCATATTCCATTCTACTCTACTCTATTCTATTCTATTCTATTCTATTCCATATTTTCTATTCTATTCTATTCTATTCTATTCTATTCTATTCTATTCCATATTTTCTATTCTATTCTATTCTATTCTATTCTATTCTATTCTATTTCATATTCTATTCTATTCTATTCCATATTTTCTATTTGATTCTATTCGATTCTATTTGATTCTATTCGATTCCATATTTTCTATTCTATTCTATTTTGTTTCATATTCTATTCTATTCTATTCTATTCTATTCTATTCTATTCTATTCCATATTTTCTATTCTATTCTATTCTGTTTCATATTCTATTCTGTTCTATTCTATTCTATTCCATATTTTCTATTCTATTCTATTCTATTCTATTCTATTCTATTCTATTCTATTCTATTCTATTCTATTCTATTCTATTCTATTCTATTCTATTCTATTCTATTCTATTCATTCCAGCCATTCTGTTTTGAATCAAGGCAGTTCTCCCAAGTGGCACCACATTACTATTCAACCTCCAAGATCCCTTCCAATTCTATTCTATGTTCTAATTAGACAAGTTGATGAAAAGATAAGAGGAAATTGGAGGAAGCAAAGAAAAAAAGAGAAAAGAGAAAAGCTCTGAATGGACTGATTGCTGAGGTTTTTTTAAAAAAAAAACTGTCAACAGAACCAGGTCAGAAAAGTCAATATGGCGATCAAGATGCAAACAGGAAAATGGGGTGGGGTTTTGATAGAGCGGTTATTGGTTATAGAGTTTCCTGCCTGAAAAAAATAATGGGATTTATTTTGTGCATGGTGTCAATCCTGACATGTTTGCGTGACCCCATGTTTCTATTCAAGAACTGTGGCATCTTTGTGAGTGAACAAACGTTTAGTCTCAAATACTATCTAAAATAAACATTTTGGTTGTCCATGAAGGAAGCTCCCTAAAACCTTAACATGGTCTCTGAGATTAGAATCAAGATCACATGAAATATTAATACCACTTTACAATGCCTTGGTAAGGCATCCAGTTTTGGTCACCACGATGTACTAATAATAATAATAATAATAATAATAATAATAATAATAATAATAATAATAATAATAATAATAATAATAATAATAACAATAATAATAATGATGATGATGATGATGATGATGATGATAATAATAGTAGTAGTAGTAGTAATAGTAATAATAGTAATAATAATAGTAATGATGATGATGATGATGATGGAAGGGACCTTGGAGGTCATCTAGTTCAACCCTGTGCTCAGGCAGGAAACCTTATACTGTTTCAGACAAATGGCTGTCCAGTTTCTTCTTAAAAACCTCCAGTGTTGGAGCATTCACCGCTTCTGGAGGCAGGTGGTTCCACTGGTTAATTGTTCTCACTGTCAGGAAGTTTCTCCTTACTTCCAGGTTGCTTCTCTCCTTGCTTAGTTTCCATCCGTTGCTTCTTGTCCTGCCTTCAGGCGCTTTGGAGAATAGCTTGACTCCCTCTTCTTTGGGGCAGCCCCTGAGATACTGGAACACTGCTATCATGTCCCCCCTCGTCCTTCTCTTCGTTAAACTAGACATTCCCAATTCCAGCAACTGTTTCTTGTATGTTTTAGCCTCCAGTCCCCTAATCATCTTTGTTGCTCTTCTCTGCACTCTTTCTGGAATCTCAACATCTTTTTTACATCGTGGTGACCAAAACTGGATGCCGTATTCCAAGTGTGACCTTACCAAGGCCTTGTAAAGTGGTGTTAACACTTCACGTGATCTTGATTCCATCCCTCTGTTAATGCAGCCTAGCACTGTGTTGGCCTTTTTGGAAGCTGCAGCACACGGCTGGCTCCTATTGAAGTGATTGTCCACTAGGACTCCGAGATCCCTCTCACAGTTACTACTATTGAGTAAAGTACCCCCTATGCTACACCTGTACATTTGGTTTTTCTTGTCTAAATGTAGAACTTTACTTTTTAAGGAAGGCGAAAAAACAGACTCAGCTCCCAGGATTTTTTCTCAGTTTTTCCCTGTTCTTTCTGTTTATAATATTGCTTTGCATGCAATAAAAGGGGAAAAAAACTATCTAGAGAGATCTTGAAGACTGGGGAAACATTAGCTTTGTGGCTAATCTGATTAAGCATATTTCTATACAGACTTATGGGACGCTAGCGGCTCGTAATGTATTTATTAGCAAAGTTTATGTAGCAACATCCAGGAAAAGGTTATAAAAGGCAAATTAGGAAGGGGGGAAATTGTTAGCAAGGAAGCAAGAGCATAGTCCTATTTGTCTCCTCTTCATTGGAAGTCTCCAGTGAAACTGTAAGTGGAATACTGGTAGCCTTCAATATACAGAATAACAGAATTGGAAGGGACCTTGGAGGTCATCTAGCCCAACCCCCTGCTCAGGCAGGAAACCCTGTACCATTTCAGATAAATGGCCATCCAGTCTCTTCTTTAAAACTTCCAGTGTTGGAGCATTCATCACTTCTGGAGGCAGGTCATTCCACTGGTTAATTGTTCTCACTGTCAGGAGGAGGAGGAGAGGAAGAGGAGGAGAGGAGAGAGGAGGGGGAGGAGAGAAGAGGAGAAAGAATATTATAATAAAATAGAGTTGGAAGGGATCTTGGAGGTCATCTAGTCCAACCCCTTAATCAGGCAGGAAACCCTATACCGTTTCGGACAAATGGCTGTCCAGTCTCTGCTTAAAAAAGCAGGTGTTTTTTTTTTTCTTGAAAGCCTCCAGTGATGGAGCACTCACAACTTTTGAAGGCAAGTTTTTCCACTGATTAATCCAGGGGTCTTCAAACGTGACCCTTTTATGACTTGTGGACTTCAACTCCCAGAAGTCCTCAGCCAGCGTGTCTGGCTGAGGAATTCTGGGAGTTGAAGTCCACAAGTCATAAAAGGGCCACGTTTGAAGACCCCTGGATTAATTGTTCCCTCTGTCAGGAAATTTCTCCTTAGTTCTAGGTTGCTTCTCTCCTTGGTGAGTTTCCATCCGTTGCTTCTTGTCCTGCCTTCAGGGGCTTTGGAGATCAGCTTGACTCCCTCTTCTTTGGGGCCGCCCCTGAGATATTGGAACACTGCTATCATGTCACCCCTGGTCCTTCTTTTCACTAGACTAAACAAACCCAATTCCTGCAACTGTTCTTTTTAAATTTTAAAGTATGGATTAAAATGAAAATTGTAATGTTCTCATCACAGGCAAAGCTCAGCCTGGGCCTTTTAAGGAGGCACCCCTTAAATTATACAATATTTCAAACAATTTCACATTGTTAGAAAGTTAACCCACAACCAGAAGGGGGGGGGAAGACATTTTTTTCTCAAAAGACAGTGTAAGCTGAACACGAAATTAGCCATTGTTTGGAAATGTTCCTGATAGGGATGTCTACATCAGATAAGGAGCTGCGCCTTTAAAAAAAATGAAATAAAATCATTCTATGCGCTTTGATTAAATACATGTAGCTGTTTCCATTTTATTGTACTAGTTCATCTTCTATAGCGTAGCTGATTTAAAAGTCAATAAAAATAATGCATATTTACAAGCAAAAAGAATGGGGGGGGGAAATTCAATAAAGGTAATTTTAAAAAATCATCATCCTGATAATTTTGCAGCTCATAGAATGAGGTTTGTATTGTTCAGACATGTAATTTAATGGATTAGCCTGAAAGAATAGGAACAACAAACAATATAGCTATTTTTTAAAAAAGGGAAAAATAAAGCTGTCATGCATAACAAAGACGAACTTCAAAAGATTAGACATTCTAGCACAGACATCTCCTAGACAGGGTGTGAAAATACTTTTTTTTTTTTTTTTGCATGAAACAATGCAAAACGGCTTGTTAAAACGATGGAAGTGGGTTCTCTTTTTTTTTTTTGCTACACAGAGTTGAATAACTTTCCAGAAGGCACGATTGTCAAAAAGAGTTTTTGATGTGTTGAATTTGTACAGCATCCCTGTCAGACTCTGCCTTTTATCTATGCACAACAGATGAAGAAATAACACTCAGAAATCTTGAGATATTTTCAAAGGATTCGAAAATCCGGCATTTTTGCGCGAGATTTCAATATAAAGCAAAAATTTTAATATAGAATGGAATGGAATGGAATGGAATGGAATGGAATGGAATGGAACGGAACAGAACAGAACAGAATAGAATACAATACAATAACAGAATTGGAATGGACCTTGGAGGTCATCTAGTCCAACCCCCTGCTTACACAGGAAACCCTATACCATTTCAGACAAATGGCTGTCCAGTCTCTTCTTAAAAACTTCCAGTGTTGGAGCATTCACAGCTTCTGGAGGCCGGTTGTTCCACTGGATAATTGTTCTAACTGTCAGGAAAGTTCTCCTTAGTTCTAGATTGCTTCTCTCCCTGATCAGTTTCCATCCATTGCTTTTTGTCCTGCCTTCAGGCGCCTTGGAAAATAGCTTGACTCCCTCTTCTTTGGGGCAGCCCCTGAGATACTGGAAGGCTGCTATCATGTCACCCCCTCGTCCTTCTCTTCATTAAACTAGACATACCTAATTCCAGCAACTGTTCTTCATATGTTTTAGCCTCCAGTCCCCTAATCATCTTTGTTGCTCTTCCCTGCACTCTTTCCAGAGTCTCAACATCTTTTTTACACCGTGATGACCAAAACTGGATGCAGGATTCCAAGTGTGGCCCTACCAAGGCGTTGTAAAATGATATTAACACTTCACATGATCTTGATTCTATCCTTCTGTTAATGCAGCCTAGCACTGTGTTGGCTTTTTTGGCAGCTGCAGCCCACAAAGGGAGGTGTACAACATGTATGTGTGGTCTCTCCATGTGTTAAAGGGAGAGAGACTGTTACGTGTTAGATGCCATCTAAGTCTAATGAGGACATTCAAATGGATCCTTGCTGATTCTCTCTTTTGTGGACCACTTCCATTTTATTTAATGGACTTCAAAGGGAGGCCGAAAAAGATTCCAGTTGCAAACTTTTGCTTCACGATCAATAGCTTGCTCTGAACATTTTTAGGAACACCACAAAACAAGCATTTTTATATATATGTGTCTAGATGTCCTTGATTTATTTTATGCCCAACCTTTTTATACTTCAGTGAGCAATCGAGGTAGCTAACCAAATTGGAAGAAGAAAAACAAAACCGTAAAAAGTGAGAAACACAGACTGAAATGAGCGAGCAGACCTCCCGATATTGAACAATTAAGAAACTAATAAAAGAGAGGAATATTTGATCGATTTCCTAGAGGAAATGAAAGAGAATAGGGGGGGGGGACATGCAACGTGGAGCAAAGAATATTTTGTACTCTTCAGCAGAACCACCAACAAATTTGCACGCCGGATAAGAGTTTTGATGGGCATCTTCAAAAGGGTCTTTTCTATGGACCTTAGTTAACAAACATCATCCTGTTCTGTTTGGGGCAATTTCTTTTATTGAGACATTGGTTTGTATCCCATTTTACAGATAATTCAAGGTGGCAATTAGATTCAACACGTCTTCCTCCTCTGATTTTCCCCATGCTAACAACACTGTGAGATGAGTTAGGCTAAGAGAGAGTAACTGCCTCAAAGTCTACCAGCTGGTTTTCATGGCCAAGGCAGGACTAGAACTCACCATCTCCTAGTGATTGGCATAAAGTCACCCACCTAGTATTTTTTTTTTTTTTTTTGCCTACAGCTGGACTGGAACTACAGTGTTCTGGTGATTGGCCCAAAGTCACCCAGTTTATTCGCACTGTTTGTTTATTCGCACTTATATGCCGCCCCTCTCCGAAGACCCGGGGCGGCTCACAACAAAAAACACAACAACAATTTAAAATCAACCACATTCATACCCCACACAAACACAATCAATTCACAAGCACTGATGTCGGGACACTCTTAGGGCGGAGGGGCAAAGCTCAGCTCATATGCCCCAAGCCTGTCGGCATAGATGTGTTTTCAGCCCTTTCTGGAAAGCTAGGAGGGAGGGAGCAGTATGAACCTCTGAGGGAAGCTGGTTCCAGAGGGCTGGGGCAGCAACAGAGAAGGCCCTAACCCTAGGTCCCGCCAAACGGCACTGTCTAACAGACGGGACCCGTAGGAGGCCAACCCTATGCGCCCTAACCGGTCGCTGGGATTCATGGGGCAGAAGACGGTCCCGCAAGTATCTTGGTCCATTGCCATAAAGGGCTTTATAGGTCATAACCAACACTTTGAATTGTATTCGGAGACCAATTGGTAGCCAGTGCAGCTCATGAAGATCTGGGGTGATATGAGCATGTCTTGGGAGACCCAAGACAGCTTGCGCAGCCGCATTCTGGACTACCTGCAGTCTCCGGACATTCTTCAAAGGTTGCCCCATGTAGAGAGCATTACAGTAGTTGAATCTCGAGGTGACAAGGGCATGGGTGACTGTGAGGAGTGACTCCAGGTCCAAATAGGGCCGCAACTGGCGCACCAGGCGAACCTGGCCGAATGCTCCCCTCGCGACAGCCGAAAAATGATGTTCCAAACTTAGCTGTTGGCGATCCTGTTTTTATCAACAGCCGCAGCAAAAAGTGCTGCTGAATTTTGTCCAAACCTGTCCCTTAGATTTTGAAGCCATGATCTTCGTCTTCTGCCTGGACCTCGTTTGCCTTCCATCTTTCCCTGGAGGATTAAATGGAGTATGCCATATTTTTCTGGGTGTCGCATCACATGTCCGAAATATTCTAATTTTGTTTTGATGATTTCCCTTGGCTTTCCTAGCTTTTCACTACATTAAAACTCAACACCCAAACTTTAAATTCTTTGCTACAAACATCTCACCACCGATGTTGTTTTTTTCAGTGAAAGAGAAACGACATGACGTATGTCCTTTGATTCATCTTGCAACTGCTACACTCTTTTTTTTTAAATACAACATATAATATTAAAAATTAATCTAAAAAGCAGCCAGGATAGTTGAGGAAAAGATCTTTTTTTCCTTCAGACCATAAGTGTCAGAACTTAAGCAGTGTGCTGTTGTATGAGACCCCTGTCCCATCTAATCCAGCAATGGCCAATCAAATTTATTTATTTATTTATTTATTTAATTAGATTTCTATGCTGCCCTATTCCAAGAACTCAGGGCAGCTCACAACATGGATACAACATGTAGAAATCTACAATTAAAATACATTGTAAAAAACCCCTTAATTAAAAAACCAATCATCCAAGACAGACATGCACACAAACATACACTGGCTAGGGGCAAGATGTTAACTGCCCCAGGCCTGTCGGCAAAGATGTGCCTTCAGTAATTTGCGAAAGGCGGAGAGGGTGGGGGCAATACGGATCTCCGGGGGGAGTTGATTCCAGAGGGCCGGGGCCGCAACAGAGAAGGCTCTTCCCCTAGGCCCGCCAGGCGACACTGTCTGGCTGACGGGACCTGGAGAAGGCCGACTCTGTGGGCCCTAACCGGTCGCTGGGTTTCATGCGGCAGCAGACGGTCCCGCAAGTAACCTGGCCCGATGCCATGTAGAGCTTTATAGGTCATAACCAACACTTTGAATTGCGTTTGGAGACCAATTGGCAGCCAATGCAGCTCGTGGAGTGATGCCGAAATGTGGGCATTTCTGGGCAGGCCCAACACTGCTCGCGCGGCTGCATTCTGCATTACCTGAAGTCTCTGAACATTTTTCAAAGGTAGCCCCATGTAGAGAGCATTGCAGTAGTCGAGCCTCGAGGTGATAAGGGCATGAGTGACTGTGAGAAGAGACTCCCGGTCCAAATAGGGCTGCAGCTGGTGCACCAGGTGAACCTGGGCAAATGTCCTCCTCGCCACAGCCGAAAAATGATGTTCCAAATTTAGCTGTGGATCGAGGAGGACACCCAAATTGCGGACCCTCTCTGAGGGGGTCAAAAACTCCCCCCCAGGGTGATGGACGGACAGATTGAGTTGTCTTTGGGAGGCAAAACCCACATGCATAAGGAAGTCAACTAATGACCTTCAGATGCCCTCAAACTGACTTCCTTCATGCTGGTCCCTTGACCAAATAATCAGAGAAAAGGGGTCATTGATTCATTTAGTATGAACGCACTGGTTTCCAAAAGCACAGAATTCACGTACAATTTTAAATTGCAACGATTGTGGAAGTTGTCTGAGGGGGAGGCCACAAGGGATAGAATTTTTGTGCTAGGGGGGCTACAGCGAAACATTCTGCTGTGTTGACACCTGCAAGGGCTTTAGCAGTGATGCTGCCACGTTAGGTGAAGGCAGTGGTGGAATTCAAATAGGTGAACAACCGGTTCTTTGTGTGGATACATCTTCTGGAAGTCCATTCTGGGCCTGGGCAACAAAAAATTAGCTACCGGTTCTACCAAAGTGGTACGAACCGGCCGAATCCCACCACTGGGTGAAAGGTGAAGTCATTTTCAAATTCTCTTTTTGGAATGCAGGAGAGGATGCAGGGTTAGGAATCTATGAATTAACAGAATAACAGAGTTGGAGGGGATCGTGGAGGTCTTCTAGTCCAACCCCCTGCTCAAGCAAGAGATCCTATGCCATTTCAGATAAACGTTGGAGCACCCACAACTTCTGGAGGCAGATTGTTCTACTGATTATTTGTTCTAACTGTCAGGAAATTTCTCCTTAGTTCTAGGTTGGTTCTCTCCTTGATTATTATCTTTATGGTTGGTTGCATAGTCAACCAGGTGTTCAGATTGGATTTGGACATGTTTACCCCTTCCCATCAAGTCCTTCTCAAGGACCTGGGATAGGCAGATGTGGATTTCTGATATGTTACAAGTTTCGTTGCAGTATGCAAACTGTTCTGAGTCAAGCTGCCTTTGGCAATTGACTGATGGTGAAATTGTCAATGCCGATGGAGTTCAAGTGGTCTCTAGATGTTTTGGGGTTGAATCCAAGGTGACTATTACTATTAATACTACCTTTGCTTTCTTTTGCCACGGTCTTTCTACTTCGACTTGCAGTTCTTTGCCTTTGTGATCTTCTCCAGTTTTTTTCTCTTCTATTCTGCTCTCTCCAGGTACTGCTACGTCCACTATCCAGACATTTTGTCTGTCTTATAGACAGGGGTGGGTATTATTATTATTGTTGTTGTTGTTGTTGTTTTGTTTTGTTGTTGTTGTTGTTGTTGTTGTTATTATTATTATTATTATTATTATTATTATTATTATTATTATGAGCTACGGCACAGTGGTTAGAATGCAGTACTGCAAGCTACTTCTGCTCACTGCCAGCTGTCAGCAGTTTGGCAGTCCGATTCTCACCAGTTCAAGGTTGACTCACCCTTCCATCCTTCCGAGGTTGGTAAAATAAGGACCCAGATTGTTGGGGTCAACATGTTGATTGTAAGCTGCTTAGAGAGGGCTGTAAATTCCAGAGTTGTAAATGCCGAAGTAACAGTGTCTACATTTCTTTGTTCAGTATGTAGCAGAACATTCCGTGCTAACATTGGTCTTATCAGCCACCTACGAACACGTCGTTGATGGTCCATAATCCACAAGATGTCAAGGTCCTCATCGAACTCGATGGACAAACAACACAGAGAGGACTGTAGAGCACTGTGAAGTGGTATATAAGTCTAAGCGCTATTGTTAGTCCTTCCTTCCTTCCTTCCTTCCTTCCTTCCTTCCTTCCTTCCTTCCTTCCTTCCTTCCTTCCTTCCTAGCTGTGGTGGCACAGCAGATAGAATGCAGTACTGCAGATCAACTCTGCCCAGTGTCAGAACTTTGATCCTGACTGGCTCAAGGTTGACTCAGCCTTCCATCCTTCCAAGGTTGGTAAAATGAGGACCCAGATTGTTGGGGTCAACATGCTGACTGTAAACTGTTTCCAGAGGGCTGTACAGCACTGTGGAGTGATATATCTCTAAGTGCTATTATTAGTCCGTCCTTCTACTGCTATTATGCTTTGTTGCCTAGTCAGCCAGATATTAAGACTGGATTTGGCATTTTATCCACCTACTGAGTCCTCCCCAAAGACTTGGGACAGGCAGTTTTGGATATTTGATGATGTTAAAGATATTGTCACAGCTTGAAAACTGTTCCATATTTTTATTATTATTTGCCTTAAGCCAATTGAAAGCTTTCCCTTCAAACCTCTTCTTATCTCCAATGCAAAAGAACTGTCTTCAAATTTCAAGGGCCCCAAAGAAGCTGGAGACCACACATGTCTCAGAAAAAAGTAGATTGCCTGCTTCTATTCTTGATCCGTATTTCCCAGGACGAATGAAATATCAAGTGCAAAGCATCATGTGAAGGAATATTGTTGCAAGGGAGGAATTCTGGCTATCTCTATACATTCAATTTTGTCTGAGCCATATCTCCATCCATGTTTCCTTTCTGATTAATGACATGAATGCCCATTTACACATCTTTTTAAAAATAAAAATGTTCACATTTGTGATTTCCTTGGTCCAGGAGAGAGACATTGGTGATTTTCTTAGAAGTAAGATAAATTCCTCCCATATGATGTACAGTTCTTCAAGTTGGCCATTAATCTTAGAGTTAAGAAATCTTTGCAAAGGCAATTTTGACCATGTTAGAATCCCAATCATTTTAAAGCAGGGCAGGGGAAGTTTTATGAGTAAGCAAGGTCTTTGAACTGTCAAGGACACCATAACTGTTTCTTTTCGTTATAGCTGGTAATTTGTAATGTTATAGGTTTTATTCTTATTGTATACAACTTTTGTTGTTGTTAGTTGGGAAGTTGTGTCCATCGTGACCCCATGGGCAACATTCCTCCAAGTCTTCTTGTCCTCTACTATCTTCTGGAGTCCCTTGAAGCTCACACCTACTGCTTCAGTGACTCCATCCAGCCCCCTCATTCTCTGTCGTCCCCTTCTTCTCTTGCCCTCCATCTTTCCCAGCATCAGGCTCTTCTCCAGGGAGTCCTTCCTTCTCATTAGGTGGCCAAAGGACTTGAGTTTCAACTTCAGAATGTGGCCTTCTAAAGAGCAGTCAGGGTTGATCTCCTCTAGGACTGACCGGTTGGATCGCCTTGCAGTCCAGGGGACTCGCAGGAGTCTTCTCCAGCACTATAGTTCAAAGGCCTCCATTCCTTGGCGCTCAGCCTTTCTTGGGGTCCAACTTTCACAGCCATACACTGCAAAAGGGAAAACCATGGCCTTGACTATATGTACTTTTGGTGGCAGGGTGATGTCTCTACTTTTTAGTATGCTGTCTAGATTTGCCATAGCTTTCCTCTCCAGGAGCAAGCGTCTTTTAATTTCTTGGCTGCAGTCCCCATCTGTGGTGATCTTGGAGCCCAGGAAGACAAAATCTGTCACTACCTCCATTTCTTCCCCATCTGTTTGCCAGGAATTGAGAGGGCCAGATGCCATGATCTTGGTTTTCTTAATGTTGAATATCAAGCCAACTTTTTCACTCTCTTTCTTCACCTGCATCAAGAGGCTCTTTAGTTCCTCTTCACTTTCTGCCATTAGAGTGGTATCATCTGCATATTATACAACTTTTAGTATTGTTTTATTCACCCAGAGTCTTCTTGTGGTGCAATGGGGGCAAACAAATTTAATAAATGTAAACAGTTTCTTTAAAAGATTTTGTCCTGAAGACACAGCTATACTAATTTAATTTTAATAAATTTAATCTGGGGTGGGGGGGAAAGGATACTCTACACCATCAATACAATTATGTACAATTGTGCATTATTTTCTTTCTTTCTTTCTTTTTCCCCTTCTTTGCAAATTATTTTACTGACAGGACAATTTTCCTTCCAGTTTATTCTTTGGGTTATGAAAAATTGATCTGTTTTATTTCTTTATTGTGGTCAGAACATAAGACAGCACATTCCATTGTCTTGAACCAGCCACGTTCCTATTCCTCCATTTGCCAATTCAGTTCATCTCATTCCCAACATTTTATATTTCCTTTTTAAGAAATTCACATAAGCATGTATACATTTTGCATTTTAGGGCACGTTTCTCCAAATCGGCATTGTGGCCTGCAATTTCCTCCAAAGTACCTTTTTGTGCAAATTATTTTCCATTATACAACTGACTTTGATTCATGAATATATGCATTTTTGCACAGAATTGTTCCTTGTGTGGTGTGGTGGCTTGTTTTTTCTTCTTCTTCTTCTTTCTTTTTTTAAAGAAAAACAAACTAACTTACAAAATTCAGCCACAAGCAACTGTTCAAAGGATAACTGAGTTTAGATTTATTTACCAGGTTTTTTTATTATTGTTATTAAAAAAATTAAATAGATAAAGTTCAAAGGCAAAGGAATCCATTTTTTTTCCTGATTGGGGTGCAAATAGTTTTTTGAAGTTCTCCACCCCCATTTTGCAGAGAGCAAATGGGTGGCTCGTTTTTACTTACTTCCCCGGGGAAAAGAGACAATTTTTCAAAGACATGATTTTTATGTAGTAGCATCAATAGGCCAAATCGTAGGGTGGAGGGCTGGGGATTGCTTAATGGAAACATAAAAACCCAGGAATTCATAAAACCTGCAAAGTGTTAAAGAGAGGAAAGATACAACATTTGTCTCCTTTTGTCCTTGAGGTAATACATCCTGTGAAATGATTTTAAGATAAAGGTAAAGGTTTCCCCTGTCCAGACATGGCCAATTCTTGGGGGGGGGTGCTCATGTCTGGGTCCTCGCTGAGGGAACCAATAGTGTCTGAAGACACTTCTGTGGTCATATGGCCAGCATGACTATATGCTGAGGTCAATGGTGGGATTCAAATACGTGAACTAACGGTTCTCTGCATGGATTTATTTATTTATTTATTATTTGGATTTATATGCCGCTCCTTTCTGAAGACTCGGAGCGGCTTACAACATATATAAAACATCGGTCAGAATCTAAGTCCAAATCAAAGAAATATTTAAAATAAAAAACCCAACACACATACATCATTCAAACAGCAATCCACAATCATCCCCAGGCCTGCCGGCAAAGATAGGTTTTAAGATTCTTTCGGAAGGCCGGGAGGGTGGGAGAAGTGCGGACTTCAAGGGGCAGTAGGTTCCAGAGGGTGGGCGCCACAACAGAGAAGGCCCTCCCCCTAGGACCCGCCAGACGACATTGTTTCGCTGATGGGACCCGGAGGAGGCCGATCCTGTGTGCTCTCACCGGTTGTAGGGAAGTATGTGGCAGAAGACGGTCCCGTGCATGGATGCTGCTTCCGGAAGTCCATTCTGGGCCTGAGCCTCCACACACTTCTGGCAAGCCATTTGGGACCTGGGAGGCCTCGCCCTGACCTCCGAGGCCCAGAACAGACTTACGGAAGCAGCATCCATGCACTTCCGGCAAGCCATTCTGGGCCTGGGAGGCCTCCCTCTGGCCTCTGAGGCCCAGAACAGAATTCTGGAAGCAGCATCCATGCACTTCCGGCAGGCCATTCTGGGCCTTGCGAAAAAGGGCTAGATCTTCAGTGGCCACCAATGGTGAGATTCAGTCAGTTCGCCGACCTCAACTAAAAATTAGCTACCGGTTCTGCTGAACCAGTGCGAACTGGCTGAATCTCGTTATTGGCCTAGGTGCATGGAACACTATTACCTTCTCACCAAAGTGGTACCTATTTATCTACTTGCTGCCTGGCATAGCACTCGTGTCAGAAGCACTTAGGCATTTCCAAGTTGAAAGGATTAACCAGTGACATCACTGTTGCCTGAAGGATGTCCAGTCAGTAACTGGAGCAGGAGCTCAACCCTGCCCCACGGCATCACTCAGGTCTCAAATGCAAGCTTGATAACCTCCAACCCAACATCCTAGCCATAGTGAGCCTCTGTGTTCCTCTACTTTCTGCCTAAGACACTGGTTGACATATACTTTTGAACTGTGAGGTTGGCAGGAGCTGGGGCAAGGACAGGGGGGGTCATCCTGTCACTGATACTTGGGTCTCAAACTGCCAGCTACTGGTCAACAAGCCCAGTGTCTTAACCACTAGGCCACGGTATCCCCCTCGAACTGTCAACCTTCTGGTGAACAAACCCAGAATCTTTTAGCAGAGTTTTAATGTAGACACTTTATTTCTTCTATATAACTGGCTGTGGAGAGTGATATCTTATTTACTTGGAGTTTCTTGACAAGACACAAAGGCAACACAATGAAGAACTAACCGCCTTTGAGGGTAGGTTAGTCCAAGTTTAGAAACCAAAGTCATTCAATAATGTTGAAAGAAAAGTCTTCATCATGGTTCAGTCCAAGCCAGGAATAAACAACATGGCGACTACTTTAGAAAGAAGGTTGCAGTTCATTTAAGAGGAGAGCCAGACAGAAAGATGGCTCTGGAAGAAAAGAAAGAGCACATGTAGGGAGTGGGTTTTTATACCCTCTGGAGCATTTTGTTTGGAGTTGTTATGTGGCATGAACTTTGACCTGAGTCTGAGTGTGCCTTTCTGGTATTCTGATGATGGTGGGGTTAATCCTATTATGTCCCAAAGGTCATATCCTGCTCCCCCAGGGCTGTGGCTGATGACTCTTAGATTTTTGATGAGAGGTATGTTAATTCTAGGGATCTTTCTTCCTAATTCCAGTTTCCTGACTCCAGTCTTTCTGACAAGATTAACACATCTGCAATTCTACAGACTTGGTTTCCGTTTGGGACAGAGAGACTTGGGGGGGGGGCGTGTTTGGTTTCTGCTTTTAAAATCTTTAGGGAAATATATTCTGCCTTTTAAATTTCCCCTTTAGGGAAATATATTCTGCCTTTCCAAAAATATTTCTTTCTCTGGGAGGGAGGTGACTTCCCACAATAACTAACATTACTTTTTCTGTAAAACTATTGTGACAGAATCTTGTAAGTCTGAATATGCTTTCCCCACCCCCACCCCACATCCCAACAAGGATTACATACATAGCTCAACAGGCAGACTAACAATAACCAGTCAACCTGGCATTGTGGTAGTAGATAAGCACCGGAAGACAGTGATGGTGATATAAGTAGTACTGCCAAGTGACAGCAACTTCAGGAAGAAGGAGCATGAAAAGCTGGAGAAGAACCAGGGCTTGAAGGAGAAACTGGACAGGATGCGGAAAGCTTAGGCCAAAGTGGTCCCGGTGGTGGAAGGAAGACTTGGAGCTGTGACTCTTAAGCTTGGAGAAGGGATCCTGCAGATCCCAGGAATAAAATCAGATCTCTCAGCCCAGAAAAGTGCAGTGCCAGGAACAACTGAGATCCTGCACAGAACCATCAAACTCCCAGTCTCTGGTAGAAGACGGAGGGAAGTTAGCCCAGAAAAGGAAATATTAAAAGGGCAGAAAAATATATTTTTCCTCAAAAGGATTTTTTTTAAAAAAAAACCAAACCTGGCCCCAAATCTATCTCTCTGCCCCAAGCAAGAGCTAGCCCCATACGAATGCAGATGTAGAACCATCAGAAAGCTGAACCCAGAGCACTCAAATACTTAGTATTGTATACCAGGTGTCAGGATGATTGCTGCATAATATGTTTTTATGTTCAATGTTAATGGTTTTAATAAAAGAATTTTTATAATTAAAAAAAAAAAGAAGACAAAGAGAAGATCTGCATGCCCCACCCAAACTCTAGGAGTCATAAGCCCCATCACCTGGGAAGCAGGATATGATAATAGGATTAAACCACAGATATCAAGGCCTAGAAAAACACTCAGAAATTGCCTCAAGGTTCATGCCAAAGGAACAGGAAACCATTCCAAACAAGGCTAGAGTGGGTATAAAAACCTACTGCCCATGTGCTCAACTCCTTTTTTCCTCTCCTCTGTTCTTCCTTGCAAGGAGCATCTTTCTGCTTCTTCAATAAACTGTAACCTTCTTCCCAAAGCAGTCGCCATGTTGCTTATTTATCCCGGCTTGGATGAACCAGGATGAAGACTTACTTCTGACAAGACCTAAGATTGAGAAATATACAGACTACCCATAAGACTGAGAAGGGAATGTTTATATCCATATATACTGTATGTATGAATGTATGTATGTATGTGTGAATGAAAATGTATCTGTGTGAGAAGTGTGGGGGTCCTCATGTGCTACTTGTACTGTACATGTACTACATGTACTGCATTGGGCCCAATTTAAGTTGTTAGTTATTACCTTTAAAGTCCTTCAGGGGCTGAGACCAGGTTACTTAGGAACCGACTCACTCAAATTACAATGCACCATCCCATCTGGTTAGGCAAGGATGCTATGTTGTGGATCCAACTGGTTTTGACTGACAGGCTCCAGGAACATTAATACTAGAGCAGCGGTTCTCAACCTGTGGGTTGCAACCCCATTTGTGGTCGAACGACCATTTCACAGGGGTCGCCAAACAACGCAGTCCGCCATTTTCCCCCCTTTTCCTTAGCTGTGCTACTCCGTCTCATTCTATTGGCTTTTGAAAGCCAATAGAATAGACTCTCTTGAATAGAGTCTAATTCTATTGGCTTTCAAAAGCCAATAGGAATGGTCCAGGCTGTCTCTGCCATGCTGAGCCCGCCAAAAGTCCCAGTCTGCAAATGGTACTGCAAGTTGTCTGCAGCGAAGGCAAGCTGTCTGGAAGTTTCCACCCCTCCCTGCTGAGCAACTACTAAAAATGTCAGTAAAAGAGGGCCAGGGGTGGGAGGTGGGAGGCCGGCGGGCGCAGGAAGGGTTGCTGGCACGCGTGGGGCCCGGTGGGTGCCTTACCTCCCTTGGGCTGGGCCAGCTGGTGGCCCCAGCCGGTGGTCGCCCTGCGCCGTCGCTGCCACTTGCCAGCTAATCCTCGGCGGGTGCAGGGGGCAGCACCATGCATGTGCGGTGCTCCAGGATAGGGAAAGTCCTCAACTTACAACCGGTTGGGGTCCTCGACTTACGACCAGTTGGGTAGTCCTCGACTTACGACCGGTTGGGGGTTGCGGCATTAAAAAGGTTGAGAACCACTGTACTAGAGCAACATTCAATGAACAATATCCCAATCAAGGAACTATCAACACAGACAAACAAGCACTAATCAAGGAACCACTAAGAATACTCCCATCAACATGGATGGAGCAAGTCAGTAGTATATAAACATAGAGCAAACCCTACTCCCTTCTAGCACTGATGATGCTACCTAATTATCATCATCATCATCATCATCTCCTCCTCCCCCTCCCCCTCCTCCTTCTCCTCCTCCAGTCTGACTCCCTGCTAGCGCTGATGATGTTACTTAGTTGGGTAATGAAACTTCTGCAATAAAACACTCAAGCTCCGAGAGCACCAAGAACCCGACAGAAGAGTTATCTCTGCTACTAAGAGATCATACGCTCTGCTCTTTATCGATGTTCTTAATTGGCAGACACAGAGTCGATGGCCCATAATCAATCAATCAAATGATGCGTATCATCGTCTGAGCACGTAGAGGCCAAGAACGGCGATGGGTGTGCGCAACTGTCCTTCCATCCCAATCCCGTTAGAAGGGAATTAAGTTTAATGAAATGCAGATCAACAATCTGCTTACAGGTATGGAGGCCCATGTTTTTTATATACCTCCAAGCCATAACCCTATTCAAGAATTTCTAATAATGATTTATTTCTAGCTAGAACTCCTACCCCCTGTACGGTCTGTGAAATATTTTCAGGTGCCCTGAAGCAACAGAGGTGGTGTCCGTAGTGCATCTTTTCTGCCTCGGTTGCTCTCAGGATGTGAATAAATGAATGCTCCCCAAGGCTTCCTATATATTGGCTGAGAAAATACACCACATCTTCTTATACTGTGCTAAATCCCTAAGCCTTCTTTGAAACTTATTTCCATAACCTGGAAAGAGTGCACCTCCTGTCCTGTTTGAAGACAAATTATGGGTATATTTCCCCATGTGGACAATGCATTATCCCTCTATCTGTCTCTCTGTTCTTAAACACCAGCCAGCTTCTTGCATTCTCTCAGAAGCATTATCCAGTTCATGAAATCCTAACAGTTAGTGCATCTAATTTATGTTACCTGGCTTCTGCAAAGTTCTCCTTAATTTATTCAATACATTTCACATCCTTTAGACAAGATCTATTGAATCCTGGCTACTTGGGTTTGATTGATCCTGGTACTAGGGATAATATGTTATCTTATTACAGCAATATCTGGCAGGCATTTATTATAGATTTTTTTTAAGGGCAATGAGGCTGCACACAACAGTCACCAAAGTTTGCAAAATGCCAAAAGGTCACTGCCAGGTAAGAAGAAGAAGGGGGAAAAAAGACTTTAAACATTCAATAAAGCCTGTTAGATGTAAAGAATGATTTGTGATAAAGCCTTGATATTTTGAGCTGAACAGAAAAGTGGGATTTGGTTTTCATTCTTGGTATAAAGGCCGTTCTTTTTCTGAGATGTGCAGCAAACTCCTGGGTGGATTTCCCAAAAGGAAAGTCCTGTTGCGTTAAAAAGTCCAGTTCTGGTGACCATGATACAAAAAAAAAAAAAGATATTGAGACCCTGGAAACTGTGCAACAAGCTGAACTGAATGATAAACAGTTGAGGGAGTTAAATATGTCTAGCCTGTCAAAGAGAAGGATTAGGAAGGACATGATAGCAGTCTTCCAATATCTGAGGGGCTATCACAGAGAAGGAGGGATTGATTTATTCTCTTCCTAGAATACTGCAACCAGTTTTGGTCACTACACTATAAAACAGATGCCGAGACTCTAGAAAAAGTGCAGAGAAGAGCAGCAAAGATGATCAGGGGACTGGAGGCTAAAACATATGAAGAACGGTTGCTGGAATTGGGTATGTCTAGTTTAATGAAGAGAAGGACGAGGGGGGACAGGATAGCAGTGTTCCAATATTTGAGGGCCTGTCACAGAGAGGAGGGGGTCAACCCATTTTCCAAAGCACCTGAAGGCCGGACAAGGAATAACGGATGTAAACTGATCAAGAAGAGATTCAACCTCGAAATAAGGAGAAATTTCTTCTCAGTGAGAACAATCAACCAGTGGAACAGTTTGCCTTCAGAAGTTGTGGGAGCTTCATCACTGGAAGCTTTCCAGAAGAGTCTGGACTGCCATCTGTCAGAAATTAAGTAGGGTCTCCTCCTTGGGTGCAGAGTTGGACTAGATGACCTACAAGGTCCCTTCTATTCTATTCTATTCTATTCTATTCTGTTCTGTTCCGTTCCGTTCCGTTCCGTTCTAATTCTGTTCCATCTTCTCTTCTCTTCTCTTCTCTTCTCTTCTCTTCTCTTCTCTTCTCTTCTCTTCTCTTCTCTTCTCTTCTCTTCTCTTCTCTTCTCTTCTCTTCTCTTCTCTTCTCTTCTCTCCTCTCCTCTCCTCTCCTCTCCGCTTCTCTCCTCTTCTTTTCTCTTCTCTTCTCCTCTCCTCTGTTCTTTTCCGTTCCGTTCCATTCTGTTCTAATTCTGTTCCATCTTCTCTTCTCTTTTCCTCTCCTCTCCTCTCCTCTGTTCTGTTCCATTCCGTTCCGTTCCATTCTGTTCTAATTCTGTTCCATCTTCTCTTCTCTTCTCTTCTCTTCTCTTCTCTTCTCTTCTCTTCTCTTCTCTTCTCTTCTCTTCTCTTCTCTTCTCTTCTCTTCTCTTCTCTTCTCTTCTCTTCTCTTCTCTTCTCTTCTCTTCTCTTCTCTTCTCCTCTCCTCTCCTCTCCTCTCCTCTCCTCTCTTCTCTTCTCTTCTATTCTATTCTATAGAATAATAGAATAATAACTTTATTGTCACTTTGAATGTACACCAATCAGCATACATTACAATGAAATTTCACTGCATACAGCTCTCAAAGGGTCACAACCTCCAATACATACATAAATATGACAAAAATAATTAAATAAACAAATACAATTATGCATAAACCCACATATATTATTATTATTACTCTATTCTATTCTATTCTATTCTATTCTATTCTATTCTATTCTATTCTATTCTATTCTATTCTATTCTATTCTATTCTATTCTATTCTATTCTCTATTGTTCTCCAACGTACCAGAGATCAGGACAAAAATGTAATGGCTGAAAGCTTATCAAAGAGAGAAGCAACCTAGAACTAAGGAGAAACTTCCTGACAGTGAGAAGAATTAATCAGTGGAATAGCTCACTTCCCAATGTTGTGGATGCTCCAACACTGGAGATTTTCAAGAAAAGACTGGGCAGCCATTTATTTGAAATGAGGTTGGACTGGAAGACCTCCAATGGCCCTTCCAACTACGTTGTTCTGTTAAGATAAAAGAGAGTGAAGGGAACTATTGTTTGAAGAGAGGCAGGGGAAATTAAAAGGTGAAATTCATGAATGCAATCACGGGCCGATGTTATCTGAATTCTCACAAATAAATAAAGTACTGCACCTTATCCATAATAGAGAAAAATCTCTCATGTGGATACATTCAGCCCACCTCCGAACACTGCTTTTTGATTAAGAGATAGAATCCAATTAACACGTAGCTATCAGAAAACCAGTAAGAGGTCACTGCTTCGTGCTTTGTGATCTTAAAAAGCTGGATAAAACCTTAGGAAGAAGAAGAAGAAAGGATTATGAAATGATTGCCAAAGGGGGCCTAATATGATGATCCGATTAATTTTCGACCGTTTTAATCTGTCGTTCTAAAACACATGCTTCAAAGGTTGCTAAAAGGCATCGTCCGATTAAGCCATTAGGTCAGAGAAGAATAGAATCAAAAGCTGGGATTAGACATCAGAAGGAGATCAGATCTAGATTATAACAAACTGGAGAAAGGAAATGCTTTCCCACACAGCTGGGATGATTCTGATAGAAAAGGATTATTTGAAGCTCTGGGTTGAACTGTGGGGTCCTTGGTGCTCTCTGAGCTTGCTTGTTTTCTTCCAGATATTTCATTATTCAACTAGGTAACATCATCAATGCTGAATGGAGTTGGGTTTCTGGGGAGGAGGAGGAGGAGGAGGAGGAGGAGGAGGAGGAGGAGGAGGAGGAGGAGGAGGAGGAGGAGGAACAGGATTGTGGGGTCCTTGGTGCTCTCTGAGCTTGCTTGTTTTCTTGCAGACGTTTCATGACCCAAACTAAGTAACATCATCAGTGCTAGAAGAGAGTGGGGTTTATATACAATAGCTTGCCCTATTAATCTTGGTGGACTGTTGTTTTCTTCTTGGTGGTTCCCTGATTAGGCTCTTGTTTACTGTTGTTTGTTTGTCTGGGTTGGTAAAGCCCTTGACTGGGGTATTGTTTACAGGTTGGTGGTGGGTTTAGTGTTAATCTTGCTGTTGATCTCCATTTATCTGGGTGTTGATCACTGGTGAGGAGGTGTTTATGGCTTTTTTTTTTAAATCCCACTTAAAAATAAACAGGCCTCCACAGCTCAGAACAGACTTCCAGAAGTGGCATCCAAGCAGTTTCAGTGGGACGTTCTGGGCCTTGTGAAAAAGGGCTAGGCACAGGGGTAGGCAACCTTGGCCCTTTTATGACTCGTGGACTTCAACTCCCAGAATTCCTGAGCCAGCCATGCTGAGGGGACAGGGAGAGGTTTCCAAGCTGAGCCATGCTGGCTCAGGAATTCTGGGAGTTGAAGTCCACGAGTCATGAAGGGGCCATAATTCCCCCATGCTGGCTCAGGAATTCTGGGAGTTGAAGTCCACGAGTCATGAGGGGGCCATAGTTCCCCCATGCTGGCTCAGGAATTCTGGGAGTTGAAGTCCATGAGTCATGAGGGGGCCATAGTTCCCCCATGCTGGCTCAGGAATTCTGGGAGTTGAAGTCCACAAGTCATAAAAGAGCCAAGGTTGCCTACCCCTGGTCTAGTCTAATGAAGAGAAGGATGAGAGGTGACAGGATAGCAGCCTTCCAGTATCTGAGGGCCTGCCACAAAGAAGAAGGAGTCAACCTTGGCTCTTTTATGACTCGTGGACTTCAACTACCAGAATCCCTGAGCCAGCCATGCTGAGGGGAAAGGGAGAGGTTTCCAAGCTGAGCCATGCTGGCTCAGGAATTCTGGGAGTTGAAGTCCACGAGTCATGAGGGGGCCGTAGTTCCCCCATGCTGGCTCAGGAATTCTGGGAGTTGAAGTCCACGAGTCATAAAAGAGCCAAGGTTGCCTACCCCTGGGCTAGGGCATTAGCTAGTTTGCCAAAGTCAACAAAAAAATAACTATCAGTTTTACCAAACTGGTGAGAACCAGCTGAATCCCACCACTTGGTGTTCCCCTCTCGGTGACCTTCTATGGCCTTGCATTTGGCCAGAGATAATGGGGCCATCTGCACATATATGCCTTCTATGCTTTCTCCAGATTCCTGGTCAACACATTGCGCGGCCCGATTTTCAACAGTCCATGGACCAGTACCGGTCTGGGGCCCGGGGATTGGGGAACCCCGTTTTAATCTGTGAGATTTGTTGACTCCACAAAGCCAAGTCAGAGGGAGGGCACCCTTGCCTATTGTGGCTGCGACATAGGAATTTCACCAGCTTTCTTCCAATGACCTCAAAAGCAAAAGCTGTATTTCATAATGAGAATTCTCTTCCTTTCACTACAAAAATCCACAGCTTGATCCTTCTTCAGGAAGCTGAATAATAATCCAGATTTCACTCCAGCGAAGGGAGGAAGGAAGGGAAAAAAAAGAAAAGCCTGACTTTCCATTTGACAGGGGGCTTGGCTTTTTCTGCACGCACACAGACACACACAATTGTGAGTCTGTTTAGAGCTGATTTCCAAGGGACATCAGCCCAAACATTCTGCAGTTGCTTTGTGTGTCAGCTGGTTGTCACAGTGATGGAGAAGGCTGTAAGGGAGAAACAATGCTAAGGTGGCCTTTGGTCTTCTCTCCACTGAGAGCTTAAGCAAGATCCCAGAAAAAGCTGTAAGATTGGGGAAAAACGTGGTCTACTTTTTAGAGGAATCAAAGACACGGAGGAGGAAAGGGGTTAAAAAGTGGGTCAGGCTTCATTTTGCACAGTGGGAGAGATGTCTTTGAGGATGTTGCCAAGTTCCCTTTGATGTCAACACACATCAAAGAGATTTTGTGAGATGAAGGGGAAAAAAAACCCACAACTTTCCGGGGCATTTTCTGCAAAACAGAAATGGCGGATAGGTTAAATTTCATTCTCTATTTCATTTCTTTTTTTTTTCCTTTTTTAAAAATCCTTCTGTGACTCTTGTCTGTTTCTGCAAAAACTGTGTCGAACAGCTGAAATGCTCTTGTGAGAGATTTCCTTACACAAAAACAAAGTCTGTGTTTGTGTTTCCCCCCCCCCACACACACAAACGATTTTATTGCCCAACATTTTTTTAAAAAAACCTCCTATCTTTTTCTACTATCTTCCTATTGCCGTAAACTTGTAACGGTTCGGATTCATAACTTGTCTTTCATTATATTGTGTTAAAATTCCTACACAGGGGTCCATTCCAAGTTACAACAGATTCTGAATACCCTGGAAAGAGTGCAGAGAAGAGCAACAAAGATGATTAGGGGACTGGAGAAGAACGGATAGGAAGAACAGTTGCAGGAATTGGGGATGTCTAATCTAGTGAAAAGAAGGACTAGGGGAGACATGATAGTAGTGTTCCAATATTTCGGGGGCTTCCTATAAAGATGAGGGGGTCAAACTGTTTTCCAAAGGACCAAGAGGGGAAACAATGGATGGAAAATAATCATGGAGAGAAGCAACCTAGAACTAAGGAGAAACTTCCTGACAGTGAGAACAATTAACCAGTGGAACCACCTGCCTCCAGAAGCAGTGAATGCTCCAATACTGGAAGTCTTTAAGAAGAAACTGGACAGCCATTTGTCTGAAATGGTATAGGATCTCTATGGAGAGTCTCAGTCATCCAGGCCATGGTTATCCCAAAGATGATTTTTTTTCAAGAGGCAACTGGACTTTCTTGTTTTTTTTCTTTGAAGACACTTTGATTCTTATCCCAGAAGCTTCCTCAGCTCTGATTGGATGGTTGGAAATGGAAAGATTTATACTCCTTGCAGACAGCCGGTCATTTGCCTTCTTTTAGAGAGTCGTGGAGGCCACTTGGAGGTTTATCTGTGTCCTCAGGGTCAGCTGAGTGGTGCAAATGGGGGTGGAGCCTTCTGCTGAAAGACACAGCAACACAGTCCTCTCAGCAGTTCTAAGAAGGCTCAAGATGTTGTGAATGGTCCAACAGCCAAGGTTTTTAAGAAGAGATTGGATAGCCATTTGTCTGAAATGATATAGGGTTTCCTGCCTGAGCAGGGGGTTGGACTAGAAGATCTCTAAGATCCCTTCCAACTCTGTTGTTCTATTCTATTCTATTCTATTCTGTTCTGTTCTGTTCTGTTCTGTTCTGTTCTGTTCCGTTCCGTTCCGTTCCGTTCCGTTCCGTTCCGTTCCGTTCTATTCCATTCCATTCCATTCCATTTCATTCCATTCCATTCTATTCTATTCCATTCCATTCTATTCTATTCTATTTCATTCCATTCCATTCCATTCCGTTCCGTTCCGTTCCGTTCTATTCTATTCTATTCTATTTCATTCCATTCCATTCCATTCCATTCTATTCTATTCTATTTCATTCCATTCCATTCCATTCTATCATTATTCTATTCTATTCTGTTCTGTTCCGTTCCGTTCCGTTCCGTTCCATTCCATTCCATTCCATTCCATTTCATTCCATTCCATTCTATTCTATTCCATTCCATTCTATTCTATTCTATTTCATTCCATTCCATTCCATTCCGTTCCGTTCCGTTCCGTTCTATTCTATTTCATTCCATTCCATTCCATTCCATTCCATTCCATTCCATTCCATTCTATTCTATTCTATTCTATTTCATTCCATTCCATTCAATTCCATTCCATTCCATTCCATTCTATCATTATTCTATTCTATTCTGTTCTGTTCTGTTCTGTTCCGTTCCGTTCCGTTCCGTTCCATTCCATTCCATTCCATTCCATTCCATTCCATTCCATTCCATTCCATTCTATTCTATTCTATTCTATTCTATTCTATTCTATTCTATTCTATTCTACTCTACTCTAGTCTACTCTACTCTACTCTACTCTACTCTACTCTACTCTACTCTATTCTATTCTATTCTATTCTATTCTATTCTATTCTATTCTATTCTATTCTATTCTAATCATTATTCTGTTCTATTCTGTTCTATTCTATTCTATTCTATTCTATTCTATTCTATTCTATTCTATTCTATTCTATTCTATATTCCAATATCTATTCTATTCTATTCTATTCTATTCTATTCTATTCTATTCTACTCTACTCTACTCTACTCTACTCTACTCTACTCTATTCTATTCTATTCTATTCTATTCTATTCTATTCTATTCTATTCTAATCATTATTCTGTTCTATTCTATTCTATTCTATTCTATTCTATTCTATTCTATTCTATTCTATTCTATTCTATTCCATTCCATTCCATTCCATTCTATGGAAGGAAGGAAGGAAGGAAGGAAGGAAGGAAGGAAGGAAGGAAGGAAGGAAGGAAGGAAGGAAGGAAGGAAGGAATAGGGTTTCCTTCCTGAGCAGGGGGTTGGACTAGAAGACCTCCAAGGACCCTTCCAGCTTTGTTATTCCTCCCCTTACCAATTCTCTCCGATTGTCTCCAAGGTCAATTCTAAATTCCTTCATAATGGTCTATCAGTAACCCGAAGCATTCCCCAACTGTCTAGCCATGGTTGCAGCCCGGCGTTCATTTAAAGTTCCCTCGGGTGCATCCAGTCATCCTTTGAATGACAGATGGATTCCTCACCTCATTCCGTAAAATATTAAAATCCTCCCACTTCTATGCATAAGAAATAGCATCATCCTGTGCATCTCATTGCACCAGGAGTAGCAAGGATTTCCAACAGGTGAGACTATCAGTCGGGCATAGAATCACATTTCCTGTCGCTTCCAGCATGAAAAGAAACGCAAATGTTGCTACCGGTAGCTACGCATACAACAACGGCAGGTAATTGTTGCCTTAACAACCACAGTGGTTTTTTTTTTTTTTCTCTGTGTGTGTAAGAAAAAAAGGTGCCGGAATTCACATCTTGTTAATCTTTTATTTTAATTTTTTAAAAAAATACATATATTCAATTCTTAACATAAATTTAATTTATTGTATTTAAGGCAAATGTTCATAGTAAATTCTAAAGTTTTGTCCAATTCTCGTCCGGCAAATCTACTCAACTCCTTTCCTTGCTATTAGTATCTATGGCTGAATGTTGTCCTCTGAGTAACCACAGATGAACATACTTTGAAGGATCAAAAAATCTCAACAAGTTAATAATAATAATAATAATAACAACAACAACAACAACAACAACAACAACAATAATAGTAAAGTTGGAAGGGACCTTGGAGGTCATCTAGTCCAACCCCCTGCTTACACAGGAAACCCTATACCATTTCAGACAAATGGTTGTCCAGTCTCTTCTTAAAAACTTACAGTGTTGGAGCATTCACCGCTTCTGGAGGCAGGTGGTTCCACTGGTTAATTGTTCTCACTGTCAGGAAGTTTCTCCTTAGTCCCAGGTTGCTTCTCTCCTTGGTTAGTTTCCATCCGTTGCTTCTTGTCCTGCCCTCAGGTGCTTTGGAGAATAGTTTGACTCCCTCTTCTTTGGGGCAGCCCCTGAGATATTGGAACACTGCTATCATGTCCCCCCTCATCCTTCTCTTCGTTAAACTAGACATACCCAATTCCAGCAACCGTTCCTTAGATGTTTTAGCCTCCAATTCCCCTAATCATCTTTGTTGCTCTTCTCTGCACTCTTTCTAAAGTCTCAACATCTTTTTTACATTGTGATGACCAACACTGGATGCCGTATTCCAAGTGTGGCCTTACCAAGGCATTGTAAAGTGGTACTTCCTGAGGTCACAGCCCTCAAATCTGGGGTAGAGCAATGATTCTATTTTTGTTGCAAAATAGAAGCAAGACTATACCAGCCACAAACGCACTAAGCCTCCAATCACTTCAACGCATTTATTTTTGCCCTTTAAAAAACAAATCACCAACATCTTAAAAGATTGAAAATGTCAGCCTTCCCTTTTTTAGTGTCATCAAGATCCCGCACCAACTCCTTTGCAGCACTTAGAGGACAAAGAATGTTTAAATGGACCTCTGGTCCTAGAAGGTCCTTTATAAATATTTGAAATATTTCAGGACAAGAAACAATAGGTGGAAACTAACCGAGGTGAGAAGCAACCTAGAACTACGGAGAAACTTCCTGACAGTGAGAACAATTAATCAGTGGGATGACCTGCCTCCAGAAGTTGTGGGTGTTTCATCACTGGAGAAGAGACTGGACAACCATTTGTCTGAGATGGTATAGGTCAGGGGTAGGCAACCTTGGCTCTTTTATGACTCGTGGACTTCAACTCCCAGAATTCCTGAGCCAGCCATGCTGAGGGGAAAGGGAGAGGTTCCCAAGCTGAGCCATGCTGGCTCAGGAATTCTGGGAGTTGAAGTCCATGAGTCATAAAGTGGCCTAGGCCTAGGCCAGAGGTAGGCAACCTTGGCTCTTTTATGACTCGTGGACTTCAACTCCCAGAATTCCTGAGCCAGCCACACTGAGGGAAAAGGGAGAGGTTCCCAAGCTGAGCCATGGCTGGCTCAGGAATTCTGGGAGTTGAAGTCCACCAGTCATGAAGGGGCCATAGTTCCCTCATGTTGGCTCAGGAATTCTGGGAGTTGAAGTCCACGAGTCATAAAAGAGCCAAGGTTGCCTACCCCTGGGATAGGGTTTCCTGCCTGAGCAGGGGGTTGGACTAGAAGACCTCCAAGGCCCCTTCCAACTCTGTTATTCTGTTGTCTCCACTAAAATGTCATGGCAAATTGCTCAGAAAAACTGTCAGCCTCTTAGATTCTTACCTCTTTGCCCCTGAAATTCAAAGATATCAAGAGCAAAGAAATAGCCGTGGTTTTGAAAGGCTGGCCCCATGCTTTGAAGCTCTTAAATCTCTTTTTTCCCTGCCCTCCATTATTAAAACTTCTCCAGCCAGAAGAAGCGAGATTATGAAAGTCTGGGTTTAGGCCATAAACAAGGTCAGCTGGAGAATCTAAGAAGGTTGTGCATTTGGGGTTTATTTCCATTTAGATCTCCCGGAGATTGCAGCTTGAAAAGGTCACCTAATTTATGAGATGGCTTGATCTGCATTATCTCCGAGGTGGTGATCCTAGTTATAAATAAGCCACAGAAAGCAACATGTACAATGGCCGGAAAAAGCATCTTCTCCCCAGATCCATTTTAATAGCTTCCATTCATCTGACTTTGATTTTGTTTTATTTTTTTCCATTCCTCCTGGGAATCTGGCTGGCTAATAAATTATACGTTGGTTTTACAAGACCCACCATTTCAAATTTTCACAGGTTTTTTCCGTTCTCCCCCTCTCCTCGGCTGTCCTATACAGGGCAGCCAGACTAGCCATGGGTAATAAGATTTATTTTCTGCCTGGGCCGGGGAGCCAATCTAAAGACAGTGTTAATAGAAAAGGTCGGCAGGCTGATAAACTGACATGCCTCAAACATATATTTTTTTTTTTTTTGAGAAATCTGAGGAAAAGGGGACTGTTGTGATTTTCTGGCAGTTAGGGACATGAAAGTTAAATGCTACTGATAAAAGGGAACGGCAGGGAAATATGATTAGCCTGGCAAATAGCTTTCGGATGGACTTGTGTTTGGTAATTTTCTGGAGCCAAGGGATAGTTTTAAGGGCGTGTGGACATTTTGCGAAGGCAGCTGTGGAAAAGTTGAAAAGGTTGGCGGTTTTAACAGAGGGGAAACTGAGGGCTGAGGACTTCATGATGCTCTCTAAGTTGGGTGGTTTTGTTGCAGGTGTTTCATTACCCGAACTAGGTGACGTTATCCGTTCATTATCATGATCCTAGTTTGGGTAACAAAATGCCTTCAAGAAAAGAAGCAAGCTCAGAGAGCACCAAGGATCCCACCACCTTCCTCTTCCTCCTCCTCTTCCTCCTGCCCCTCCTCCTTCTCCTCCCCTTCCTTCCCTTCTCCTCCTCCTTCTTTTCTCCTCCTCCTCCCCCTTCTTCTCCTCTTCTCCTTCTCCTCCCCCTCTTCTTCCTTCTCTCCTCCTCTCCTCCGCCTCTTCCCCTTCTCCTTTCTCCAATCTTCCCCTCCTCCTCTTCCCCTCCACCTCCCCCTCCTCCCCTCTTCCTCCTCCTCCTCCTCTCCCCTCCTCCTCCTCCTTCCCCCCTCCCCCTCCTCTTCACAAACTTCACTCTCTTCTATCATTGATTAAATTACCTAAGAACATAAGAACATAAGAACATAAGAAGAGCCATGCTGAATCAGGCCAAAGCCCATCGAGTCCAGCATTCTGTGTCACACAGTGGCCCACCAATTGTACATGGGGATCTTGAGCAGAAAGAGAAGGCAAAACCCTCCCTTTCCCTTGACCCCCAACAAATGGTACCCAAGGGAATCCTGCCTGCCTCAACCAACATAGAGGCGGCACATGGACATCCGTTTTAATAACCACCGATACACTTGGCCTCCATGAATCTATCTAGCCCTGCCTTGAAGCTGTCAAGGCTGACAGCTGTCACGACCCCTTTTGGAAGTGAATTCCATAAATCAACGACCCTCTGGGTGAAGAAATATTTCCCTTTATTTGTCCTCACTTTCTTAGCTATGAGCTTTAGGGAGTGCCCCCTTGTCCTGGTATTGTGTGATAGAGAAAAGAATTTTTCTCTATCCACATTTTCTATCCCATGCATGGTTTTATACATTACCTAGCTGGGTAATGAAACATCTTCAAGAAAACAACCCAATGCCAAGAGCATCAAGTTCCCAGAATTTCCCTAGTTTCTGAGCTACAAATATTCTCCTAAACTGCTTTGAATAGAAAACAATCAGGAGCTATCTCTGCCCTGCTTTGACATTTCAGAGTTACTCCATCAGTTTCTCGACTGACATGGAAACGAATCACGGAAGCTGCTTGGCACAATAGGCATTATGGAACAATCTCAGGACATGCTGGGTGGGGAACTCTGGGAGTTAAAGTTGACAGATCTTAAGGTTCCCAGGTTTGGAGACCCCTGACTTTAAGAGGTCAAAATTTAAACATAAAAAAGAGGGAGACAATTTCCTATTTATTCTTTCTTGAGCTTCCAAAGAAACCCTTCCAGTACTGATGATGTCACCTAGTTGGAATAGAATAGAATAGAATAGAATAGAATAGAATAGAATAGAATAGAATAGAATAGAATAGAATAGAATAGAATAGAATAGAATAGAATAGAATATGGAGTAGAGTAGAGTAGAGTAGAGTAGAGTAGAGTAGAGTAGAGTAGAGTAGAGTAGAGTAGAGTAGAGTAGAGTAGAGTAGAGTAGAGTAGAGTAGAGTAGAACAGAACAGAACAGAACAGAACTAAGAATAGGAATAGAGCAGAATAGAATAGAATAGAATATGGAGTAGAGTAGAGTAGAGTAGAGTAGAGTAGAGTAGAGTAGAGTAGAGTAGAGTAGAGTAGAGTAGAGTAGAGTAGAGTAGAGTAGAGTAGAGTAGAGTAGAGTAGAATAGAACAGAACAGAACAGAACAGAACAGAACTAAGAATAGGAATAGAGCAGAATAGAATAGAATAGAATAGAATAGAATAGAATAGAATAGAATAGAATAGAATAGAATAGAATAGAATAGAATAGAATAGAATAGAATAGAATAGAATAGAATAGAAGGGACCTTGGAGGTCTCTAGTCCAACCTCCCACTCAAGCAGGAAACCTACACCATCTCAGACAGGTGATTGTGTTGTCTCTTCTTCAAGATCTGCAGTGATGAGGCACCCATGATTTCTGGAAGCAAGCTGTTCCACTGGTGATTGGTCCTCC
>JARGCV010000705.1:212500-290000 GCA_034064705.1 Bothrops alternatus
ATTTTTTTATTATTGGGCTGTTTCCATGTCGGCTTGTTGCTGACCTGGATTACCAAGTTGGTTATCTTAACTGTTCATAGTCAACTATGTGTGAATTGGGCAGCTATACAACAAAAATAAAAGAATGACAGAGTTGGAAGAGACCTTGGGGGTCATCTAGTCCAACCCCCTGCTCAAGCAGGAGACCCTATACCATTTCAGACAAATGGTTGTTCAATCTTTTCTTAAAAACTTCCAGCGTTGGATCATTCACGACCCCTGGAGGCAAGACATTCCATTGGTTAATTGTTCTAACTGTGTGAAAATTTCTCCTTAGTTCTAGGTTGCTTCTCTCCTTAATTAGTTTCCATCCATTGCTTCTTGTCCTGCCTTTGGGTGCTTTGGAGAATAGCTTGACTCCCTCTTCTTCGTGGCAACCCCTTAGATATTGGAACACTGTTATCCTGTCACCCCTGGTCCTTCTTATCACTAGACTAGACATGTCCAATTTTTGCAACTGTTCTTCATATGTTTTAGCCTACAGCCACCTGATCATCTTTGTTGCTCTTCTCTGCACTCTTTCTAAAGTCCCAACATCTTTTTTTACATCATGGTGACCAAAACTGGATGCAGTATTCCACGTGTGGCCTTATCAAGGCATTGTAAAGCGGTATCAACACTTCATGTGATCCTGATTCTATCCCTCTGTTAATGCAGCCTAGCACCGTGTTGGCTTTTTTGGCAGCTGCAGCACACGGCTGGCTCCTATTTAAGTGATTCTCCACTAGGACTTCAAGATCCCTCTCACTATTATGACTATTGAGCAAGGTACCACCTATTCTGTAGTTGTGCATTTCATTTTCTCGCCTAAATGTAGAACCTTACTTTTCTCACCATTGTATAAATTTGTTTAATAAGTGTAATAAATGTTAGTGAAAGAATTAAGGGCATCCACAGGGAGAGGTTTTAGATGTGGGTGAACATAGGTGTACAACTGAAACTTCAACTCTTCCTACAAGCATGCATTGTATGTAAAAGAAGGCTTCAATCACATATTCACAGCTTCCATCTTGACATATATGACACCTCTTCTTCTGCAGATGCCCAAATAGTATTGTGATTGCACTACTGAATAACTCAACCACTCAAAACACAAAACCACATAGTGACTTAGATCAATCTTGATTATGACTTAAGACAAACTTGTCCAATCTTGGTCACTTTGAGACTTGTGGACTTCAATTCCTAGAATTCCTCAACCAGCCAAAGTTGGGGAGGGTCTATGTGTCTGTTAATAAACGCTCTACTCTGATGACTGGAGCTGAGAAACAGAAGTAGAAGAAGCTTGGCTGGGTGGAGAATTCTGGAAGTTGAAATCCTACAAGTGTTAAGGTGGCCAGGGTTGGCCCAAGAATAGAATAAACAGAGTTGGAAGGGACCTTGTAGGTCATCTAGTCCAACCCCCCACCCAAGCAGGAGACCCTACACCATTTCTGACAGATGGCAATCCAGTCTCTTCTTGAAAGCTTCCAGTGACAAAGCACCCACAACTTTTGAACTCCTTATTTCTGTGTTGAATCTCTCCTTGATTTGCTTCCATCCATTATTCCTTGACTGGCCTTCAGGTGCTTTGGAAAATAGGTTGACCCTTTCTTCTCTGTGATAGCCCTAAAATATTGGAGAATCATGTCTCCCGTGGTCCTTCTCTTCACTAGACTAGGCATGCCCAGTGTCTGTAACCGTTCTTCATATGCTTTAGCCTCCAGTCCCCTAATCCTCCTTGTTGCTCTTCTCTGCACTCTTTCTAGAGTCTCAACATCCTTTTTTACAGTGTGGAGACCAAAACTGGATTCAGTATTCTAGGTGTGGTCTTACTAACGCTTTGTAGACTGGTGTTAGTACCTCAAGCGATCTTGATTGAATCCTTCCATTTGTACGGAAACCCATACTGACAACTTTGGAAATCCCCCTAGAAAGGACATTTAGTCTTCTGTATCCTCAAATCTTTTCCCTAAAAGGCACAGGGGAAAAAAATATGGCGTCTTTCTGCAAGGGGGGGGTGTTTGTGTGTTTTACATCAGCCATCTTTTTTTCTCACGCTTTCTTATGGCAGGATTTTTTTTTCCCCAGCAGGTTGCCTGGAAGAATCACAGGTCTTTCATCTGTCAAATGAAGGTCTTTTGGTTGGAATTGCTTTCCAGCCTCCCCCGTCTGTTGGAAGAGATTAACTAAGCAAATAAACTCCACTTACTCGTAACTCCACAGCTTGCAGTTTTCCTTGGCTGTTCTCTCAGCTTGTTCTATGCCTATTCTATTCTATGTCTATTCTTTGTTCTACGTCTATTCTATTCTATTCTATTCTATTCTATCATTATTCTATTCTATCATTATTCTATTCTATTCTATTCTATTCTATTCTATTCTATTCTATTCTATTCTATTCTATTCTATTCTATTCTATTCTATTCTATTCTATTCTATTCTATTCTATTCTATTCTATTCTATTCTATCATTATTCTATTCTATTCTATTCTGCTCTGCTCTATTCCTATTCTTAGTTCTGCTCTATTCCTATTCTTAGTTCTGTTCTGTTCTGTTCTGTTCTGTTCTATTCTATTCTATATTCTGTTCTATATCCTATTGCTTATTCTATTCTATTCTATTCTATTCTATTCTATTCTATTCTATTCTATTCTATTCTATTCTATTCTATTCTATTCTATTCTATTCTATTCTATTCTGCTCTGCTCTATTCCTATTCTTAGTTCTGTTCTGTTCTGTTCTGTTCTATTCTATATTCTGTTCTATATCCTATTGCTTATTCTATTCTATTCTATTCTATTCTATTCTATTCTATTCTATTCTATTCATTTCTATTCTATTCTATTCATTTCTATTCTATTCTATTCTATTCTTATTTCTCGGCTTCAGTAATCAGAGGAGAGCAAGTTATTAACAGAGACCCCCACCTACCCCCCACCTTTCAAAACATCCTAGAAAGCCACGCATCTAGAAACAAATGGTGGTGACCATTAGAAGCAGCAATGTACTTTTTAAAAAAGTGACTTGATGGTCGGTTTCACACTTACAACTGTTGCAGCATCCCCAGGTTATGTGACCAAAATTCAGACACTTTGGATTGTTACATATCTATTCAGACTTGGTTTAATGTCATGGTTCCGACAGACACAGACAAATGAAGCAGAACTCCGAGGCTTGCAAGTTCTCCAAAGAACATGTTTATTAGTTGCAAAGTATCAGCACGATCAGAAGTGAAACCAAGACTGAATAGACACATAACAACCCTGAGGACAAAGTTAACAAATCCTATGTAAGCAACTACGTTCCCCAATACATCTTCTTGGTGGGTTTTTCATGAAACGCCCAGCCTGCAGTCCCGGGAGAAGCCGATGACCTTGGTTCTCATGGGAGAAAGTTTATTTAGTCTAGTGAAGAACCGGGTAAACCCCCTCTCTCCGTGCTATGTGTCAACCGAAAATGAGTAGGGAAAATGGCTGCAGCCATGCTCATTTTCAAAGTTGACACCGGCATGTATTTATGATTTATGATGTTCTTGCTGGTGTTGTACGAAACCACACGTGTCAAACTCATGGCCCATGGGCCAGGTCCGGCCTGTGATGTGTTTAGATCTGGAGATGGTGAGGGACCACTCCCCTCAGCACGTTCACAGAAGGCAGTGAGCGTGCAAGGGCTGACAGTGCCTGGCAGCAGTGGAAGCTCATTGGCCCCTTGGGTGCTCATTGGCCAAAAGTGAGCCAAGGACATCCAATAAGCTATGATAAGCCCTGCCCCACACTCAAACAAGCTCACAAGCCTGGAGAGGAAGCCCCCATTGCAGTCTGCTGAGCAAAATAGCTGCCTCGGAGTGGCGCCCACGAGCCTCAATGCTCTGCCTCCTATACCCACCATGACCAACCTGGCCAAGGAGACTGAGCACAGCAGCAGCAACCTCAAGGAGGAAGAAAGTGCTATTGGCCATCCCCTTGGGGAAGCGGGACTGGGCTGCACCTACCTGGCCACGCCCACCCTGCCACGCCTACCTTGTCATGGCAACTCTATCTATCTATCTATCTATCTATCTATCTATCTATCTATCTATCTATCTATCTATCTATCTATCTATCTATGATCTCTCTCTCCACCTACCTGCCTGCCTGCCTGCCTGCCTGCCTATCTATCTATCTATCTATCTATCTATCTATCTATCTATCTATCTATCTATCTATCTAATCTACCCAGTTTATTCAATCTATCTATCTATCTATCTATCTATCTATCTATCTATCTATCTATCTATCTATCTAATCTATCTATCTATCTATCTATCTATCTATCTAATCTATCCAGTCTATCCAGTCTATTCAATCTATTCTATCTATCTATCTATCTATCTATCTATCTATCTATCTATCTATCTGTCTGTCTGTCTGTCTGTCTGTCTGTCTGTCTGTCTGTCTGTCTGTCTGTCTGTCTATCTATATCTATCTAATCTATCTATCTAATCTATCTATCTATCAATCTATCTATCTATCTATCTATCTATCTATCTATCTATCTATCTATCTATCTGTCTGTCTGTCTGTCTGTCTGTCTGTCTGTCTGTCTTTCCCGTCCATCCATCCATCCAGGCCAGTCCAGGGTTTAATTCTTAAATCTTGTTCCTCTGCCTTTTCTGGTCAACAAAATTTCAGCTCTTTTTTACTCAGCTTTGAGATTAAAATCTACTTTTACTATTTGCACATGTATGAATTCCTACTCAGACAAGAGCAGGGAAATCCTTTTTGACAGCCCGCTGTTTTCTGATGTTTTTTTCGACCTCTGTGCTTCCCAGCACCTCCGTTTTGATCTGAATCTCTTCTGCATTCTCAGAAAACAAAATACGGGTGACTTTAAAGGAAAGTTCAGATTCCTACTGCCTGGGGAGATAAAATGGACTGTGGATTTGTGCAGGATGCCCTATACAACAATCGGTGTGGTTTTTGTTTTTGTTTTTTTTTTGTTTGTTTGCTTTCTGGCTGAGCACTGCTTTTGCTTGTTCTGACTCAACTGGAAAACCTGAACGTTTCCTTTGAAATGTGATTTCAAAGAGGGGAAAAAAAAGATATTTTATGGGCAATACGTGATGTGCCTGCATGGATTTAAATGTGAGTTGGCGAAGAGACAGTGATGGGATTCAGAACCGCTAGCTAAATTTTTGTTGCCCAGGCCCAGAATGGACTTCCGGAAGTGGCATCCACGCAGAGCACTGGTTGTTCACATATTTGAATTTCACCACTGCCAAGAGGTATAGATGTGAATGAATATCCTGCTTTAAATTGCACAGTCCTCTCCCCAACAGGTTGTAAAGAAGAGGGGATCAACTTATTATCCAAAACCCCAGAAGACAAGACAAGAAACAATGGATGGAAACTCATCAAGGAGAGAAGCAACCTGGAATTAAGGAGAAACTTCCTAACAGTTCAGAGAAATTAACCAGTGGAACATTTTGCCACCCTAAGTTGGGGAGAGGGTGCTCCATCACTGGAGGTTTTTTTAAGGAAAGACTGGACCGCCACCTGTCTGAAATAGTATAGGGTCTCCTGCTTGAGCAGGGGGTTGAACTGGAAGACCTCCACAGTCCCTCCCAGTCTATTCTGATTCATTTCACATCTCTGAAATTCCAAGGGAAGGCATGCAGATGTAGACCTTCCCATAATCCTTTTGCAGACTATTCATGTCCTTATTCATACTTTTAATGTATGAAAAAGTTTCAGGGTATGAATAAGGTTGTAGAAGGTAATATATTCAGCATTAATACACCCCTTTCTTATTTTCTATTTAAGCAATGCATTTAAATAAAGATATACATTCATCTGTCTGCCTCTCTCTCTCTCTCTCTCTCTCTCTCTCTCTCTCTCTCTCTCTCTCTCTCTCTCTCTCTCTCTCTCTCTCTCTCTCTCTCTCTCTCTGTCTTTCTGTCTATCTCTCTCTGTGTGTCTGTCTGTCTCTCTGTCTCTGTCTCTCTTCTCTCTCTCTCTCATATTGATATTTGTTCAGTTTCTGCCTGATGTATTTCATTCTATACCTTCTCAATCTTCTGTCTCCCTTATGGAACAAATCTGCAGTGTTCCTGACTGATTTCTGTCTTCTGCTTCAGTGGGGATTTTTTTTTCCTGCATCTCCCCCACCCTTACTGTCTAAACTGTCTCAATCTCTCCAGCCACTGTTGCTTTGTATTCATCATTTGCTCTCCATGATGACCCAGGATGTGTTGAAGGAAAAGTCTTCTTCATGGTTCAGTCCAAGCCGGGAATAAGCAACATAGTGACTGCTTTAGAAAGAAGGTTGCAGTTTATTGAAAAGGAGAGCCAGACAGGAAGATGACTCTGGAAGAAAAAAGAGAGCATATGTAGGGAGTGGGTATTTATACCTTCTGGGGGTTTTGTTTGGAGTTGTTTCCTGTTCCTGTTTGAGGCTTTGTATTTCCTGTGTCATGTACTTTGACCTGAATCTGAGTGTGCCCCTTTGGCATCTGTGGGTTAATCCTATTATGTCCTGTCCTAGAGTTTGGGTGGGGTATGTAGATTTTAGGTGTCTTTGTCTTCCTAAGCTTCTAGCTGGAGGGCTTCCAACCTTCCTGGATTATTTACATCTGCATTTCTACAGAGCTGGTTTCTGCTTGGGGGAGGGAGACTTGGGGCTATTAAGAAAAAACTGGGCATGCTTTTCTGCTTCTTTAAGATCATTTGAGAAAATATATTTTTCTGCCCTTTTAATATTTCCTTCTCTGGGGGAGGCTGACTTCCAACAGACGTTTCGGCACACCTCAAAAATCCAGTTTTGTCAAAACCAGCTTTCTTCTATATCCTCAGTATCCTGAAAGCATGATGGCCACCTTGATGATTAGGGAACTGGAGGCCAAAACAAATGAGGAATGTTGGCAAGGATTGGGGATGTCTAATTTAATGAAGAGAAGGAACAGGGGGGACATGATAGCAGTGTTCTAATATCTCAGGGGCTGCCCCCAAAGAAGAGGGAGTCAAGCTATTCTCCAAAGCACCTGAAGGCAGGACAAGAAGCAACAGCTGGAAACTAATCAAGGAGAGAACTAACCTAGAACAAAGGAGAAATTGCCTGAGAATGAGAACAATTAATGCCTTGCCTTTAGAAGTTGTGAACGCTCCAACCCTGGAAGTTTTTAAGAAGAAATTGGACCAACATTTGTCTGAAATAGTATAGGGTTTTCCTTCCTGAGCAAGGGGTTGGAGTAGAAGACCTCTAAGGACCCTTGCAACTTTGTTGCTCCATTATGTACTCTCTCTTTTGAACTCCATTCCAAGTTAATACAATAAAAATGAAATGAAATCAGTTTTCTCCTGACCGTAGCTGCTACCGGTAGTATGTAATTGCAAAAGTTGTGTAAATTGACGCCGACGAGATTTACAGAAGCATTCAGATTGCGGGCGAGAGTAATGGCAACTATATATTTTTTTATCGCTTTCTTCGGCATCCAGTGCTGTAACATTGATCACACGGCAATATTCCAGTACTCACGGAGATGTCAGATGTAATTCCATCAGAAGAACCATTAGAATAAATGCCTATTAAATTATAATGGAATTAATGCGGAATTAGATATTACAGGGACATTATTATCAAAAGCTGGCCAGGTGATTGATGCGTGATTCAAATGAGAATACCAAAAGGAATTAAAGCCAGCCCTGATTAATCCAAAAGAGTTTGTAGCTTCCATTTTTATGCAGATTGAAATCCGCTATCCTGCTGATAAATCAGCGAGGGTGGTCAGCCGAGCCATACAGGGGAAGGAGGCTTAGCAGATAGCCTTGTACGAAAGTGTCTTGCAGCAATTTTCTGAACGGTAAAACAGACTAGAAATATGCTTCCACACTCCATCAAACATGTCCAGTCTGGTGGAAAGCAGCATCCACTTCCATATCCCTTTTTATTAACTCTTGTGAGCACAAATCAGCTTCAGAAATGGGCAAAAGCGAGAAATAAAACATTGAACAATAGAGTTGGAAGTGACCTTGGAGATAATAATAATAATAATAATAATAATGATGATGATGATGATGATACTAATAATAATAATAATAATAATAATAATAATAATAATAATAATAATAATAATAATATTTATTTAATTTCTATGCCGCCCTATTCCAGAGAACTCAGGGCGGCTTACAACATGATAGAAATTACAATAAAATACATAAATATAAAAACCCTTAAGTTAAAAAAGAAACCAATCATTCCACAAACATACACACAAACATACACTGGCTAGGGGCAAGGTGTTAGCTGCCCCAGGCCTGCCGGCAAAAGTATGTTTTAAGCAATTTACGAAAGGCGGAGAGGGTGGGGGCGACACGGATCTCCGGGGGAAGTTATTATTATATTAATAATAATAATAATAATAATAATAATAATAATAATAATAATAATAATAATAATAATAATAATAATAATAATAATAAAGTTGGAAGGGACCTTGGAGGTCATCTAGTCCAACTCCCTGCTCAGGCAGGAAATCCTAGACCATTCTGGACAAATGGCTGCCCAGTCTCTTCTTAGAAACTTCCAGTGTTGGAGCATTCACCGCTTCTGGAGGCAGGTGGTTCCACTGGTTAATTGTTCTCACTGTCAGGAAGTTTCTCCTTAGTTCTAGGTTGCTTCTCTCCCTGATTGGTTCCCATCTGTTGCTTCTTCTCCTGCCTTCAGGCGCTTTGGAGAATAGCTTGACTCCCTCTTCTTTGTGGCAGCCCCTCAGATATTGGAACACTGCTATCATGTCATATCTAGTCCTTGTTTTCATGAAACTAAACACTTTCTCAGCCTTACTTGGGAAGCGACAGCAAACAACCCTGGTTCCGCCTGCATGTCTTACCAATAATTGTGAGGGAAAAGTTGTATACCAGCATGAAGAAATAATAATAACATTAGTTACCCCAGGGTTTTGAAACATTTCTCTTTTGATAATCCTATTAGCCTGTGCATTTTAATTTATCTGTGGATGGATTAGTGATTATTTTAAAAAAAGCAATGTTTTTTTCTTTCTACGCTCAGCTGAATATTCTCTTTGTTTCTTTCTCTTTCTTTCTTTCTTTCTTTCTCTCTTTCTTTCTTCTGCACAGCAGGAATGAAAGGATGAGTGCAAATACAATCAAAAAAACACACAAAGAAACAAGCATCTTCCCATCACTCACTATGTCTCCCCAGCAGATGTAGGCACCGTGACCTCTACAAAGTACACAGAGCTGTCTTCTTTTAATTTCTGTTCACTTTTTTAAAAAAAAAATCGGTTGGGGGTGCATGGCTGGGGGGCAGGGAGATTATTCTGTTATTGTAAAATTATGCTTATTTACCTTTCTGTTAGCTAGCCCGGAATGACAGGCAGCTGGATAAATATCCCTAAATAAATAAATAAGCAGCCACGATATTAATATTTCATGCAATCTGCATGACTTTCAAACTCTTTGTTTGTACTATAACAGCCCTCTATTGATTCTCCCAGCCCTGCTCACCACAGACAGTTTTGCTAAGGTGGATGGTCTACCTTGGCTCTTTGCAAAAGGTCAAGCAGATGTTGCAAAGCCTGCCTATCTGTCTAGCTACCTACCTAAGCTGAAATAAAGATCAGAGAAGAAACTCTAAAAATCCCCGAGAACTTCTAAAATAAAACAGGACAGGCTAAAACATATATGGAACAGCTGCTGGAACTGGGTATGTCTAGTTTAATGAAGAGAAGGACGAGGGGGGACATGATAGCAGTGTTCTAACATCTCAGGGGCTGCCCCAAAGAAGAGGGAGTCAAGCTATTCTCCAAAGCGCCTGAAGGCAGGACAAGAAGCAACGGATGGAAACTAATCAAGGAGAGAAGCAACCTGGAACTAAGGAGAAACTTCCTGACAGTGAGAACAATTAACCAGTGGAACAACTGGCCTCCAGAAGCAGTGAATGCTCCAACACTGGAAGCTTTTTTTTTTGCCAATTAAATAAGTTTATTGGGATTGGAATTACATTTTCACTTGTTCCTTATACAGTACTGATACTGGTAAAGTGCAGTGTTTGCTCCCTTCCCTGTGCACATATTCAAAGTATCAAGAATGCCCTTGGTTATGGTCTTCAGTCCTTCAAGTTCTGAAGGTGGCCCACGGAGTGCCACGTGTCTTGTACCTTCAGTCCACCTCCTCAATGGTTGGTCCAGAGGATGCTCCTCCGGAGGGGGGTGCCCCACCACCAGGGAAGTTGCCAGGCATGCCACCGGGCATCCCTCCAGCACTCTGGTATAGCTTGGTTATGATGGGATTGCAGACCTTCTCCAGTTCCTTCTGCTGGTGCTCAAATTCTTCCTTCTCGGCAGTCTGATTTTTATCCAGCCAATTGATGATTTCATTGCATTTGTCCAAGATCTTCTGCTTGTCATCATCATTGATCTTCCCTTGGAGCTTCTCATCTTCCACAGTTGCCTTCATGTTGAAAGCGTAGGATTCTAGGGAATTCTTGGACGACACCTTGTCTCTCTGCTTCTCGTCCTCAGCCTTGTACTTCTCCGCTTCTTGGACCATACGCTCGATGTCTTCCTTGCTGAGACGACCTTTGTCATTGGTGATGGTGATCTTGTTCTCTTTGCCTGTGCTCTTATCAACAGCAGAAACGCTGATTTAAGAAGAGACTGGACAGCCATTTGTCTGAAATGGTATAGGGTTTCCTGCCTGAGCAGGAAAGGTCCCTTCCAACTTTATTATTGTTATTATTATTATTGTTGTTGTTATTTTTAATCTTTTTTTAAAATCCCACTGGAGGGATTTAAAACATTTTAAATGTTTATTTTTAAACATAAGCCATAAATGAACAGATTTGGATGCTTAGGGTACAATCCTCAACCTGCGTTTAGGTGACAGTGAAATATAATTTTTATCCTATTTTATTTCTATTTTAAATTACTGTATTCTGTCCCAGTTTCATTTTAGATTGTGTTTTGCTCCAATTTCATTTTGTTTTATTCCAATTTCATTTTCAATGGTCTTTTATCTGAATCCGTTTTAAATCGCTTTGATCGAATTTTAGTAATAATTTGTTTCTGGAACTTTGCACTTTGATACGGCCCAAGGGCTAATCAATTGATCGATCAATAAATCAATCAATTAAAAAAAACTGTGTTTAGATTCCCTCCAATGCCCAGATCCCTTGCCCTATCAATTTACCTTCTAAATTCATCTTGAAGGAGCTGCTGCATGTTGCAAAAGGTCACTGGAAAAATGACTGATGACTTACACGGGGTGGGATCTGGGACTTTTCAGCCTTCAAGTGGCTTCATGGAAACCGAGACAATGGGTCATAAATAACATCTGAGCTGTCTGGAGGGTCCACCCTGGAGAAATATCAGTCATGGAGAAAATATGGCTTGGAAGGAAGCTTGTCTATCCACATAATGGACAAAAAGAAGTTCTTCTAAGTCAGACATGTCAAACGCAAGGCCCAGGGGCCGGATGAGGCCTGCGAAGTGGTTTCATGTCGCCTGCGAAGCCATCCTGGAAAATGTGAGGGGACAGCCCGGGCTGCCTTGGCCCTAGCCCAGACTGGCTGGGAGCCAATGTACAATTTTGTGGTGGCCATCTTGGAACTTTCCCCGGTGGACCATGCCTTGGCGCTTGCCCCGGTCCCCCCACCTTCTGCCAGAGACCCTCAGATCTGTCCCACTCCTGCCCAGGCCCCCATAGGCACCCTTGACGTGAATGATGTAGAACTGGCCACACCTACCCAGTAGGCCACACCCACTCCATCCACGCCCACCCAGTAGGCTGCACCCATTCTGGCCACACACACCCGCCCCCAACCAGGGCAACCACAGTGCTGATGCAGCCCTCAGTGAAATTGAGTTTGACACCCCTGCTCTAGGTTTTTTTTTTCTCTCAACAGAATCTTAAAACTATTCCCATCAATGTATCCAAGATAGAGAATGGACAACATCCTAAATAAACTAGCTTAGCCTAGCCTAGCCTAGCCTAGCCTAGCCTAGCCTAGCCTAGCCTAGCCTAGCCTAGCCTAGCCTAGCCTAGCCTAGCCTAGCCTAGCCTAGAATAGAATAGAATAGAATAGAATAGAATAGAATAGAATAGAATAGAATAGAATAGAATAGAATAGAATAGAATAGAATAAGGATTAGAATAGAATAGAATAGAATAGAATAGAATAGAATAGAATAGAATAGAATAGAATAGAATAGAATAGAATAGAATAGAATAAGGATTAGAATAGAACAGAACAGAACAGAACAGAATAGAATAGATATTGGAATATAGAATAGAATAGAATAGAATAGAATAGAATAGAATAGAATAGAATAGAATAGAATAGAATAGAATAGAATAGAATAGAATAGAATAGAATAAGGATTAGAATAGAATAGAACAGAACAGAACAGAACAGAACAGAACAGAATAGAATAGAATAGAATTAGAATAGAATAGAATAGAATATAGATGGAATAGAATAGAATAGAATAGAATAGAATAGAATAGAATAGAATAGAATAGAATAGAATAGAATAGAATAGATATTGGAATATAGAATAGAATAGAATAGAATAGAATAGAATAGAATAGAATAGAATAGAATAGAATAGAATAGAATAGAATAGAATAGAATAAGGATTAGAATAGAATAGAATAGAATAGAATAGAATAGAATAGAATAGAATAGAATAGAATAGAATAGAATAGAATAGAATAGAATAGAATAGAATAGAATAGAATAGAACAGAATAGAATACAATAGATATTGGAATATAGAATAGAATAGAATAGAATAGAATAGAATAGAATAGAATAGAATAGAATAGAATAGAATAGAATAGAATAGAATAGAGCAGAGCAGAGCAGAGCAGAACAGAACAGAACAGAACAGAACAGAACAGAACAGAACAGAACAGAACAGAATAGAATACAATAGATATTGGAATATAGAATAGAATAGAATAGAATAGAATAGAATAGAATAGAATAGAATAGAATAGAATAGAATAGAATAGAATAGAATAGAATATTGGAATATAGAATAGAACAGAACAGAACAGAACAGAACAGAACAGAACAGAACAGAATAGAATAGAATAGAATGTAGATGGAATAGAATAGAATAGAATAGAATAGAATAGAATGGAATGGAATGGAATGGAATGGAATGGAACGGAACAGAATAGAATAGAATAGAATAGAATAGAATAGAATAGAATAGAATAGAATAGAATAGAATAGAATAGAATAGAATAGAATAGAATAGAATAGAATAGATATTGGAATATAGAATAGAATAGAATAGAATAGAATAGAATAGAATAGAATAGAATAGAATAGAATAGAATAGAATAGAACAGAGCAGAGCAGAGCAGAGCAGAACAGAACAGAACAGAACAGAACAGAACAGAACAGAACAGAATAGAATACAATAGATATTGGAATATAGAATAGAATAGAATAGAATAGAATAGAATAGAATAGAATAGAATAGAATAGAATAGAATAGAATAGAATAGAATATTGGAATATAGAATAGAACAGAACAGAACAGAACAGAACAGAACAGAACAGAACAGAACAGAACAGAATAGAATAGAATAGAATGTAGATGGAATAGAATAGAATAGAATAGAATAGAATAGAATAGAATAGAATAGAATAGAATAGAATAGAATAGAATAGAATAGAATGGAATGGAATGGAATGGAATGGAATGGAATGGAATGGAATGGAACGGAATGGAACAGAATGGAATAGAATAGAATAGAATAGAATAGAATAGAATAGAATAGAATAGAATAGAATAGAATAGAATAGAATAGAATAGAATAGAATAGAATAGAACAGAGCAGAGCAGAGCAGAACAGAACAGAACAGAACAGAACAGAACAGAACAGAACAGAATAGAATAGAATAGAATGTAGATGGAATAGAATAGAATAGAATAGAATAGAATAGAATAGAATAGAATAGAATAGAATAGAATAGAATAGAATAGAATAGAATGGAATGGAATGGAATGGAATGGAATGGAATGGAATGGAATGGAACAGAATGGAATAGAATAGAATAGAATAGAATAGAATAGAATAGAATAGAATAGAATAGAATAGAATAGAATAGAATAGAATAGATATTGGAATATAGAATAGAATAGAATAGAATAGAATAGAATAGAATAGAATAGAATAGAATAGAATAGAATAGAATAGAATAAGGATTAGAATAGAATAGAATAGAATAGAATAGAATAGAATAGAATAGAATAGAATAGAATAGAACAGAACAGAGCAGAGCAGAACAGAACAGAACAGAACAGAACAGAACAGAACAGAACAGAACAGAACAGAACAGAATAGAATACAATAGATATTGGAATATAGAATAGAATAGAATAGAATAGAATAGAATAGAATAGAATAGAATAGAATAGAATAGAATAGAATAGAATAGAATAGAATAGAATAGAATAGAATATTGGAATATAGAATAGAACAGAACAGAACAGAACAGAACAGAACAGAACAGAACAGAACAGAACAGAATAGAATAGAATAGAATGTAGATGGAATAGAATAGAATAGAATAGAATAGAATAGAATGGAATGGAATGGAATGGAATGGAATGGAATGGAATGGAATGGAATAGAATAGAATAGAATAGAATAGAATAGAATAGAATAGAATAGAATAGAATAGAATAGAATATATATTGGAATATAGAATAGAATATATATTGGAATATAGAATAGAATAGAATAGAATAGAATAGAATAGAATAGAATAGAATAGAATAGAATAGAATAGAATAGAATAGAATAGAATAGAATAGAATATATATTGGAATATAGAATAGAATATATATTGGAATATAGAATAGAATAGAATAGAATAGAATAGAATAGAATAGAATAGAATAGAATAGAATAGAATAGAATAGAATAGAATAGAATAGAATAGAATAAGGATTAGAACAGAACAGAACAGAACAGAACAGAACAGAACAGAACAGAACAGAACAGAACAGAACAGAACAGAACAGAACAGAACAGAATAGAATAGAATAGAATAGATATTGGAATATAGAATAGAATAGAATAGAATATAATAGAATAGAATATAATAGAATAGAATAGAATAGAATAGAATAGAATAGAATAGAATAGAATAGAATAGAATAGATATTGGAATATAGAATAGAATAGAATAGAATAGAATAGAATAGAATAGAATAGAATAGAATAGAATAGAATAGAATAGAATAGAATAGAATAGAATAGAATAGATATTGGAATATAGAATAGATATTGGAATATAGAATAGATATTGGAATATAGAATAGAATAGAATAGAATAGAATAGAATAGAATAGAATAGAATAGAGTAGAGTAGAGTAGAGTAGAGTAGAGTAGAGTAGAGTAGAGTAGAGTAGAGTAGAGTAGAGTAGAGTAGAATAGAATAGAATAGAATAGAATAGAATAGAATAGAATAGAATAGAATAGAATAGAATAGAACAGAATAGAATAGAATAGAATAGAATAGAATATATGGAATGAAACGGAATGGAATGGAAGTGGATAGGATAGGGTAGGATAGGATAGGATAGGAAAGGAAAGGAAAAAATAGAATAGAATAGAGTAGAGTAGAGTAGAGTAGAGTAGAGTAGAGTAGAGTAGAGTAGAGTAGAGTAGAGTAGAGTAGAGTAGAGTGGAGTGGAGTGGAGTGGAGTGGAGTGGAGTGGAGTGGAATGGAATGGAATGGAATGGAATGGAATGGAATGGAATGGAATGGAATGGAATGGAATAGAATAAAAGTTTCTCCTCGATTTCAGGTTGTTTCTCTCTTTGATAACAGCATTGGAAGGAACCTTGGAGTTCTTCTCGTCCAGTGAGGGCGAACCTTTTAGAGGCCGAGTGCCCAAACGGCAACCCAAAACCCACTTATTTATCACAAAGTGCCAGGGCCGCATCAGCATTGTGGTGCCCTCGGGGGGGGGGGGGGGCAAGGAGGTGCCTCTGAGTCTGCTTCTTGCACGCAAAAAGCAGAGGCGGAAAAATGGGCCACTGTGCTGCAAGGCGCAAAAATGGCTGCCGCTGAACCGCCTGATGCAGATACAAGGTGCTGCACCACGCAAGATCGGGTATCACGCAGGCACTAGCCCTGCCCCTGTGTGCGCATGCATGCATGCATGTAACATGCTTCCCCCTCCCTTTTCTTCCAGTCCACCAATCGACAATGGTTGGTGACCTCTGCTCTACCATCTCTACTCGAGCTTGTTAGTTTGCCGCTTCGCCTCCTTTGTGTGGGCGGGGCTCCTGCTCCAGGTGCGGTGGCAGCCTGATGGACCTGCTGCTGGTGGCGGTGGTGCATGTGCCAACAGAGAGGGTTCTGAGTGCCACCTCTGGCACCCATGCCAAAGGTTCGCCACCACTGTTCTGGTCCTTTAAAGTAACAATTTGCATTATGCCTTGCAAATGTCCCTCATCCATTGTCCATAATCAATCTCCATGAAGTGCTTCATCTCAAGAAGGTGTGGCCAAATACCTTAGGGCAGGGGTAGGCAACCTTGGCTCTTTTATGACTGGTGGACTTCAACTCCCAGAATTCCTGAGCCAGCCATGCTGAGGGGAAAGGGAGAGGTTTCCAAGCTGAGCCATGCTGGCTCAGGAATTCTGGGAGTTGAAGTCCACGAGTCATAAAGCGGCCTAGGCCTAGGCCAGAGATAGGCAACCTTGGCTCTTTTATGATTGGTGGACTTCAACTCCCAGAATTCCTGAGCCAGCCATGCTGAGGGGAAAGGGAGAGGTTTCCAAGCTGAGCCATGCTGGCTCAGGAATTCTGGGAGTTGAAGTCCACGAGTCATAAAGCGGCCTAGGCCTAAGCCAGAGGTAGGCAACCTTGGCTCTTTTATGACTGGTGGACTTCAACTCCCTGAATTCCTGAGCCAGCCATGCTGAGGGGAAAGGGAGAGGTTTCCAAGCTGAGCCATGCTGGCTCAGTAATTCTGGGAGTTGAAGTCCACGAGTGATAAAAGAGCCAAGGTTGCCAACCCCTGCCTTAGGGAGCCGTCATTTCCGCTTTAATGAAAAGTCTAAGCAGGATTGCTCCACTTTTTCTAAGTCTGTCCAGCAGATTTCATTTCCCAACAATAGGGAAATCCAAGGTCCCTTCCAGCTCTATACTATTGTGATATTTTCTGTCTTATAGACATTTCAGACATGCCAATCCAAATTGCAATGGGTTGGCAATATGGCTGGGTTGATACCTAATCTGGATTATTGACACCTTTGTGCTCATTCTTCTCTTCCTCTGCTTGCTAGCCATTTAGGGAACAACAGCCTCACTGGCTGTCTTCTGGGTAGGCTGGTCTTCCACTACCTGTCCCTTTTATGGATTTGTCCCTCTTCACAAGTTCCCATGCTTTTCCTCTGCCTTCCCAGATGTTTGCACACCTGGATGCCTGCACACTTCCTTGCCGCTTTATCTTCTTTGACATAAAGGCTGATCCCCTTCCTTTTTTCTCCCCTTTGAGAAGCAACATTGCTCTGATGCAGGAATGATCACCGTAAAAGGGGAACAGTCTGTTGGTGGCTTCCCACTTTCTCCATCTGAGGATGTTTGGGGAGGTTTTTTTTAACAAGAAAAAGCTGATAGTTCAGTTCCATGGCAACATGTAAAAAGGAGGAGGAGGAGGAGGGGTGAGGGGAGGAGGGGGAAGAGGAGAGGAGGAGGAGGAGGAGGAGAGGAGAAAGAAGAGGAGGGGGAGGAGGAGAGGCAGAAGGAGGGGAGAAAGAGAGAAGGAAAAGGAAGAGAGGTGAGGAGGAGAGAAAGAAGGTGAAGAGGTGTAGGAGAGGAGAAGGAGGTGGAGGAGCAGAAGGAGGAGGGAAAGGATGGGAGAGGAGGGGGAGAAGGGGGAAAGGGAAGAGAAGGAGAAGGAGGGGAGGAGAAGGAGAAGGAGGGGAGGAGAAGGAAAAAAGGAGGGGAGGAGAGGAGAGGAGGGGAGAAGGAAGAGCAGAAGGAGAAGAATGGGAGAGGAGGAGAAGGAGAAGGAAGAGGAGGAGAGGAGGAGAGGCAAAAGGAGGAGGAGGGGAGGAGAAGGAAGAAAAGGATGGGAGAGGAGCGGGAGAAGGAAGAGAAGGAGAATGGGAGAGAAGAAGGAGGAGAAGGAAGAGGAGGAGGAGCGGAGGAGGAGAAGCAGAAGGAGGGCAGGAAAAGAATGAGAAGGAGGGGGAGGAGGAGGAGGAGGAGGAAGAGGAGGAGGGGGAGTGGAGGGGAGGCAGGGAGGGGAGAAGGAAGAGGAGAAGGATAAGAATGGGAGAGGAGAAGGAAGAGAAGGAGGAGGAGATGAGGAGAGGCAGAAGGAGGGGGAGGAGGGGAGGAGAGGAGAAGAAGGAGGGGCGGAGGAGGAGAGGAGGAGAAGGAAGAGAAGGATGGGAAAGGAGGAGGGGGATGGGAGGAGAGGAGAAGAGGGGAGGGAAGAAGGAAGAGGAGAAGAAGAAAAATAATGGGGAAGGAGAAGGAGAAGGAGGTCCTTCATGCTAATCTTTTTTTATATATAACATTTTTTATTATTTGATATCCATTTGTACATGTAAACAAAGAAGAAGAAGAAAAGATAATTTCAAGTTAAAGCCATTCAGCTCTATACAATCATCTTGATGTTGGTCAACTCGTATAGAGATATAAAACACGGCAGACAATAGAAAGTGTGAAAACCATCACATCTTTGGATGCTGTTCTCTGAAACTCCTTGCAGGCTGACTATCCCCCTAACTTTTGGATGACCTCCTTCCAGTGTGTGCAGTGCATTTCATTGTTTTTGTTTTGCAGGAGGGCCATGTTGAAAGTGATCTTCCCAATCACAGTCTGAAAGTTAATTCTGTTATATTAATTATATCTGTAATCCTGTTATATTAATTACATTCGCAAACAGCTGGGCCTCTGTGCTTTGTTTGTTCCAGAGAACAAATGTGGGAATTGGGCATCAACGGAATTTTAATTATTTGGAATAAATTAAAGAAGTAAAGAAGGCGGATTATGTTTTATAGTTCGTACAACATGCTGTTGTATTGTAGAAATGAACACAGGTTGGTTATTAATCACATTCCTTGAAGATTTTTGCTCGTCTCTCCCTTTTTGATAACTTCCCTCATGAAAAACAGAGGTTAAAGTAACAGCAATAAGACTTATACTTATATGCCTCTTCATAGTGCTTTACAGCCCTCTCTAAAATTTATAGTACCGCTTTATAAAACCCTAGTGAGGCCACACCTGGAATACTGCAGCCAGTTTTGGTCACCATACCACAAAGGAGATGTTGAAAGTTTGGAAAAAAAATCAGAGAAGAGCAACTAAGATGATCAAAGGCCTGGAGACCAAAACATACGAAGAACGGCTACAGGACTTGGGTTTGGCCAGTCTAAAGAAAAGAAGAAATAAGGGAGACATGATAGCAGTGTTCCAGTATTTGAGGGGCTGCCACCAAGAAGAGGGGGGTCACGCTGTTCACCAAAGCACCAGAGGGCAGGACGAGAAACAATGGTTGGAAACCTCCCCATGAGCAACATTGAGGTGACCATGCCTACCTTGGCCACATTCACCCAATCTGCCATGACCACCACAGCCACGCTCACCCAGTGGGCCATGCCCACCTGGCAGCCGGCAATAAATATGTGGGGTTTAGGTTCCAGTTTGGGCATTCAGTCTCTAAAAGGTTCGCCATCATTGGTATAGGTTCTCCTGCTTGAGCAGGGGGTTGGACTGGAAGACCTCCAAGGTCCCTTCCAGATTCTATTCTATTCTATTCTATTCTATTCTATTCTATTCTATTCTATTCTATTCTATTCTATTCTATTCTATTCTATTCTATTCTATTCTATTCTATTCTATTCCATTCCATATTTTCTTTTCTATTCTATTCTATTCTATTCTATTCTATTCTATTCTATTCTATTCTATTCTATTCTATTCTATTCTATTCTATTCTATTCTATTCTTTCTTTATTCTATTCTATTCTATTCTATTCTATTCTATTCTATTCCATTCCATCTATATTCTATTCTATTCTATTCTATTCTATTCTATTCTATTCTATTCTATTCTATTCTATTCTATTCTATTCTATTCTATTCTATTCTATTCTATTCCATTCCATTCCATTCCATTCCACTCCACTCCATTCCATTCCATTCTAAGCGTTTTACAGAGTCAGCATATTTGCCCCCTACAATCTGGGTCCTCATTTCATCAACCTCGGAAAAATGGAAGGCTGAGTCAACCTTGAGCCAGTCAGGATCAAACTCCTGGCTGTTGGTAGAGTTAGCCTGCAATTCTACGTTCTAACTGCTGTGCCACCAGGGCTCCAAATTCATTCTATTTCCCCTAACTACATTTTTTTATGGATTATGTGCCACAATTCTCATGCTGATCCATAGGTCAATCATTTTACGCATACGGTCAAATGTTGAAAGTGGTCCCTAAAGTCACAGTCTGAAGTCCCTCTCTCCAGAGGTATTGTGGGATGATCACAACATCTCATAATTTAGACCACCCAGGAAAAAAAGCTAGTTTGGTCTAATATTTATTGCCCCAGAGTAGAAACAAGGAGATAATGAGGTCTAGTTCCACCTTAAGCATGAAAGCTGGCTGGGCAACTTTGGGACAATCACCAGGAGACTGTGAAACCTAGTTCCATCTTAGACATGAAAGCCAGCTGGGTGAATTTGGGCCAGTCACCAGGAGATGGTGAGTTCTAGTCCTGCTTTAGGAGTAAAGACCTATTCGTTTACTTTGCGCTAATCACCAGGAGGTTGTAAATTCTAGTCCCAGTTTAGGCACCAAAGCCAGCCAGTAAGATGACTTTAAATAATTACCAGGAGACAGTGAGTTCTAGTCCTGCCTTAGTCATGAACGTTGACTAGTGATCTTGGGCCATTCCCTCTCTCCCAGCCCAACCCACAACACAGGGTTATTGTGGGAAAAATAGGAGGACAAAGGAGTATTGTATATATTTGTTGCCTTGGATTATGTCAAGTATGGGAAAATCAGGAAATCCAGGCAGTTCAAAGGAATATAAAGAATCATTGCAAGCTATTGCTCTCTACAATAATCTGACTTACTAACGGTCCAAGTGAATTGGCGGCACATGAGAGTCAATGGAATTCAAGCTGGGCTGGACATAGATCTGTTGTGGGTGCAAAGGAACTAGAGACTGATGATCCATTTGACTCCTCCCTTGGGTCATTTCCTATAGGTTATTTATAAGAAATAATGGAAGGAAGGAAGGAAGGAAGGAAGGAAGGAAGGAAGGAAGGAAGGAAGGAAGGAAGGAAGGAAGGAAGAAGAGGAGAGGGAGGGAAGGAAGGAAGGAAGGAAGAAAGGAAGGAAGTGTGGGAAGTCAGCCCCCCCAGAGAAGGAAATATTAAAAGGGCAGAAAAATATATTTCCTCAAAGGATCTTAAAAACATAAGAAAGCATGCCCAGGTCTCCCTCCCACAAGCAGAAACTAGCTCTGTACAAAATGCAGATGCAGACCATTCAGGAAAGTTGGCGCTAGAAGCTTAGGAAGACAAAGACACCTAAAATCTACATACCCCACCAAAAGTCTAAGACAGGACATAATAGGATTAACTCACAGATGCCAAAGTGACACAGGTCAAAGTACACGACACAGGAAATACAAAGCCTCAAACAGGAACAGGAAATAACCTCCAAACAAAAGGCTCCAGAGGGTATAAAAACCCACTCTCTACATGTGCTCGCTCTCTTTCCTGCCAGAACCATCTGGCTCTTCTCTTCAATAAACTGCAACCTTCTTTCTAAAGCAGTCGCTGTTGTTTATTCCCGGCTTGGACTGAACCATGATGAAGACTTTTCTTCCAAGAGAAAGGAGGGAGGGAGGGAGGTGAGGGAGGGAGGGAAGGAAAGAAGGAAGGAAGGAGAGAGGGGGAGGAGAGGGAGGGAAATAACTTCTAACTTTCCTTCACCACAAAGAAAGAAAATTAAGAAGGAGGGAGGGAGGAAAGAAAGAAAGAAAGAAAGAAAGAAAGAAAGAAAGAAAGAAAGAAAGAAAGAAAGAAAGAAAGAAAGAAAGAAAGAAAGAAAGAAAGAAAGAAAGAAAGAAAGAAAGATCTCTAATGTAGTCCTTGTTACAATGATGCCCTTATATTTACCCGACAAGTTGTAAAAAAAATATCTGTCTCTAGTTGTTGCTGAAAATAAAAGCCTCTCTCCCCCTAAGCCCGGCATGTCAAACTCGCGATGTCACGTGACGTCGTGCGACGTATCGGAGCTTTTTCGCCATTGCCGGCAATGGGGTGGGCGCGGCTCCGGTATGATGAAACCGGCCCGTGGGCCAGCAGTTTGACACCCCTGCCCTAAGCTAACCCTGGCAGCCTCAGCACCCCCAGCTTTCTTTTCCTCGAACGATGCTAATTTGGGGCGAGTTATTTCGGCATTAATGCGGAGAGCTTATTCAGTGGCAATTTAGCATTATTGACTCTGTCATTACGCAAGGCAATGCCGCGCAGCCATTATGTCTTGTTTACAGTGTATAAAGATGCTAAATATGGAGTGGGGGAGCTGGATAATGTGCCAGGATTGTGCACGGAATAGATAAAAGCGCCGTGGCTTCATTCTAATAGCAGCAGAGGAGAAAGGAAACACGAGCATTAGGAGCCGTAAAAATTCTGGAGGAAAGGTAGCAAAGAGCTTGGACAATTTTGCCTTTGGGACGGATGGACAGTCCTTCTCCCAGAATGCCCCTTGCCTCCTCCTCCTCCTCCTCCTCCTGCAATTGGTTGGTTTGAAACAAGGACTTCTCCAACAGATCTTAGAATTCAACAGCCAATGGCCGTGTCCTAAGAAAGAGTTGTTTTCCCTAAAATACCCCCCTCCTCCCTTTTTGCCCTCCTCCCCTTCCTCTTCCTCCTCTTCCTTCTTCCCCTTCCCCCTTCTTCATTCCATGCCTTCCCCCCCCTTCCCCTCCTCTGCCTCCTCTTCCTCCTCCTCCTTCCCCTTCCCCGTTCTCCCCTTCTCCTTCCTCTTCTCCCCTCCTCTCCTTCACCTTCCCCTCCTCCCCTCCTCTTCCTCCTCCTTCCCCTCCTCCTTCCTCTTCTCCTTCCTCTTCTCCCCTTCTCTCCTTCCTCTTCCCCATTCTCCCCTCCTCTCCCTCCTCCTCCTTCCCCTTCTCCTTCCTCTTCTCCTTCCTCTTCTCCCCTCCTCTCCTTCACCTTCCCCTCCTCCCCTCCTCTTCCTCCTCCTCCTTCCCCTTCTCCTTCCTCTTCTCCTTCCTCCTCCTCTCCTCTCCCTCCTCCTCCTTCCCCTTCTCCTTCCTCTTCTCCTTCCTCTTCTCCCCTCCTCTCATTCTCCTTCCCCTCCCCCATTCTCCCCTCCTCTCCCTCTCCCTCCTCCTTCACCTTCTCCCCTCCTCTCCTTCCCCTTCCCCTCCTCTGCCTCCTTTCTCCTCCTCCTTCCCCTTCCCCATTCTCCCCTCCTCTCCTTCCCCCTCCTTCCCCTCCTTCCCCTCCTCTGCCTCCTCTTCCTCTTCCCCTTCCCCTCCTTCTCCTTTCCCTCCTTCCCCTCCTCTTCCTCTTCCTCCTCCTTCCCCTTCCCTCTTCTCCCCTCCTCCCCTCTCACCTCCTCCTCCTTCTTCCCCTTTCCCTCCTCCCCTTCCTCTTCCTCTTCCTCTTCCTCCTCCCCCTCTCCCTCCTTCCCCTTCTCTTTTCCCTTCCTTTCTTTCCCTCCCCTCCCCTCCACCTTCCCCTCCTCCCCTCCTCTCTCCTCCCCCTCCTTGTTTTTCTCACCCTCCTTCCCCTTCCCCTTCGCCACCCCTTCTCCCCCCACTCCTCCTAATCCCTATGCATTTCATACAGTCTCCTTCTGCCCCATGAGAACTGGCAAAATCAACCTTTGCAAAGATGCTAAGCAACTCTTGCAGCCCTGGGGGAAAGCAATAGTTGCAACTCTAGTTGAGAAGCTACTTCCCTGCTAAGGGTATTGTGCACCTCCTTCATCTTCTGGGGTGGGGGGCAATCAATGGACACTGAAGCTCAACCACTTTTCTTCTTGACCTGTTGAGGACTCCGTCTTCCTTTTCCCACTTAAGCTCGGCTCTTCCATTTGCTTTTGAGACAGCCAAGTCATTTGGACTAACTTGGAGAATGAAATGCCCTGGACACAATTAAAGGGATCTTTAATGGGCTGCCAACCCCCCAAATTGGAAAAACGACTAACAGGGATCAGTCATCCCGGAGGAACCTGTGAGATTAGCCCGATCTATTTAACACGCGTTGTGCGTTTAAACATGCTTTTATTACGGGAGCAATTGAGCGAACACAAGGAAAGCGTCGGGAAATCGATCCCGTTCATTGCTTCATAACTACATCTCATCTTCGGAAATGGAGTATCTTGAGATATTGACAAGTGAAGCTTTTTTTCCCCTTCTGGATGCTGACACTTTACGTATTGCTAGGGATAATTGGAAATCCGCCAGCTTTCAATCCTACAAATAAAATAAGGCAGTCCGGTTTTATCTTTAGTTCCACTCATTATTATTTTTTTTTCATTTTCTGGTCTTGCAACTGAGGGAAGTTATCCCAGAGAAGGAAATATTAAAAGGGCAGAAAAATATATTTTTCCTCAAAAGGATTTTTTTTAAAAAAACCAAACCTGGCCCCAAATCTATCTCTCAGCCCCAAGCAAGAGCTAGCCCCATACGAATGCAGATGTAGAACCATCAGAAAGTTGAAGCCAGGGCACTCAAGAAGACAAAGAGAAAATCTGCATGCCCCACCCAAACTCTAGGAGTCATAAGTCCCATCACCTGGGAAGCAGGATATGATAATAGGATTAAACCACAGATATCAAGGCCTAGGAAAACACTCAGAAATAGCCTCGAGGTTCATGCCACAGGAACAGGAAACCATTCCAAACAAGGCTAGAGGGGGTATAAAAAGCTACTGCCCATGTGCTCAACTCCTTTTTTCCTCTCCTCTGCCCTTTCTTGCAAGGACCATCTTTCTGCTTCTTCAATAAACTGTAACCTTCTTCCCAAAGCAGTCGCCATGTTGCTTATTTATCCCGGCTTGGATAAACCAGGATGAAGACTTACTTCTGACAAGACCTAAGATTGAGAAATATACAGACTACCCATAAGACTGAGAAGGGAATGTTTATATCCATATATATTGTATGTATTTATTTATTTATTTATTTATTTATTTTAAGATTTTTATACCGCCCCCCTCCCGAAGGACTCGGGGCGGTGTACAGCCCAATTAAAACGTCAACATACAAAAATTAAAATTATTAAAAATAAATTAAATAATTTGGCCCAATATTTAAAAACCCAATACATAATCTAAAAACGCAATCCCCTAAAAACAATTATGGCCATTGTTGGAGCTGGAGCCATTATCCCAGGCCGGCTTGTCGGAATAAATATATTTTTGTTGTGGATTCATTTGGAGAGAACCATCTTGGTATTTTAATATAAAATTGTCTTTTAATTTGGAACCAAATTTCTAATAAATTTTTCCTTATGTAGTGTTGTTTAAATTGTATGTATGATTTATTTTTTGTCCCAAATAAAAAGGAGTGCCAGCCGAATTCAAGATTAAAGCCTTCTAAAATTAGTATTCTCCTATTTTTAAGTTGTATCCAATCTTTGATCCAAACCAGTGCAGATGCTATATAGTATAGTTTCCAATTTGGGAGTCCCATTCCACCTCTTGATTTGTGGTCTTGTAGGTGTTTGAGCTTAATTCTTGCTTTCTTTTTGGCCCATATAAATTTATGTATTATTTTATCTAATTTATCAAAAAATTCTTTATTTAACCTAATTGGAGCTGTTTGAAATAAGTACAGTATCTTTGGAAGCACATTCATTTTTATTACTGCAATTTTCCCTAATAATGATATCTGGAGTTTGGACCATTTGTCTAAATCTACGCTTATCTTTTGTATTACTACGTCATGGTTATCTTTTTTTATCTTACTACATTTGGCCGAAAGTATTAATCCCAAATATTTGGCTTTCTTTACTGTTTCTATTTCTAAAATATTTTCTAATTCTTGATTTAAATTGGAGTTCATATTTTTGGTTATTATTTTAGTTTTATTTTTATTAATTTTTAAGCCTGCCACTTGACCAAATTTTTCAATTTCCTCTATTAAAATTAAAGCTGATTCTAAGGGGTCCTCAATTATGAAAGCCATATCATCCGCATATGCTTGTAGTTTATATTCTTCTTTTCTTACCTTCAGTCCTTTAATTTCTTTCTTTCTCCTTATATTTATTAGCAAGGCTTCCAAAGCGAGTATAAATATCAGTGGAGCTAGGGGACAACCTTGTCGGACTCCTTTTTCTATTTTAATTTTATTTGATTGATGGAAAGATAGAGCAATTTCAAGAGAATTTAATAAAAAATGATCAAAGAATAAAAAACATAGAAGAAAAAAATGAAAAAATTGAGGCAAGAATAGATGAAACGGAGACTTATATGACAACAACCACTAAAGATATGCAGGATGCCTTGTTAAACCTTGAATTGGAAAAAGCTGCCTTTTTTCTGAGATTCCAAAATGTACAAGAAACTAAAGATGAAAATCTTCCTCAGATGATGGCAGAGATTATAGCAGGCATCTTGGATATCACACCACAAAAAAGCAATTAAGGAATTGGATGAAGTGTATCGGGTATACACTAGTTATGCCCGCCGAAATAATTTCTCAAAAGAGGTTCATGTACGTTTCACTAAGAAAACCACAAGAGAAGAAGTATATAATATAGCTAGGAAAAATACCTATGCATACAAAGGAAGAGATATTATAATTCTCAAACAAATTCCAAGACGCATTAGAGAAAGAAGAAGACCCTTTCAATTTCTATCCTCCAAATTAAATAATCACAGGATTCCATTTAGATGGTTGATCCCAGAGGGTCTATTAATTACCCTATTCGATAAGAAACATAAAATAAATAATGTAGAGGAAGCTAGGGATTTCTATGATCAAAATATTAAGGAAATAGAGGAATTAGAACGTAAAGAAAATAAGGAGAGAGAACGAAACAATAAAGAAGAATTAAGCTCTGACGATAACCCACTTGATCCAAAACTGAAAAATAAACATGGCAACGAGGAAAGAGAAGGGGCAACTACAAGATCGCAAGCAGGCGCAAAGGGAAGAAGATAGACAATTTAAACAAGTAAAAAAGGCAGAGGATGAAATAAGATTTCTATCTATAAATATTAATGGATTAAATTCACCTAAGAAAAGAAATAAAATATTTCATAACTTGATTAAACAAAACTCAGAAATTATATGCCTACAGGAAACACATATTGAAAAGAATCAAAAACAATTATTGGAATGTTCAAAATTAGGAGAATCATTCGTATCTTTAGCCCAGATCAAAAAATGTGGAATTGTGCTATACATCAAATCATGGTTAAATCCAAAATTGATTTATGCAGATGAAGAAGGCAGAATTTTAATCGTTCAAATTGATCAGGGAAATAATCCCACAACAATAGCTGCAATTTATGCTCCAAGTACACAACAAACTAAATTTTATACAAAGCTTTATAAACAACTTCAAGAAATAGAAATCTCAAAATTAATAATTATTGGTGATTATAATGCAATAGCAGATAAGAAAAAAGATTATAAAAGTGTGAATAGGGCGGAAAAAATAATAATAAGAAGAACACTACCTTCTCCTTTTATCCAGATGGCAGAAGAATTTCAATTGAAAGATACTTGGAGAGCTTTACATCCAGACAATATATACTACACCTATTTTTCACACCCGTTTAAATCGTGGTCAAGAATAGATATGGCTTGGGCCAACCCAGAACTTATGAAAACAATAACGGAGTCGGAAATATTACCAAACATATGGGCTGACCACAATCCATTATTGATAAAATGGAAACAACAAACAAAAAATTTTAAAAATATTAACAAAAGATGGACACTTAATCAGATGATAATTAAAGAAAAAGACTATATTACAATGATTCAAAAAGAACTTAAATCCTTTCTAGAGACAAATAATAATGGAAATACAACAATACTAAACTTATGGGATACCATGAAAATCTATATACGAGGGCTCTCAATTTCATACTCAGCTTTTCTAAACAAAACAAAACGGAAAAATATGGAAGAATTTACAGAGAAAATAAATAGTTTGGAAAAACAATTACACAGAGACCCCTCAAATGTTAAATTGTTAGAAGAATTAAATAATAATAAACATAAAATAAATCTTATTACACAAAATGAAATGATAAAAAATTTAAAAGCCACAAAACAAAACTTTTTTGAATATGCAAATAAACCGGGTAGATGGTTAGCTCATAAAACAGCAAAACAAAAAATAGAAAGAAATATAGAAACTCTATTAGATCATAAAGGTGAAAGACAAAACAATGCTCAAAAAAAGGAAGATATAGTAATAGATTTTTATTCAAACTTATATAAAAAAGAAGAAATTGAACAAAGAAAAATTGACGAATATTTAGAACGAACTGACCTACAAAGAATTACAGAAGAAGAAAGAGCAATGCTAAATAAAAAAATAACTCTGGAAGAGCTAGAAAACGTGATACAGGCTCAAAAAAACAATAAAACTCCTGGTCCAGATGGTATCCCATCAGAATTATATAAAATTTTAATAGATCTTCTAGCACCATTGATTCTGGAACTATTTAATTATATTTTAGATAAAAGTAAAATACCAGAATCTTGGAAAGACGCATATATTAGTTTAATACCTAAAGATTTAATTAATAAACATCAAATTCAAAATTACCGCCCAATTTCACTTTTAAATACAGATTATAAAATATTTGCAGCAATTATGGCAGCAAGGTTTAAAAGAATACTGAATACATTTATCCACCCCGATCAGAATGGTTTTCTACCCAATAGACATATTAGAAGCAATACAAGAATAATATTAAACGCAATAGAATATTATGACATACATATTGAAAAACAAGTCGCATTTATTTTGGTGGACGCAGAAAAAGCCTTCGACAAGATAAACTGGCCTTTTTTCACCACACAATTAAATAAAATGGAATTTGGAAATAAATTTACAAATTTAATTAAAGAAATATACAATCAACAATTTGCCAACATTATTATAAATTCAGAATTAACAAATTAAAATAGGAATAAATATATTTTTAACTCTTGACGGAAGGAACGCAATTCCGTCATCGTACGGAGTTCGGGGGGGAGCTCGTTCCAAAGCGTTGGAGCTCCCACAGAGAAGGCCCTCCCCCTGGGGGTCGCCAGCCGACATTGTTTGGCCGACGGCACCCTGAGGAGACCCTCTCTGTGGGAGCGTACCGGACGGCAGGAGGTATTTGCTGGCAGAAGGCGGTCCTGTAGATATCCGGGTCCGATGCCATGGAGTGTTTTAAAGATGGTCACTAACACCTTGAAACGCACCCGGAAGGCCACCGGCAACCAGTGCACTCACGCAGGAGCGATGTTACATGGGAGCGCCATGGCGCTCCGGTCACTACCCGCGCGGCCGCATTCTGGGCCAGCTGAAGCCTCCGGGTGCACCTCAAGGGGAGCCCCATGTAGAGAGCATTACAGTAGTCCAGCCTGGAAGTGACGAAGGCATGAGTAACTGTGCATAGCGAGTCCCGGTCCAGGAAGGGACGCAACTGGCGTACCAGGCGAACCTGATAGAACATCCTCCAGGCCACGGCCGTCAAATGGTCCTCTAAAGACAGCCGTGAATCCAGGAGGACTCCCAAATTGCGAACCCTTTCCACGGGGGCCACTGTTTCGCCCCCAATGGACAACGAAGGAGTCAATTGACTAAACCGGGACGACGGTAGCCACAGCCACTCGGTCTTGGAAGGGTTGAGCTTGAGTCCGTTCTTCCCCATCCAAACCCGCACGGCCTCCATATGAATGTATGTATGTATGTGTGAATGAAAATGTATCAGTGTGAGAAGTGTGGGGGTCCTCATGTGCTACTTGTACTGTACATGTACTACATGTACTGCATTGGGCCCAATTTAAGTTGTTAGTTATTACCTTTAAAGTCCTTCAGGGGCTGAGACCAGGTTACTTAGGAACCGTCTCACTCAAATTACAATGCACCATCCCATCTGGTTAGACAAGGATGCTATGTTGTGGACCAGCTTTCTGCTTCTTCAATAAACGGTAACCTTCTTCCCAAAGCAGTCGCCATGTTGCTTATTTATCCCAGCTTGGATGAACCAGGCTGAAGATTTACTTCTGACACAACGAAGTGATTGGGAGATTCTGTCAGTTCTTCCCCTTTTCCCAAAAATTAGGGACACAGCCTTTGTCATTCTCTGGAATGCATTTTAAAAGGTTGTGGTGTAGGGAGGAAAAAAGTCTAGAAAGGAAAAAAAGGACCAGGTGTGACATGATAGTAGTATTTGAGGACAAGAAGTATTTGAGGACAAGAAGCAACAGATGGAAATTAATCAAGGACAGAAGCAATCTAGAATTAAGGAGAAACTTCCTAACAGTGAGGACTATTAACCAGTGGAACAGCTTGCCACCAGAAATTGTGGGCGTGTCATCCCTGGAGGATTTTAAGAAGAGACTGGACAGCCACTTGTCTGGAATGGTATGGCTTCCCTGTGCAAGCAGGGCTGGACTAGAAGACCTCTAAGGTCCCTTCCAACTCTGATATTCTCTTAACATTTACTGTAATTTTCCATTTCACCCACTCACCCTCTCTGTGTATGAATGTCCTAAGAAGCTCGCAGCCATGTAATAATAATAATAATAATAATAATAATAATAATAATAATAATAATAATAATAATAATAATAATAATAATAATAAAGTTGATCTTGGAGCTCATCTAGTCCAAATGTTCCTATTTGAAGATGGATTTCCATTTTATTTCGACTTTGGGTTACACTGAAAGTTATGTTCTTTTTCCTACATTTTTACCCTTTAGGGCTCTCCTTCCTGTTCTTCATTCTTTTATCACTCCCTTGGAAGTAGGGAGCACCCAGGAATTCCGTGAAGCTTCTGAGAAAAAAGAACAGTAATAACCATTTCACTTCCCACCCACCCCCAGAGAATTTTCAGGTCTGATGGGGTAAAATTAACTCGGCAATTAGCAGCGTGAATCAGGGCTTTCATGAGCTGGAGTCCTATGGAGGTTTGGAAAAGAAAGAGAGGGCTAAATATAACGGATGGGGTGGAGATCCCTAGCAATGGGTCTCTCAGAGAGCTGATGCTTGAACACAACAAATATTTGAGACCTGGTTTTCCGACTGACGGTATCAGACCAGAGAGAAATCAGTGGAAATAACTGAATGAACCGCTGATTCTTGTAGCAGGTAACTGCCTCTCAAAGAGTATATAATAAATAAATATAATATGAAATACATAGAACATATATCATATGTATGTATGTATATTTGTGTGTGTGTGTGTGTGTGTGTGTGTGTGTGTGTGTCTGTTTTCTGAGGTTTTCGTGGGTGTTTGTATGTAGGTCTTTGGTTATTCGGGTTTTCTCCCGCGTAAAATTGGAAGTGTCTTGCCGACGTTTCGACGAAGTCCCATTCGTCATCTTCAGGCTGGTGTTTTCGGCTTCGTGCTTCCGAAAACACCAGCCTGAAGATGACAAATGGGACTTCGTCGAAACATCGCCAAGACACTTCCAATTTTACGCGGGAGAAAACCCGAATAACCAAAGACCTACATATATATATGAGGCACAACCACGAACGCGAAGCCAAACAGCTATGCAGCTCACCATCTCTAATCCCCCTGAGACTAACCTGAGCACAACAAAGTCCCCACCCAAACAGAACACTCCCCCATCCAATCAGAGCACAGCCAAGCCCCTAACCAATCAGAACACACTTCCACCCAATCAGAACACAGCCGAGCTCCCAGCCAATCAGTTCAAACCTCCACTGGCAGTTAAAAGGAAGAAACAGCTACAATCACACATTGCTCCCAGAAGCACGAAGCCGAAAGCACCAGCCTGAAGATGACGAATGGGACTTCATTGAAACGTCCCAAATTCTACGTGGGAGAAAACCTGAAGAACCATGTGTGTGTGTGTGTATGTATATGGGTCATATACACAGTGGTGGGATTCAAATATGTGAACAACCGGTTCTCTGTGTGGATGCAGCTTCCGGAAGTTCATTCTGGGCAGTGGTGGGATTCAGCCAGTTCATACCACTTTGACAGAACCGGTAGCTAATTTTTTTGTTGCCAAGGCCCAGAATGGACTTCTGGAAGCAGCATCCACACAGAGAACCGGTTGTTCACCTATTTGAATCCCACCACTGATTCTGGGCCTGGGCAACAAAAAATTAGCTACCGGTTCTGCCAAAGTGGTATGAACTGGCTGAATCCCACCATTGCATATACATATACATATACATATACATATACATATACATATACATATACATATACATATACATATACATATACATATACATATACATATACATATACATATACATATACATATACATATACATATACATATACATATACATATACATATACATATACATATACATATACATATACATATACATATACATATACATATACATATACATATACATATACATATACATATACATATACATATACATATACATATACATATACATATACATATACATATACATATACATATACATATACATATACATATACATATACATATACATATACATATACATATACATATACATATACATATACATATACATATACATATACATATACATATACATATACATATACGTATGGAAGAGACCTTGGAGGTCTTCTAGTTGAGCAGAGGGCTGGATTAGGAGACCTCCAAGGTCCCTTCCAGCTTCTATTCTATTCTATTCTATTCTGAATTCTATTCTATTCCATTCCATTCCATTCCACTCCACTCCACTCCACTCCACTCCACTCCATTCCATTCCATTCCACTCCACTCCATTCCATTCCACTCCACTCCACTCCACTCCACTCCATTCCATTCCATTCCATTCCATTCCATTCCATTCCATTCTATTCTATTCTATTCTGTTCCATATTTTTTGTTCTACTCTACTCTACTCTACTCTACTCTACTCTACTCTACTCTACTCTACTCTACTCTAGTCTAGTCTAGTCTAGTCTAGTCTAGTCTAGTCTAGTCTAGTCTAGTCTAGTCTAGTCTAGTCTAGTCTATGGTGGGGAATGAAAGGATTTATACTCCTTCCAGACAGCTGGTCATTTGCCTTCTTTCTGAGAGTCCTTGAGGCCACCTGGAGGTTTATCTGTGTCCTCAGGGTCACCTGAGTTGTGCAAATGGGTGTGGAGCCTTCTTGGCTGTGGGATGTTTTCTGCCCTGTGTCCCGCCCATTTCCCCACCATCCAGTCAGAGCTGAAGAAGCTTCTTGGATGAGAAGTGAGATGTCTTCAAAGAAAAACAAGAAACTCCCGTTGCCTCCTGAAAAAGCACCTTTGGCACAACCATGATCTGGATGACTGAGAATCTCCATGGACATCCATCACTGGGGTTTTTTAAGAAGACGTTCTCCAGCCATTTGTCCAGAACTGTATAGGGTCTCCTAAGTGGTGGGATTCACATATGCAAACAACCGGTTCTCTGCATGGATGCCACTTCCAGAAGTCCATTCTGGGCCTGGGCAACAAAAAAAATTAGCTAGCAGTTCTGCCGAACTGGTGCAAACCGGCTGAATCCCACACTGGGTCTCCTGCTTGACCAGGGGGGCTGGATCAGAAACATTCAAGGTCCCTTTCAACGCTGTTATCCTTTTCTGTTAAAGCCCTCTTGGCATAAAGCCCTACATGGCATCGGACCAGGTTATTTACGGGACCGTCTGCTGCCTCATGAACCCCAGCAGCTGGTTAGGGCCCACAGAGTGGGCCTTCTCCAGGTCCCGTCAGCCAGACAGTGTTGCCTGGCGGGGCCTAGGGGAAGAGCCTTCTCTGTTGTGGCCCCGGCCCTCTGGAATCAACTCCCCCCGGAGATCCGTATTGCCCCCACCCTCTCCGCCTTTCATAAATTGCTTAAAACACACCTCTGCCGGCAGGCCTGGGGCAGCTAACACCTTGCCCCTAGCCAGTGTATGTTTGTGTGTATGTTTGTGGAATGATTGGTTTCTCTTTTAACTTAAGGGTTTTTATATTTATGTATTTTATTGTAATTTCTATCATGTTGTAAGCCGCCCTGAGTTCTCCGGAATAGGGCGGCATAGAAATTAAATAAATAATAATAATAATAATAAAGAATAATAAAGAATAATCGTAATTACAGCCGTGTCATCCTTTCCTCTCCTAGACTTTTAATGGCTCAAGTAAGACTTCCAACAAACTGTCTTTCAAAATGAGACAGGCTGATGAGCAGAAACATTGGCCAGATGTGTGAAGCCCTCAATGAGAGAAGAGCCAGCAACTGTTAAGCACAAGGTTTAGCATTGAGGAGGGAGACAGCTGGCTGCCCTCCACCAAATCTGCTCAACCATTTCAAATTGGTCTTTCACTTCTATGACTGTCTGTGAACCTCAGCTTTGCACAAGGACAGATGGAAACTCACCAAAAAGAAAAGCAACCTAGAACTAAGGAGAAATTTTTTTGACAGTTGCCTTGTTCTGTCCAGATCCTCCTGTATCTTAAGCCTATCTTCTGGAGGGTTGGCTATTCCTGGCAGCTTGGTATCTTCTGCAAATTTGATGAGTTCCCGATCTATATGATGAACATTTGCAGGGACTGGGTACGTCTAGTCTAATGAAGAGAAGGACGAGGGGGGACATGATAGCAATCTTCCAATATCTCAGGGGCTGCCACAAAGAAGAGGGAGTCGAGCTATTCTTCAAAGCGCCTGAAGGCAGGACAAGAAGCAATGTGTGGAAACTCATCAAGGAGAGAAGCAACCTAGAACTAAGGAGAAACTTCCTGACAGTTAGAACAATTAGCTAGTGGAATGACTTGCCTCCAGAAGTTGTGAATGCTCCATCAATGGAGGTTTTTAAGAAGAGATGGGACAGTCACTTGCCTGGAATGGTATAGGCTTTCCTGCTTGAGCAGGGGGCTGGACTAGAAGACCCCCAGTGTCCTTTCCAACCCTGTTATTCTGTTATTCCCTCTGTCTTATTGGCTCTTTAGCTGTCTGCCTATCTGTCTATCTATGTGTCTGTCTGTCTGTCTGACCCCTGGAGGTTTACAAGAACAGACTACACAACCATTTGTCTGAAACATTAGAAGATCTCCTTCTTGAGAAAGGGGTTGGACTAGATTAGTGATGGGGAACTTTTTAGAGACCGAGTGCCCAAACTGCAACCCAAAACCCACTTATGCATTGTTGGGTGCCGGGTGGGTGTGACCCATTGGGTGGGTGTGGCCCATTGGGTGGTCGTGGCTGCAATGGTAACAGCAGACCGGGTGGGACTAAAAAGTTCAATCAATCAATTCCAACTTTGCCAGATCTTTTTTTTTCCCCACGAGAAGTTGAAATTGACTGATTGATTGAACCTTTTTTTTTTTTTTGCGGAGGCCTAAAGCGAAAAGGTTTTATAAAACCCAGCTGAAGGCCTAGGACTGGGGCGGCGGCGCGTGTGCCCACAGAGAGGGCTCTGAGTGCCGCCTCTGGCACTCGTGCCATTGGTTCGCCACTACTGGACTAGATTAAAAGACCTCCATTTATTTTATTTTATTTTATTTATCAAATTTGTATGCCGCCCCTCTCCCGAGACTCGGGGCGGCTCACAACAACAATATGGGTACATATAAAAATTATTAATAACAATAACAACATGCAAACCAAGGATCCATACATACAACATTCAAAATCACAATCAAGGATGGAAGCACATGGTCCTTTCCAGCCCTATTCTGATTCATTTCGCATCTATGAAATTCCAAGGGAAGGCATCCAGATGTTGACCTTCCCATAAGCCTTTTTCAGACTACTCATACCCTTATTCATACCCTTAATATATTTAAAGTTTTCAGGATATGAATAAGGCTTTAGAAGGTAACATATTCAATGTGAATACACCTCTTTCTTATTGGCTCCATCTTATGGGCTCTTCAGCTGTCTGTCTGTCCATCTATCGATGTACCTGTCTGTCTGTCTCATCACTGGAGGTTTACAAGAAGAGATTGCACGGCCGTTTGTCCAAAATGGTAGAGGGTCTCCTCCGTAGAGCAGGGGCTGGACTAGAAGATCTCCAAGGTCCCTTCCAACTGTATTATTCTGTTATTTGACCTAAGCAACTTTAAGATGTGGAACTTCAACTTCCAGATGTCCAAATTGTATCGTCGTTGTATTCATTTGACCCAAATCCCCGGATTTTTTGGACACTAGACAGAAAGCAAATGCCTAAAATTTTGCATCTAAAAGTGCTGATGCGGATGATAATGCAACATCTGGAGGATATATAAAGGGGACATTCAGTGGGATAAATAAATTCCCCATGGCGGTTTCCTATTTCAGAAGCAGGAGAGAACTCACTGCAGAGGAAAAATGCATGAAAACACTAATGTTAAGAGTTTCAATCCCACTTTTATTTATACTGGAGCATTTAATCCTCAAATAATTAGTCATTACTTGTATTTAATGACTGGTTTGCTAATTGGACATCCCTAGATGGAACTCAAAGCTCTTAAAACTATAACAAACTGGTCATTAACTCTAACGATCAAAAATCTCCAGCATTATTACTATTATAAACTATAATTAACAGTTTATAATGGCTATGTTTTATTTTGTAAATGTCTTTCTCGCTTCCCTCTGTTTTTCCTTCCTTCCTTTCGATAGGATAGACGCCTATGAAAAGCCCCTACATCTGATCACTCAGAAAAGGAAAGAGAGTGACTAATTATGCATTTTTAAATACGGTTTGGAGCAGACATTATGCTAAAATTCATATTTGTTGAGCGAAGGGAGATATATAAATATGTATGAGCTTTGGCGGTTTAAACAGTATGGTTAAAATATTTGCTGACATTATTTCCTAAATTATAAAGGCCATGAGCCCTTAGACAATCTAAAGTAATTACTTGGGTAGGAAATAGGAAAAAGGCTTCAAAGCAAGGAATGCTGTAGCAATGGTGTGAAGAAGGCTGGAAGGATGCCAAAACTGGCAGCCAAGGAAAAAAAATGAAAGAGAATCCACTGGATTTAATTTTTTTCTAAAAGAGGAATCCTTTCCCACTATGACTATGTAACATTGGAGGGAGGGAGGAGAAGGAGGGGGAGGGAGGGAGGGAGGAAGGAAGGAAGGAAGGAAGGAAGGAGGGAAGGAGGGAAGGAGGGAGGGAGAAAGGGAAGGAAGAGGGAGGGAGGAAGAAATAAGGAAGGAAGGAAGGAAGGAAGGGAGGGAGGGAGGGAGGGAGGGAGGGAGGGAGGATGGAAGGATGGAAGGAAGGAAGGAAGGAAGGAAGGAAGGAAGGAAGGAAGGAAGGAAGGAAGGAAGGAAGGAAGGAAGGAAGGAAGGAAGGAAGGAAGGAAGGAAGATATCTTAGTCTTTGGGGGTAAGGAAGGTTTAAAAACAACAGTGCTCTCTCTCTCTCTCTCTCTGTGTGTGTGTGTGTTTCTCTCTCTCTGTGTCTCTTTCTCTCTCTCTCTCTCTCTCTCTCTTTCTCTCTCTCTCTCTCTCTCTCTGTCTCTTTCTCTCTCTCTCTTTCTCTCTCTCTCTCTCTCTGTTTCTCTCTCTGTGTGTCTCTGTGTGTGTGTGTGTGTGTGTGTGTGTGTGTGTGTGTGTGTGTGTGTGAAATATTATTTGGGTCCTTGGTGGCACATGAGCTTTGTGGTTTTCTTGCAGACATTTCATGACCCAATTAGGTAACGTGATCAGTGCTATAAGGAAGTGCACCAGAGTGGGCAAACTCCACCCCATACTACTACTGATGATGTTCCCTAGTTGGGTCATGAAATGTCTGCAAGAAAACTACCAAGCTCAGAGAGCACCAAGGACTCCCTCATTTCACCCCTGTGCTTTAAATATTCTCTTCTATCACAATATAAAAGAGTGTTGTAGACTTGAGTAGCAGAATCTTGCAAGTATGAGTCTCTTCCTCACATTCGTCTTTCCTAAGACTCGGTTGTTGTTGTTATTGTTGTTGCTGTTATTATTGTCATCATCATCATCATCATCGTCATCATCATCATCATCATCATCTTCATTATTTCAAGTCTCTTCCTTCCCATTCCAGGGCCAGATTTACCGTCTATTATATTTTGCTATCACTGAAGCTTGTTTCAGAGCCAGCTGGGACAAGATGACTAAAAAAAATCCGCTTTGCTTTATTTTATTTTATTTTATTTTTCATCCTCCATTAAGACTAATGCAGTTTAAATGGAATTAAGGGTTGCCCCCCACGGCTTCCAGAGGGACAGGGTGATCAAACAAGGCATGGAAGCTTTGAAGATTGGCTGAAGGACGATAAGGAGAGATCGGATGGAGTCCATCCAATTACGAGCCACAAAGATATACTTTCTCTCCAAGCAGATCAGATCTCAAGGTCAATCTGTGCAACTCAACCGCAAGGAAATTGAAGACCAGCAAAAGGTTATTGCCACTCCTATTTTCCACCGGCTGCAATGGTTAAACGGTGGAATTCGCTCCGGCCGTTGTGACAAGAGAAGCTAATTTGGGAAGGTTTTTAAAACAAGGGAACTGGGCAGGTTCACAAAAGCTATCAAAGGTGGCTGGTACAGATGGCAACTTGTTATCTCTCGAATTTTAAGTGATTACTTTGAACAGCTAGTTGGAGGTGGGGTCAGCTCTTTGTCATTGAATCTAAACTTTCAGGAGCAGGGAAAAATAGGCTGTTGTCATTTTTTGTTGTTAGTTACGAAGTTCTGTCTGACCCATCGCGACCCCATGGACAACGTTCTTCCAGGCCTTCCTGTCTTCTACCATCTTCTGGAGTCCATTGAAGCTCAGGCCTCCTGCTTCAGGGACTCCATCCAGCCACTTCCTTCTCGGTCATCCCTTTCTTCTATTGCCCTCCATCTTTCCCAGCATCAGGCTCTTCTCCAGTGAGTCCTTCCTTCTCATTAGGTGGCCAAAGTACTTGAGTTTCAACTTCAGGATCTGGCCTTCTAAAGAGCAGTCAGGGTTGATCTCCTCCAGGACTGACCGGTTTGATCACCTTGCAGTCCAGAGGACTCGCAGGAGTCTTCTCCAGCACCAGAGTTCAAAGGCCTCCATTCTTCGGCACTCAGCCTTTCTTAAGGTCCAGCTTTCACAGCCATACACTGCAAGTGGGAAAACCATGGCCTTGACTATACGCACTTTTGTTAGCAGGGTGATGTCTCTGCTTTTTAGGATGCTGTCTAGATTTGCCATAGCTTTCCTCCCCAGGAGCAAGCATCTTTTAATTTCTTGGCTGCAGTCCCCATCTGTGGTGATCTTGGGGTCCAGGAAGATAAAATCTGTCACTACCTCCGTTTCTATTCTATTTTATCCTATTCTATTCTGTTTGTGTTGTTGTTAGTTGTGAAGTCGTGTCCAACCCATCACAACCTGATAGACAATGTTCCTCCAGGCCTTCCTGTCCTCTACCATCTCCTGGAGTCCATTGAAGCTCATGCCTACTGCTTCTGTGACTCCATCCAGCCACCTCATTCTCTGTCGTCCCCTTCTTCTCTTGCCCTCCATCTTTCCCAGCATCAGGCTCTTCTCCAGTGAGTCCTTCCTTCTCATTAGGTGGCCAAAGGACTTGAGTTTCAACTTCAGGATCTGGCCTTCTAAAGAGCAGTCGGGGTTGATCTGTTCTAGGACTGACCAGTTTGATCACCTTGCAGTCCAGGGGACTCGCAGGAGTCTTCTCCAGCAGCACCAGAGTTCAAAGGCCTCCATTCTTTGGCGCTCGACCTTTCTTATGGTCCAAGGAATATTCCCGACTCAAACAGCTCTTGAGGAATTTTGTTACTGTTTAGTTCAGAGCTCCCCAACCATTTCAGCTGGGTGGTCTGGAAGAAAAGGGAGCAGCAGGAAAAGGTGTGCACAAATGGGCACACGCATGATGGCAGCGCTAGCGGGCCACGCATATGTGCAGTGTGCACCCTCGGTGTGCGTGCTGGCACCTGCGTGTATGCGCAAATGAGCCACTGGTGTCCGCGTGACACTGGTGGCGATGCTAATGTTCCCACACATGCACAAATGGGGTCACTAGTGCCCATGCGGTGGTACTACCGTGAGTGGGGGGGCTCACCAGCTATTCCTAGGGCCCAGTGGCCAACAGGCCATGGCCCAGTTGAAGGAAAAATCTTCATCAGCGTCCAATCCAAGCTGGGAATAAACAAAATGGAGACTGCTTTAGAAAGAAGGTTATAGTTTATTGAAGAGGAGAGACAGACAGAAAGGTGGCTCTGGGAAAAAGCATAGTGGTGGGCTTTTATAACTTCTGGGGCTCTTGAGGTTGTTTCCTGTTCCTGTTTGAGGCTTTGTATTTCCTATGTCATGTACTTTGACCTGAGTCTGGGTGTGCCCTTTTGGTACTGGTGGGTCAATCCTATTATGTCTCCTGTCCTTAGAGTTTGGATGGGGGTATGTAGATTTTAGGTGTCTTTGTCTTCCTAATTTCTAGCTTCCTGGCCCCAACCTTCCTGAATGGTTTATTGAATTTGCATTTCTAAAAGCTGGCCTCTGCCTAAGCCAGGGGTAGGTAACCTTGGCTCTTTTATGACTCGTGGACTTCAACTCCCAGAATTCCTGAGTCAGCCATGCTGAGGGGAAAGGGAGAGGTTTCCAAGCTGAGCCATGCCGGCTCAGGAATTCTGGGAGTTGAAGTCCACGAGTCATTAAAGAGCCAAGGTTGCCTACCCCGGCCTAAGGGCTGGGGCTAATTTCTGGGGGCTGGTTTCTGTCTTTTTAAAAGATCTTCTCCATTATTCCTTTGGGGAAAGATATTCTGCTTTTTTAATATTTCCCCAAATATTTCTTTCCCTGGATTCTTCCCACAGCCCGATACCAGGCTGCAGACCATAGGTTGGGGATCCCTGGTTTAGTTGCTAAGTTGTGTCTGATTCTTTGTGACCCCATGGACCACATGCACATCAGTCTCCCAGAGTTTGCCTGAATTCATGTTCATTGCCTCAATAAAGCTGTCTAACCATCTCAGCCTCTGCTGTCCCCTTCTCCTTTTGCCTTCAATTTTTCCAAACATCAGGGTCTTTTCCAAATGAGTCCTCTCCTCATTAGGTGGCCAAAGTATTTCATCTTCAGCTTATTTGATCTTCAGCTTCAGAATAACAGAATAACAGAGTTGGAAGGGACCTTGGAGGTCATCTAGTCCAACCCCCTGCTCAAGAGAGGGAACCCTATACCATTTCAGACAAATGACTATCCAATCTCTTCCTTAAAAACTTCCAGGGATGGAGCATCCATAACTTCTGGAGGCAAGTCTTTCCATTGATTAGCTTGATTTGATTTATTTGATTTATTAGACTTATATGCCGCCCTTCTCCCAAGACTCAGGGCGGCTCACAACAAAAATACAAGTATAACACAAATCAATTAAAAACTACAATTCACAATGTAAAAAACCAGGCAATCAATTTCATTCACACCACACACAGTCACAATCAGAGGCCCAGGGGCAGAGCACAGCTCACACGCCCCAAACCTGTCTGCATAGATGTGTGTTTTTTTTTTAAAGTTTCCGGAAAGCTAGGAGGGAGGGAGCAGTACGAACCTCTGAGGGAAGCTGGTTCCAGAGGGCTGGAGCAGCAACAGAGAAGGCCCTTGCCCTAGGCCTCGCCAGACGGCACTGTCTAACAGACGGGACCCGTAGGAGGCCAACCCTATGCGCCCTAACCGGTCGCTGGGATTCATGAGACAGAAGACGGTCCCGCAAGTATCCTGGCCCATTGCCATAAAGGGCTTTATAGGTCATAACCAACACTTTGAATTGAGTCTGGAGACCAATTGGTAGCCAGTGCAGCTCACGGAGGGCTGGAGTGATATGAGCATGTCTTGGGAGACCCAAGATGGCTCACACGGCCACATTCTGGACTACCTGCAGTCTCCGGACATTCTTCAGAGGTTGCCCCATGTAGAGAGCATTACAGTAGTCAAATCTCGAGGTGACAAGGGCATGGGTGACTGTGAGGAGTGACTCCTGGTCCAAATAGGGTCGCAACTGATGCACCAGGCGAACCTGGGCGAATGCCCCCCTCGCCACAGCCGAAAGATGGTGTTCTAAACTTAGCTGTGGATCGAGGAGGACACCCAAGTTACGAACCCTCTCCGACGGGGACAAAACTTCTCCCCCCAGGGTGATGGACGGACAGATGGAATTGTCCTTGGGAGGCAGAACCCATAGCCACTCCGTCTTGTCGGGATTGAGTCTGAGCCTGTTGGCATCCATCCAGACCTCAACAGCCTCCAGGCACTGGTTCATCACTTCCACTGCTCCGCTGTAATGACGCGGGGTAGAGATATATAGCTGAGTATATTAGCATATTGATGACAACTCACCCCGTGTCGACGGATGATCTCACCCAACGGCTTCATGTAGATCGTTAAAAAGCAGAGGTGAGAGAACAGACCCCTGAGGGACTCCACACGGAAGAGACCTCGGAGCCAATCTCTGACCTCCTGCAAACACTGACTGCGACTGGCCAGAGAGGTAGGAGGTGAACCACCTCAAAACAGTTGTTCTCACTGTCAGGAGACTTCTCCTTAGTTCTGGGCTGGCTGTCTCCTTGATTAGTTTCCATCCATTGCTTCTTGTTCTGTGTGATGACCCAGAGCACAGCACAGAGGCAATGCAATCAGCTGGCAATTCAAACTGCCCTTCAATTGCTCCAAATTTTCCCCAAATGCTCCCATGTTTCTGGCAAGCCTCCAAACAAAGGAAGACACACACACCTTCAGCCGCCTCTGGCTGCAAGTAGTTTCACACACAGTCTGATTAAAAGAGTAATTTACTCAAGGCCATGGAGGTAACAAGGAATGACACATACATCCAAAATCTAATGAGACTGTGGAAATACAAGCTTGCCTGAGCAGTTTCAGAAGAGAAGCCAAAATACAAACCGAGGTCTTTGAACATCCAAGAAACGCTGTCAGTCAGTCTGATGGTCAGAGTTTCTGGGTTTCCAAGCAGAAATCACAACACAGAACAAGAGATCAGCAACAACACACACAAAACTCCAAGGAATCAGCATTTGTTCCCGACAAATGCCTCTCCCTTCAGCGTCTCCTTATGTCTCAGTCTCCAGGTGTGCTTTGTGGAGAGGGGCGGGATGCTCTCCTCCCGAGTAGTTGAGCCTCCCTGCATTGTTCCCTCCTTCTCTCCACTCTCCATGCTCTAGGATCAGGAGGGGGTGGGCCTTGCTCCTCACCTGAACTCTGTCTCTCCTGTTCATCCTGTCCCAATCCTGAAAGGTCCTGGCCTGCCTTGGCCTGCTCTTCCCCACATTCCTCTGAAGCCACAGACCCCTCTCCCTCAGCCTCCATAGGGTCCCGTTCCAGCTCATTTTCCTTAGCAGATTCAGGCTCAGATGGAGGCATGACATCCTGCTTTCAGATGCTTTGGAGAAGAGGTTGACCCCTTCTTCTTTGTGGCAGCCCTTCAAATGTTGGAAAACTGCTATCCTGTTTCTCCTAGTCCTCATTTTCATTAAACTAGACCCCATTCCTGCAACCCTTTTTTGTGTGTTTTGTCCTCCAGTCTAGCTTCAAGCTGGTGAGGCTGAGAAAACTGATATAGCCTCCTAGGTCTTCTGATGGCCTACAAAGCACAAGGATTTAAGAAGAGATGTGCTTAACTCATTTTTAGGAATGTATGGATTACTACAGACATCTCAAACACAAGGCCCGGGGGCCAGATGCGGCCCACAAAGTGGTTTCATGTGGCCCGCGAAGGCATCCTGGAAACAGTGAGGGAACAGCCCCCACGGCCTTGGCCCTGGCCCAGCCTGGCCAGGAGCCAATGTACAATTTTGTGGTGGGCATCTATGCTGAAACGCATTCAGTCTTAGCTCCACAAGGCCGTCTGGAAACAGCGAGGAACCAGCCCCTGCCGCGTCGGCCCCATCCCCTGGGTGCGCGCTGAGGAGGTGTCACCCTTTGTGAGGAATGAAGAAATGCACATCGCCTGGAAGTGGCCAGCAAATGACCCTTCGCCTACTTCACCTATCCGGCATGATGGGCTCTGCCCTGGTCCCACCCTCTTCTGCCAGAGACCCTCAGATCTGTCCCACTCCTGCCCAGGCCCCCACAGGCACCCTTGACGCGAACGATGTAGAGCTGGCCATGTCCACTCAGTAGGCCACATCCACCCAGCCCCCCTGAGGGCAACTGCAATGCTGATGCAGCCCTCAATGAAACTGAGTTTGACCCCCCTGGATTACTAGCTATTCTACGTTATTGTCTGTATGGGAACTCATGTATTCTATTGTATCTCAACAATGCATTTTAAAAAAAACGCCCACATTTAATATCACTACCACTCATAACCATCTTTGAACATCTGGAGGTTTTGTTACCACCTTCCTCTGATTCATTATAACAGTTAACAGAGAATTTTTTTTCTTTAAAAAAATGTGAATGGCCTTGCTTTTATTTATTTATTATTTGTTTTATTTACTGGATCGATTCATTACAGCCTAAGGCAGATATTTTCTCTTCCTCTTTTTCCCTACAGTAACAATCCTTGGAGGTGGGTTTGGGGCTGAAATGTAAATATCTCTGACACAGGCTTTGAAAATTTAATTTTCCCAGGGTAAGGTCTGTTCAAAAAACAAGGCAATATACCATTCATGGGAACATACAAAGCAAAAACCTACCAAACGTTGAAAAAGAGTTAAATCTCTCGGTAGTCGCCTGTATAAAATGCCTTTGTAGCAAGGGAAAGATTGAAAGTATTCCGGGAGTAACAAGTCTGTTTTGAAATGTGCTCATTTATATATTTTATAGTGTTTTCAAGCCACCCCAGTCTTCAACGCTGGGTAGCCTGAAGCAATAAAAACCCATAGTAACAACTCAACATCATGAAACAACACCCATAGCTTAAGCAAGTAAAAGAAGTCATTGGATTCAGGAACTAGCAGATGTTCTGGTGATCATCTAGAGCAGGGGTCCCCAACCCCCAGTCCATGGGCTGGTACTGGGCCACGGCATGCCAGCAACTGGTCCGCACAAACAAGCAAAGCCCCATCCGTGGGATGCAGGCAGCACACAAAACCACACACCCTCCAGTCTGTGGAAAAAAACATGGAACCAGTCCCTGTTGCCCAAACACTTGGGGACCTCTGATTTAGAGGGTTAAAGGTGGCCAAAAGAGATGGGTGGGATTCTGAACTCAAGTGGGAATAAACTCCGTGAGGTTGTCTCCACATTTTTGATCCCTGTGCCACACAGGCTGGAAGAATAGGAAGTACATCTTTATGGGTTCAACGAACAGGGCGGGAAAACTCAACTTGAAGAAGACAATCCCACCAGTAACATGAACCTGAGTGATAATGGATAATAGCCAGCTCTTTAAATTATACCTGGAAATCAAATTTTTCAACTCTTGTGCGTCAAGGACCACCTCTACTGTATTCTATAGGAGGGCCTTCTGCACCTACCTATAGAATCCCCAAATATACATTCTCTGTGTGGGCTTGTTCTATCAGCAAATGGTGGTCTTTTTTTTTTTTTTTTTTGGTAAAGACCAAATATTTCTAGAGAGCTTTTCTGAACTGATTGTAAGATTTAGTTCTGCTAAATAGATTGCAAGGAGGGATGGATGGATGGATGGATGGATGGATGGAAGGAAGGAAAGAAGAAAGGAAGGATGAAAGAAAGAAAGAAAGAAAGAAAGAAAGAAAGAAAGAAAGAAAGAAAGAAAGAAAGGAAGGAAGGAAGGAAGGAAGGAAGGAAGGAAGGAAGGAAGGAAGGAAGAAGGAAGAGGAAGGAAGGAAGGAAAGAGAAAGAAAGAAAGAAAGAAAAAGAAAGAAAGAAAGAAAGAAAGAAAGAAAGAAAGAAAGAAAGAAAGAAAGAAAGAAAGAAAGAAAGAAAGAAAGAAATATTTTTTCTTTTTCTCATCAGGGAAAATGGAGACGTAACCTTTTTCAATTAATCACACAACAAATTACATTCTGCAATTAACAGTCTGGTTGATTAATCACATTGATTCCTTGATTAATTGTCATTGGTTCTATTCTTAATCATACTCCAAGTAGGCACATTCTGATGACACTGTTGCAGATCCTTGCCCTGGCCCTCTTGTTAGAAAGAATGTCAGGGCCATATGGGATTTCTTGGGTGCATCTCAATTTTCTCAGGGCAAACCTAACAATTTCTCTTTTTTTTAATGTAAATCACTGGATTAGGGAAATTGTTGGAGACGAATCCATGAATATACTGAAGTTTGTGCCAAGCTGTCTTTGCTCAGTCTGATGTGTTTACTATATACTTGGGGAAAAAATCCTAACATTTCTAGGGTCATTGCCTGAAGCATGTGTGTGAAAAAAGACAGTTATGGACAGATGGAAAACTGTTGATTGCTTAGTCTGGAGAGAGAGAGAGAGAGAGAGAGAGAGAGAGAGAGAGAGAGAGAGAGAGAGAGACAGACAGACAGACAGACAGACAGACAGACAGACAGACAGACAGACAGACAGACATAGATAGATCAGACATGTCAAACTCGTGACATCACGTGATGTCATGCAACGTATCGGGACAGTTTTGCCATTGCTGGCAATGGGGTGGGTGCGGCTTCCATATGACGCACAGTTTGACACCCCTGACATACAGATAGATAGATAGACAGACAGACAGACAGACAGACAGACAGACAGACAGACAGACAGACAGACAGACAGACAGACAAGTAGGTAGAGGAAGAGAGAGAGATAATAGATTAGAGAAAGAGAAACACAGAGAAAGAGACAGAGTTGATGTCAACTGTTAGAGACAATATAGATAGATTTTTTTTTCTAGGAAATAATCCAGTTTCTATGCTTTTTCCAGGTTTGGCATTATTTACTGGAAGTACCTTATTTGAAATCACACACTAACACACGCACACACACAGAGAGAGAGAGAGAGAGAGAGACACAGACACTGTCTGAGTTAATTCTGCTGGGCAGGGATTATTACTTAATATCCTTATTTCTTATTTTCTTATTTCTATTTCTATTTTCTAACCTCCTCTCCACCGCCAGGAAAGGAAGGTTCAGAAAATAATCCCTGAATTTCCACGCCCGTTTTTGAGGAGACATCACTGCAAAAACAGCCTGACATTTTGGGAATGCCAGTAAGGATGACTTGGAAGCTCAGCTACTTACTAGTGCCATCTGTTGTCTGCAATCCTGAAAAAAAAGAAGCGATCATTTCCAGAAGCAGAAAACCTTGCAATGAGAGGGACAAAGCAAGTGGCGAAAGATTTACACTGCTGCCATTTTTACTGGCTGTCTAAAAATTGGATCATTTCTTTTCCCCGTTCAAACTTTCAGCATAAAATATGGGGTGGTTTTGACCACTGAGATACCAAATATATAAGGCTGGTGCTTTCGGCTTCGTGCTTCTGAACATATATGTTCAGGTAGCTTGCATCATATTTCCATGGTGTTATTTCCTCATTGCTCCTAGAAGCACGAAGCCGAAAGCACCAGCCTGAAGATGACGAATGGGACTTTGTTGAAATGTCGCCAAGACACTTCAAATTCTACATGGGAGAAAACCCGAAGAACCAAAGACCTACATACAAACACCCGCGAAAACCTCACTAGGTGGGTGGCCATAAACACATGCTTCAGATCTTACCTCGTCAATATTTTTTTGTGTCTGGCAGCTACAAATAACATTTTCTATGGAGAGTAAGGGCCCCGGCAGATGAGATGGTAATGCAGGATGCATGCGGCTGTATCACGGACATGAGGTTTTTATGGAGAAGCCCTTGCTTCTCCCCTGTGTAAAGGCTCTGTGGGGTTACACTGAATTGGCCCTTTCTTTCCTATCCACCGTAAACTGGTAGGGAATTATGCGTGTGATTTGCACCCAGAGTGGTTGAAAGGGAACCGTGAAAAAGTTTTTAAGAGGCAGCAGATTGGTGACTCTTGCTCTCTGCTAGAGATGTTGCACGTATCCCTTAGTTAGGTATGCCTGTATTATAATTATTCATTTTAATTGAACGTTAACACAATAACAGAATAACAGAGTTGGAAGGGATCTTGGAGGTCATTTAGGCCAACCCTGTGCTCAGGCAGGAAACCCTGTACCCTATTTCAGACCAATGGCTGTCCAATCTCTTCTGTTGGAGCATTCGCAATTTCTGGTGGCAAGCGGTTCCACTGATTAACTGTGTTATTTTGACTTTGGGGAGATGCTTGGGGAAATCAGGCAGTTCAAAGGAGTATAAAGATTTATTGCAAGCTTAAGCTCTCTACAAGAATCTGACCTACTAATGGTCAGAGGAGGGAGGGAGGCAGGGAGAAGGAAGGAAGGAAGGAAGGAAGGAAGGAAGGAATAGCAATAGCAATAGCAATAGCAATAGCAATAGCAATAAGACTTATATACTTGTTCGGAGACTACAATTAGTGCAAAATGCAGCTGCGCGAGCAATTGTGGGCCTTCCACGTTGTGCCCACATTTCGCCAACTCTCCGCATGCTGCATTGGTTGCCTATTGGTCTCCGAGCGCAATTCAAAGTGTTGGTCATTACCTATAAAGCCCTTCATGGCATGGGACCAGGATACTTACGGGACCGTCTTCTGCCACATACTTCCCTACGACCGGTGAGAGCGCACAGGGTCGGCCTCCTCCAGGTCCCGTCAGCGAAACAATGACGTCTGGTGGGCCCTAGGGGGAGGGCCTTCTCTGTTATGGCGCCCGCCCTCTGGAACCAACTGCCTCCTGAAGTCCGCGTTTCTCCCACCCTCCCGGCCTTCCGAAAGAATCTTAAAACCTATCTTTGCCGGCAGGCCTGGGGATGATTGTGGATTGTTGTGTGAATGTGTGTGGGGTTTTCATTTTTAAATATTTTTGTTTGGACTTAGATTGTTGTTTTATATATATGTTGTAAGCCGCTGCAAGTCTTCGGAGAGGAGCGGCATATAAGTCCAAATAAAATAAATAAATAAATAAATAAATAAATAAATAAATAAATACTGTTTCACAGTGCTTTATAGCCTTCTCTAAGCAGTTTACAGAGTCATCCTCTTGCCCCCAACAATCTGGGTCCTCATTTTACCGATCTTGGAAAGATGGAAGGCTGAGTCAACCTGGAGCCCCATTAGGATCGAACTCCAGGCTGTGGGCAGAGTTTGCCTGCAATACTGCATTCTAACCACACTGCCACAAGAGAGAGAGAGAGGGAGGGAGGGAGGGAGAAGGAAGGAAGGAAGGAAGGAAGGAAGGAAGGAAGGAAGGAAGGAAGGAAGGAAGGAAGGAAGGAAGGAAGGAAGGAAGGAAGGGCAATAGAAATACCACTCAGACTTATATACCGCTTCCCAGTGTTTTACAACCCTCTCTAAGCAGTTTACAGAGTCAGCATATTTACCCCCAACTATCTGGGTCCTCATTTTACCCACCTTGGAAGGATGGGAAGCTGAGTCAACCTCATGCCAGTCAGGATCGAACTCCTGGCAGTGGACAGTGAGCTAGCTTGCAGTACTGCAGTCTAACCACTGCACCACCATGGCTCAGCCTCTTGGAGGCTGTCTGAATGCACATGGAGGCACATCACCACGTCAGGCTTGAGGTTCAGGTAGCTTGCATCATATTTCCATGGTGTTGTTTCCTTCATCCTGAACCCAAGATTACATTGGAATGGAATCAGAGGTAAGCACTGCTACCTCCTTTGAGAATCCTCTGGTTGTTTCTGCTCCGAGACTTTGATCTTCTCTGTTAGTAGGACATCCCTCCGTCTCTTCCAAGCAAATGAGCGATTGAGATGATGCCAGGGAAGACGAAGCTTCATATATTTGGACAGTTCCTGGATTTCTTTTTCCCCTTTTATTATGTGGTATGGTATTGATTGATTGATTGATTGATTGATTGATTTAAAGAAGTCAACTTATGATGTGGTTTCAAAACATGGAAGATCTTCCCTTCCTTTCTTCCTTCCCTCCCTTCCTCTTTTGCCTCCCTTCCTCCCTTTCTTCCTCCCTTCCTTCCTCCCTCCCTTTTTCCTTCCTCCCTCCCTTCGTTTCTCCTTTCCTTCCCTCCTTCCTTCCCTCCCTCTGTCTCTCCCTCCCTCTCTCCTTCCCTCCCTCTTTCTCCTTCCTTCCTTCCTTCCTTCCTTCTTCCTTCCTTCCTTCTTTCCTTCCTCCCTTCCTCCCTCCCTCCCTTCCTTCTTTCCTTCCTTCCTTCCTTCCTCCGTCCCTCCCTCCCTCCCTCCCTCCATCCATCCATCCCTTTTTCTTTCCTCCCTTCCTCCCCCACCCTCCATCTTCCTTTCCTTCTCCTCTCTGGGAAAAAAAAACATTCATAAGTCACTATTTTCAGTGTCGTTGTAATTTAAGCAATCACTAAATGAATGTTACCTGGATACACAAACACACAGAGACACCTGACTCTTCATTTCCTTAGCATGGCGACCCTTAGGTGAATGTTTTGGATGGACAAAATCCAGAAAAGATCAAACATTGAAGTGCAAATATTAGTGCAAAATGTATGTATGTATGTATTTATGTATTTATGTATGTATGTATGTATGTATGTATGTATGTATGCATGTATAATAGAAGCTAGATGGGTTTATCTGCATCCTTAAATGTCTAGCCTAGCTGTAGGGCATTATGATTGGGACCCTTAATGGAGAGATAATCCTATTTTTCCTCTCTCCAAATGCGAAAGGAGAGGTGGTTGAGCTACTTCTCTCCCTTGGACTATTAACAGCAGCTTCAGTACAGTTGCGATTCCATTAGAGTAGAGAGCAACACTTGTAAATAATTAAAGGATCATTTTCAGGAGACCTGCTAGTATTTTGACTTAAATTACAATCAGGAGATGGAAATAAGAGATGGATCACCAACCATTTTGTATTCGGAGAGAGCCACGTGATGTCTCTCTTATAGAACTGAAAGTGGGGGGGGCGGGAACCAAAAGATTTCTGAAAAAATTATAACAACAACAACGATGATGACGATGATGATGATGTTGGATGGGACCTTGAAGGTCATCTAGTCCAACCCCCCTGCTCAGGCAGGAAACCCTAGACCATCTCAGACAAATGGCTGTCCAGTCTCTTCTTCAAAACCTCCAGTGTTGGAGCATTCATCGCTTCTGGAGGCAGGTGGTTCCACTGGTTAATTGTTCTGACTGTCAGGAAGTTTCTCCTTAGTTCTAGGTTGCTTCTCTCCTTGATGAGTTTCCACCCGTTGCTTCTTGTCCTGCCTTCAAGCGCTTTGGAGAATAGAATAGAATAGTCCTTCTTGCTTAGTGATTGAATCACTACGTTTGTAACACATTTGTTAAGTGAATCTGGCTTCCCCATTGACTTTGCTTGTCAAAAGGTCACAAAAGGGGATCGCGTGTCATAAACATGAGTCAGGTGTCAAGCACTTGAATTTTGATCATGTGACCATGGGGGAATGCTACAAAGGTCATAACTATGAAAAACAGTTACAGTCACTTTTTTCAGTGCTGTTGTAATTTCAAATGATCACTAATTGAATGACTGCAAATAAATGGCTTCTTTCCTTCCTTCCTTCCTTCCTTCCTTCCTTCCTTCCTTCCTTCCTTCCTTCCTTCCCTCTATCTCTCCTTCCTTTCTTCCTTCCCTCCCTCCCTCCTTTCCTTCCTCCGTCCCTCCCTCCTTTCCTTTCTTCCTTCCCTCCATCTCTCCTTCCTTCCTTCCTTCCTTCCTTCCTTCCTTCCTTCCTTCCTTTCTTCTCTACCTCCCTCCAGTCTTCCTTCCTTCCCTCCCTCCCTCCCTCTTTTCCTTCCTTCCTTCCTTCCCTCCCTCTCTCTCTCCTTCCTTCCCTCCCTCTCTCCCTCCCTCCCTCCCTTCCTTCCTTCCTTCTCTCCCTCCAGTCATCCTTCCCTCCCTTCCTCCCTCTCCTTCCTCCCTCCCTCCCTCCCTCCCTCCCTTCCATCCTTTTCTTCCTCCCTCTGATACTTAGCTTTATACACTCTCTGATTGCTTTGATTTTGTGAGAGATGTTGGCATTTGCCAGGATAGAAAGATGGCAAAACAATAAACGACAGCACAACAAACAAATACGAAATAACAAAAACATCAAAACAAAACAAAACCAGAAGGTCCCTCCTGAAAGCAAGAACACCACAACACAAAGGTGCGACCGATTCTTCCTTTGCTTCAGAAAATTTTGCATTCGGTTTGTTGTCGATCAAAAACAGCCCCGCTGAGATACAGGATACTCTGCCTGAAGCGTTTCAGCAGTTCACCCTCCTACAAACCAGCATCCCCTTCAGCTTTTTTTTTCTCCTTTTTCCCTTTCTATTGGCTCTCTTGCCCAACAATAGAAGGAGTAATTTAATCGGTTGGCCCCGTTTAATGTATCCTACCTGCTGAACAGCGGAGGCAAATTTCGCTCGCGTGACTCCGAAAAATTATTGACTACGCTAACAATGACGTATTGATTCGATGAACTGGAGGGAAAACTCGGAAGTCATTGATCCTCCTTTTAAAAAAATCTACTGAAGAAGAAAAAGAAAGAAAGAAAGAAAGAAAGAAAGAAAGAAAGAAAGAAAGAAAGAAAGAAAAGAAAGAAAGAAAGAAAGAAAGGAAGGAAGGAAGGAAGGAAGGAAGGAAGGAAGGAAAGAAGGAAGGAAGGAAGGAAAGAAAGAAAGAAAGAAAGAAAGAAAGAAAGAAAGAAAGAAAGAAAGAAAGAAAGAAAGAAAGAAAGAAAGAAAGAAAGAAAGAAAGAAAGAAAGAAAGGGGGAAAGGGGGTGAGAACTAGATTAAGTTGGAAGCAGGGTTTGGGGTCTTTCGGGTTGTTTTTTTTGGTTTTTTTTTGCAACTTTCTATAATGGGGCTGATTCCCTTGGGCCAATGTTGCCCAGATTGGCATTAAACAACGCAAGATTAAGCACTTGTCAAACAAACTAATGAGTTTATGATTGATTCCTGTCTTTGGCCACAGTGCCAGCTTTTCTGACAGCTATGATTTATGGGGATTTTTTTTTTTGAAGGCCTGTTCACGAGAACTGTTTATTTCGGTTGATGGACAAGTCCGCGGAGGGCAGGAAAAATAGTAACGGTGGAGTTCATCTCTGACTGTGTTCCAGTATTTAGTCACCCCGAACAGAATAACAGAGTTGGAAGGGACCTTGAAGGTCTTCTAGTCCAACCCCCTGCTCCGGCAGGAAACCCTATAGTAGTGGCCAAAATTGTGGAAACCTTTTCAGAAAAGTGTGTTTTTGGGATTTGATGGCTGATAATACCCCCTTTTTTTTGGAGTAGTACCATAAAATTACATGTCAATGGAAAGATAATGTAATCAAGAATGTAACGCAACAAAGTTTGTTCAATTATCTGTACTGTATTCTATGAAAAGTTATAGCCAAATAACCAGAAAAAGGAAGCACAACTTGTTTAGATTGATCTCAGATAGCTTTCCTTCATCCGATTGCAGCCAATGAGCATGAGGGTTTAGAGAGCCAATCAGGTGTCATCTTGTTTTGGCAATGAGCCAATCAGATCATCACAGTAGGATTTAGTTATGGATGTCATGTATTGAAGCTGAGAGTGTGTTATGTGTGTTATGTGATCACTATCAAGTTGGTTGGGGTTTTTTGTGTGTTCTTTCATTTAGTGAGCTTGTAAAACATAATAACATTAAAGTCATGGTGCAAAGAGTTGACTGGTTGCCCAGAAAGCGATGTGAAATAGTATTATTAAGTGAACAAGGCTACAGTTATAAAGAAATTAGAAGAAAAATGGGTGGAAACTTAACCAAAAGTGGCATTTCTACTGTACACTTTCCCCAAAAGATTTCCACAGTTTTGGCCACTACTGTATATATCATTGTTGAAAGAAAAATCATCCTCAGGGTCCAGTCCAAGCTGGGAATAAACAAAATGGAGACTGCTTAGGAAAGAAGGTTTGGCTTATTTAGTTGCCAAAAACTTCAGTGACACAGCATGTTTTGGGGGTGGCTGACCAAGATGGAGTGGAGAGTGGTGGGTTTTATACCTTCTCATTGAGATGCTCCAGGGGGTTGTGCCATGTAGTGAGCCTTGTATGAATGGTGGTGTGGGAAGTCAGCTCTACCTCCAGAGAAGGAAATATTAAAAAGGGCAGAATATTATATTTCCTCAAAGGATCTTAAAGAGGCAGAAAAGCATGCCCAGTTTTTCTTAATAGCCCCCAGTCGCCCTTCCTCAAGCAGAAACCAGCTCTGTAGAAATGCAGTTATCATAATCCATTCAGGAAGGTTGGAGCCAGGAAGTTGGAGCTGATGGGATTAAAAAGACAAAGATCCCTAGACTCAACAACCCCTCACCCAAAAAAATCCAACACAGGACATAGGCATCAGCCGCTGCTCCAGGGAAGCAGGATATGACCTTTAGGACATAATAGGATTAACCCACCATTATCAGAATACCAGAAAGGCACAAACCCCAGGTCAAAGTTCATGCCACAGGAACAGGAACAATTCCAAACACAAAAGCCCAAGAAGGTATAAAAACCCACTATTCCCAGCTCCGTGTGGTCAGCTGCCCCAGAACCATTTCTGTCTGGTTCTGCAACTCAATAAACAAGAACCTTCTTTCTAAAGCAGTCTCCATTTTGTTTATTCTCAGCTTGGACTGGACCCTGATGATGATTTTTCTTTCAACAGTCCTAAGGGTCATGTCTTTTAGACTTTGGGTGGGGTTGTAGTTTTTTTTTGTGGGGGGGGTTATTATCTTTCTAATCCCATCAGCTCCAAGATTCCTGGCTCAAGTCTTTCTGAAAGGATTATTGAATCTGCATTTCTACAAAACCGACCTGCTCAGTTTCTGCCTGAAGAAACTTGAGCAGAAAAGCCTTTTAAGATTTTTTTTTCCTTCTATTATTCCTTTGGGGAAATATAATATTGTGCTTTTTTAAAAAAAATATCTCCCAAAATAATTCCTTCTCTGGTGTGTGTGTGTGTGTGTGTGTGTCTGTGTGTGTGTGCTGACTTCCTGCATCATTCCAGACAAATGGTTGTCCAGTCTCTTCTTAAAAACTTCCAGTATTGCAGCATTCACAACTTCTGGAGGCAACTTGTTCCACCGATTAATTCTTCTAAATGTCAGGAAATTTCTCCTTAGTTCTAGGTTGGAGAAATTTAAGGGGCTGTCACAAAGATGAGTCTCACACACTATTTTCCAAAGCACCTGAAGCTGAGATGAGAAACAACGGATAGAAAGAATCAAGGAGAGAAGCGACCTAGGACTATGGAGAAATTTCCCAGCGGTGAGAGCAATCACCACTTTGTCAGAAGAATAATTTGGGGTTCCGACTGTGCAAGAATACATAAAAATGAGATCCAGACAGCTGTGAGGAAAGAAATGTTTATTCCTAAAAAAACAAGCAGTTTGTCTTTAGGGGCAGCTGCAGAGAAATGGGGTACATCCACAGATTTTTATAAGGGGAGATTGTCTGTGGTCTGGAAGTGTCTAAGTGCTGATTCTCGGGTGACACTTGAGGGCCGTATGCGTGTATGTGTAGATATGTTTATTCTTGTGAACATGCAGTTTCTCTGGGAGACTAATTTAATTAACTCTGCTTGTTTTTGCAGACCATATCCTTTGATATGTAGATTAAGTCTGGGGTAACTTATTTGGGGAGCTCGTCCATGGCGTGGAAGTGTCTACGTGCTGATTCTAGGGTGACACTTGAGGGCCATATGTGTGTATGTGTAGATATGTTTATTCTCGTGAACATGCAGTTCCTCTGGGAGACCTCATTTAATTAACTCTGCTTGTTTTTGCAGACCTTATCCTTTGATATGCGAATTAGGTATGGGTAACTTATTTGGGGAAGCCTGCTAATTTTAATTGATTAACTCAGTTTCAGCTTGGCTGCTTAATTATCTAGTGCAGACACTGATTCTCAGACTATTGTGGATTCTGTTAATGTTGTAAGGGAAGAGGGAAACGGTATAAGGAATAAATATAGATGTGGATATCAAACTTCTCACAGTTTGCTTGTTTTCAGAAGTTGTGGCTGTTCCATCACGGGAGGCTTTGAAGAAGAGATTGGTTAACCATTTGTCTGAAATGGTATTGGGTCTCCTGCCTGAGCAGGGGGTTGGACTAGATGACCTCCAAGGTCCGTTCTGACGATTGTATTTGTGTTCTGTGGTTGTCAAGGATCACCATGTTCCTCAGAAAGGCATGCACATGATTGCAGGTTGTGGCTGTCAGATTCCTGCCCCAAACTGCTAAAAGGTACAGAGATACTTGTAGTCCACCTGGGTTCTCTGGGGAAATAAAACACACATCTGTTATTTCAGTTATTGACAACGTGACCTACATAATGTTTCTCCTTTCATCCCCCTCCATCTCGGAGGGCTGTTTCAGGCCCCTCTAAGATCAACAGTTCAAATTAAAGGTTAATTAAAGTAAACAGAAACCAACCTTCGAAGCTTGATTCTCAAGAGATTAAATTCTGCTACATCCTAAACCCGCCCTGATTCCCTATGCATGAGCAATGCGGATTATTTCAAAGAAAATGCACTTTTGTAAAAAGAAAACAAAGCATTCAGAAGCAGTATTTACAACAGGGGTCTTCAAACTTTGCCCTTTTATGACTTGTGGACTTCAACTGCCAGAATTCCTCAGCCAGGCAATGTGTGCCTGGCTGAGGAATTCTGGGAGTTGAAATCCACAAGTCATAAAGGGGCCAAGTTTGAAGACCCCTGATTTATAACTTGGTTTCAGTAAGACACAAGGCAGGTCTGAATCAACCATCTTTACATTCAGACAATGTGACCATCTCTTCTAACTGCCATGTCATTTAGTGTGACTGCATTTTCTTTTTGTCAGCAGTTGTGTTTTGTATAGGTCAAATCATCTGGGGATCTGCTCCAGGATTATAGCCCTAAGAATCTGTTACTGAATTTAAAAAAGAGAGAGAAAAGGATAGTAGTATATTCTTCCAGCCAAGTGGGACCGTTAACTTCCAACAGGTTTTATTGTTTTTATATGAGATTTTTATCTTTGTAAGACACCCGGAGTCATTGAACATTATTTGGAAAGAAAGAAAGAAAGAAAGAAAGAAAGAAAGAAAGAAAGAAAGAAAGAAAGAAAGAAAGAAAGAAAGAAAGAAAGAAAGAAAGAAAGAAAGAAAGAGGGAAGGAGGGAGGAAGGAAGCAAGGAAGCAAGGAAGGAAGCAAGGAAGGGTATGAGAGAGAAAAAAAGAAAAAAGAGAGAAAGAAAGAGAGAAAGAGAAAAAGAAAGGAAGAGAAAGAAAGAAAGAAAAGAAAAAAGAGAGAAAAGAGAAAAAGAGAAAGAGAGAAAGAGAGAAAGAGAAAAAGAGAAAAAGAAAAAGAGAAAAGAAAGATGAAAGAAAAGAAAAAGAGAAAGAGAAAAGAAAAAGAAAAAGAAAAAAAGAGAAAAGAGAAAAAAAGAGAAACAGAAAGTGTAAAAGAGAATGGGAAAAAGAGAGAAAGAAAGAAAGAAAGAAAGAAAGAAAGAAAGAAAGAAAGAAAGAAAGAAAGAAAGAAAGAAAGAAAGAAAGAATAAAAAAGAGAAAAATGAAAAAATGAAAAAGAGAAAAGAAAGAAAGAAAAAGAAAAAAGAAAAAACATAAAGGAAAAAGGAGAAAGAAAAAAGAGAAAAAGAATGTGTAAAAATGAATGTGAAAAAGAAAAAAGAAAAAGAGGAAAGAGGAAAAAGCTAAAGAGAAAAAGAGAAAGAAAAAAGAAAAAAGAAGAAAGAGAAAGTGTAAAAGAGAATGGGGAAACGAGAGAAAGAAAGAAGAGAAAAATGAAAAAGAGAGAAAGAGAAAGAAAAAAGAGAAAAAACAAAGGGAAAGGAAAAAGGAGAAAGAAAAAAGAGAAAAAGAAAGTGTAAAAATGAATGTAAAAAGAAAGAAAGAAAGAAAGAAAAGAAAGAAAGAAGGAAGGAAGGAAGGAAGGAAAGAAGGAAAGGAAGGAAGGAAGGAAGGAAGGAAGGAAGGAAGGAAGGAAAGAAAGAAAGAAAGAAAGAAAGAAAGAAAGAAAGAAAGAAAGAAAGAAAGAAAGAAAGAAAGAAAGAAAGAAAGAAAGAAGGTTGGAAGGAAGGAAGGAAGGAAGGAAGGAAGGAAGGAAGGAAGGAAGGAAGGAAGGAAGGAAGGAAGGAAGGAAAGAAAGAAAGAAGGAAGGAAGGAAGGAAGGAAGGAAGGAAAGAAAGAAAGAAAGAAAGAAAGAAAGAAAGAAAGAAAGAAAGAAAGAAAGAAAGAAAGAAAGAAAGAAAGAAAGAAAGAAAGAAAGAAAGAAAGAAAGAAAGAAAGAATGGGGGGAAAAGGGGGGGAAAGGAAGTACTTTCCTTGTCCTGTCTTACCTATAGGGAGAGACAGCTGTTAACTTTAGCAGAAGCAGCCAATCAAAACTGTCTTTGATCCCACAGCTGAAGTCGAATGGATGCTCTGTGATGGAGTGAAAGCAGCAGGATGAACTTTTTAAAGTGGAAGGATTTGCCTGTGTTAATAAACTTTCTAACCAGTGGAAGAGTTTGCCTCCAGAAGTTGTGGGTGCTCCAACACAAAGTGTTTTAAGAAGAGACTGGACAACTATTTGTCTGAAATATTAGGGTGTCCTGCCTGTGCAGGGGGGTTGGACTAGAAGACCTCCAAATCCCTTCCGACTCTGTTATTCTGTTATTCTCTCCATCTTATTGGCTCTTCAGCTGTCTGTCTCTCTAGCAACGTGTCTGTCTGTCTGTCTCATCCCTGGAGGTTTACAAGAAGAGATTGCACAACCATTTGCACTGAATGGTAAGGCTGTTGGACTACAGGTCTCTTCTAACTCTCTTACTCTGTTAAGTATCCCTTTGCCATAGGGAAGACTGCCCTCTCTGAAGAATGTTGTATCTTCCCAGCTGTTTTATTCAGGCACCATTTGATGAGACGGCTGCTGAAATTTTGAATTCCTTGACATTTGAGGGAGGAGGGAAGTGTGTGCTTAAAGCTGTCAGGATGTTTAATGTGCAGGTGTGATATAATGGTTAAATCCACATCAACTCTGGTGCTCCCGGGGTGAATCCGTTTCATCATTCTTGATCCAATCTATCTAAATGCAATAAATGACAAATACATAGCAAGCTGGCTGGTTCTGGGTTAATCACGTCTGGGATTGGATTTTGCCCTGGTTCTTGGGATATTTGTTATGCTTCAGCCTTGTCCATTTGACTCCTTCCACCATTAGAATTAGAATAGAATAGGGTTCGAAGGGACCTCGGAGGTCTTCTAGTCCAGCCCCCTGCTTAAGCAAGAGAACCTATATCATCTCAGACAAGTGAGTGTCCAGTCTCTTCTTAAAAATCTCCAGTGATGAAGAGCCCACAATTTCTGGTGGCAAGCTGTTCCACTGGTTAATTGTCCTCCCTGTCAGAAAATTTCTCCGTAATTCCAGGTTGCTTCTCTCTTTGGTCAGTTTCCAACCATTGTTTCTCATCCTTTCCTCTGGTGCTTTGGTGAATAACGTGACCCCCTCTTCTTGGTGGCAGCCCCTCAGATACTGGAATACTGCTAACATGTCTCCCCTATTTCTTCTTTTCTTTAGACTAGCCAAACCCAAGTTCCACAGCCATTCTTCATATGTTATAGCAGAGGCTCTCAACCTTTTTCAGGTTGAGACCCCACTTGCGCCGCCCATGCGCGGCGCGACCCCGACCCACGCGCGGGCGTGACGGGCCGATCCGCGCATGCGTGGCGTGCACGCAATGTTAAAAAAAACCAAAATGGCGGACCGCGACGGCCCGATCCACGCATGCGCGGTGCGCGACAGCCCGAACCGCGCATGCGCGGTGCACGCGCGATGAAAACAAAAAAAACCAAAATGGTGGACCGCGACGGGCCAACCCGCACATGCGCAGCGCGCGCGCGACGGCCCGAACCGTGCATGCGCGGCACGCGCACGACGAAAAAAAAAAAACAAAAAAAATGGCGGACCGCGACGGCCCGATCCGGGCATGCACGGCGCGACAAAAGAAAAAACAAAATGGCGGACCGCGGTGTGCGGCGACCCCCACGAAACGGTCATTCGACCCCAAATGGGGTCACGACCCATAGGTTGAGAACCGCTGTGTTATAGTTTCCAGGCCTTTGAATCATCTTAGTTGCTCCTCTTTTGATTTTTTTTTTCCAAACTCTCAACATCTTTTTCGTGATATGGTGACCAAAACTGGCTGCAGTATTCCAGGTCTGGCCTCACTAGGGTTTTATAAAGCGGGAATAATATTTTGCATGTTCTTGATTCTATGCCTCTGTTTATGCAACCCAGGATTGTATTCGCTTTGTTGGTGGCTGCTGCACAACGGCTGGCTCAGGGTCAAGCGATCGTCCACTAGGACTCCGAGGCCCCTCTCCCAGTTGCTGTTTCTCAGCCAGGTCTCACTGTTTCTTCGTGGACCTCTGCAGACTGGAAGTAGGAATGATTATTTTGCCAATGCCCAGTGTATATACTGTTTTCATTTCCATCAATCGATCAATCAGTCGGTCAGTCAGAATAGAGCTGGAAGGGATCTTGGAGGTCTTCTAGTCCACCCCCCACTCAAGCAGGGGTTTTGTGCTTTTGTATTTAATAACAACAACAACAACAGTAACAGTAACAGTAACAGTAACAGTAACAATAACAATAACAATAACAATAACAACAACAACAACAACAACAACAACAACAACAACAACAATAATAATAATAATAATAATAATAATAATAATAATAATAATAATAATAATAATAATAATAATAATAAAGTTGGAAGGGAGCTTGGAGGTCATCTAGTGCAACCCCCTGATCAGGCAGGAAACCCTATACCATTTCAGACCAATGGCTGTCCAGTCTCTTCTTAAAAACTTCCAGTGTTGGAGCATTAACAGCTTCTGGAGGCAGGTTGTTCCACTGGTTAATTGTTCTCACTGTCAGGAAGTTTCTCCTTTGTTCCAGGTTGCTTCTCTCCTTGATCAGTTTCCATCCGTTGCTTCTTGTCCTGCCTTTAGGGGCTTTGGAGAATAGCTTGACTCCTTCTTCTTTGGTGCAGCCCCTGAGATACTGGAACCCTGCTATCATGTCCCGCCTCGTCCTTCTCTTCATTAAACTAGACATACCCAGTTCCAGCAGCTGTTCCATATATGTTTTAGCCTGTCCTGTTTTATTTTAGAAGTTCTCGGGGATTTTTAGAGTTTCTTCTCTGATCTTTATTTCAGCTTAGGTAGGTAGCTAGACAGATAGGCAGGCTTTGCAACGTCTGCTTGACCTTTTGCAAAGAGCCAAGGTAGACCATCCACCTTAGCAAAACTGTCTGTGGTGAGCAGGGCTGGGAGAATCAATAGAGGGCTGTTATAGTACAAACAAAGAGTTTGAAAGTCATGCAGATTGCATGAAATGTTTCTCCTTAGTTCTAGGTTGCTTCTCTCCTTGGTTCGTTTCTATCTATTGCTTCTTGTCCTGCCTTCAGGGGCTTTGGAGAAGAGCTTGACTCCCTCTTCTTTGGGGCCACCCCTGAGATATTGGAACACTGCTATCATGTCCCCCCTTGTCCTTCTCTTCATTAAACTAGACATACCCAATTCCAGCAATTCCAGATATGGGCCATCTGCATGCTAATCAGAAATCTGATTAATGCTTCAGGGCTAGTTAAGTGAATGGGATATTTAATTAATGTCTCTGGCTCGTTTTAAAGAAATCACTTCTTTTAAATCTTGTGTTTTCCCCCTTTCCTTTTCTCTGTTTAAAGAAAGGATAGCATCCCCATCATCCAAAGTTTCCCAAACATACAGAAAGCTTCAAAGGCAGACATGGTTTGGTTTTAAAAGAGAGCCTTTGAGTGGTTCATTGATTCTTTTCCCGGCTTTGTTCAGGAGGGCAGTTGGGCCTGGGTCCAAAGCTGGGAAAGAAAAAGACATGTTGTTGAATGGGAATCGGGGGTTGCTTCAGAAAAATGTCCTCTTCAAAAGGGGACAATAAGCTGCTTAGATCCTGGGCTTCTGAAGGGAACACAGTCATGCAACCAAGGCTGGTTTGATTTGATTTGATTGTATCTGGTTTTATTCATTGCGTCTTTTATTGTTGACATTGTAAACATCACAAAAAGCTATTGGTGAACAGATAAGAGAGCAGAGTTTTGTCTTGTAGTTAAGTGACTAGGCTAGAGAACTGGGAGACTGTGAGTTCTAGTCCCGCCTTAGGCACTTGGGCCAGTTATTTTTTCTCAGCCCGAGGAAGAAAGCAAGGGCAAACCATCTTTAAAAATGGCAGTTTCCAGGAGTCAAGGCTGAATTGAAGGAAGGAAGGAATCTGTTACTGCATAAAAAAAAAAAAAGATAGTGATATACTTTTCCAGCCAAGTGGGACCATTGAATTTCCAACAAGTTTTATTGTTTTTTATATGAGATTTTTATCTTTGTAAAGACACCCAGTCATTGAACATTATGAGAGAGAAGAAAGAAAGAGAAGAGAGAGGGAAGAGGGAGGGAGGAGAGGGAGAGAGAGAGAGAGAGAGAGAGAGGAAGAGAGAGAGAGAGAGAGAGAGAGAGAGAGAGAGAGAGAGAGAGAGAGAGAGAGAGAGAGAGAGAGAGAGAGAGAGAGAGAGAGAGAGAGAGAGAGAAGAGAGAGAAAGAAAGAAAGAAAGAAAGAAAGAAAGAAGAAAGAAAGAAAGAAAGAAAGGAAAGAAAGAAAGAAAGAAAGGGAGAAATAAAGAAATAAAGAAATAAATAGGGGAGGAATAAGGAAGGAAAGGAATGGAAAGGAAAGGAAAGGAAAGGAAAGGAAAGAGAAAGGAAAGGAAAGGAAAGGAAAGGAAAGGAAAGGAAAGGAAAGGAAGGAAGGAAGGAAGGAAGGAAGGAAGGAAGGATAAATAGATGATAGATGACATGATAGATAAATGATAGGATAGATAAATGATGGATGATGGATGGAGGGATGGAGGGTGGGAGATAGATAGATAGATAGATAGATAGATAGATAGACAGACAGACAGACAGACAGACAGACAGACAGACAGACAGACAGACAGACAGACATGATAGATAGATAGATAGATAGATAGATAGATAGATAGATAGATAGACAGACAGACAGACAGACAGACAGACAGACAGACAGACAGACAGACAGATATGATAGACAGATATGATAGATAGATAGATAGATAGATAGATAGATAGATAGATAGATAGATAGATAGATAGATAGATAGATAGATAGATAGATAGATAGATAGATAGATAGATAGATAGATGCTAAAAAGTTGAGATAGGATTTCTGGAAAAAAAACTATAGCAAATCACTTTTAATTTTGTTTAATATAATTTGTTATGGTTTCTAAGGTTTTATTAGCCGACTTGAGCATCTACCCAGAGCAGAAAGAAAGGCAGAACTAAAATGCCGAAACATAAAACGTGCTTATCTGTAAAATGCTGAAACATGCTGGTTTGCAGAAATCTCATACATTAGCTAAGTAGGACGGAAGCTAAGTATGAACAGACCCTTCATTGGTCTCCCTAAGAATCCCAGCCTTTCATTCTGGGAGTTGAAGTCCACAGGTCTTAAAGTTGACAAGGTTGGGGGACCCTGCTTTATAAGGCTATAGGAAACTGCAATGAATGACATTATGGAGGCCTGTTATGAAAACGGCTAAAGTCACTAAATCTCTTCAGTTCTGTTGGGAGAGAAATACTAAAAAAAAAAACACGAGAATTCATTTCTTGTGACTTGATCTCAGTAGTTTTCTATGTTCTATATAAACTGAAGCATATGTTTTTTTTTCTTGGCCCCTGTAGGTTAAGAATAAGAAGAGAGAGAGAGAGAGAGAGGTAGAGATGATATACAGTTAGATAATAGATAAATCACACACACACACACACACACACACACAGAGGGTTGATAGAGATGAGAGAGTCAGAGAGCGCGAGAGATAATAGACAGAGATAGATAGATAGATAGATAGATAGATAGATAGATAGATAGATAGATAGATAGATAGATAGATAGATAGATAGATAGATAGATAGATAGATATAGAGAGAAAGAGAGAGAAAGACATAAATAGATAGAGATATAGACAGATAGACAGATAGACAGACAGACAGACAGACAGACAGACAGACAGACAGACAGACAGACAGACAGATAGATAGATAGATAGATAGATAGATAGACAGACAGATAGACAGATAGACAGATAGACAGATAGACAGATAGACAGATATGATAGACAGACAGACAGATGAGAGATAGAAAGAGAGGGAGATAGAGAGAGAGAGAGAGAGAGAGAGAGAGAGAGAGAGAGAGAGAGAGAAATAGAGAGATAGAGCTAGACAGATAGAGATAGATAGATAGATAGATAGATAGATAGATAGATAGATAGATAGATAGATAGATAGATAGATAGATAGATAGATATAGAGAGAAAGAGAGAGAGAGAGAGACATAAATAGATAGAGAGATAGAGATACAGATAGACAAATAGAGAGAGAGAGAGAGAGAGATATAGACAGACAGACAGACAGACAGACAGATGAGAGATAGACAGACAGACAGATATGATAGATAGACAGACAGACAGATGAGAGATAGAAAGAGGGAGATAGATAGATAGATAGATAGATAGATAGATAGATAGATAGATAGATAGATAGATAGATAGATAGATAGATAGATAGATAGATAGATAGAGATAGATATGAGAGATAGACATAGATAGACAGAAAGATAGAGAGACATAGAGAGAGAGATGAGATGAGAGAGAGAGAGAGAGTCAGTCAGTCAGACAGACACACAGAAATAGATAAGAGAGATAGACATAGACAGATAGACGTATATAGATAGGCAGAGAGAGAGAGAGAGAGAGAGAGAGAGTCATAGACATAGATAGACAGAGACAGAGATAGATAGAGAGACATAGAGAGAGAGAGACAGAGACAGAGACAGAGACAGACAGACAGACAGACAGACAGCTGACTTTCATGCCTAATGCAGCACTAGATCTCACAGTCTCCTGAAGAGTGGCCCAAAGCTCCCCAGCCAGCTTTCATGCCCTAGGTGGGACTAGAACTCCCAATCTCTTGGCTAATTCATCCACCGTACTTCCCATCTCCCAGAGCTATCTTCATCAGACTTTCTGAACACCCAGTCTGCTAAGACTATCTAATCTTACATAATGGAGAAAAAAATGGTGGAATCTAGCTTTTTAAAAAATGTGGTATATTTACGTTGCATTAGCATGTTGCTGGCTTTCAGAATTTTTAGGTGAATAAAGCGATTATCAATCATCCCAACAGCAGATAAGAACATATTTTTAAAAACCTCCCGTTCAAAACTGCCAGAAAGATAGATGGCAGTAAATGCAAACAAAATTTCTTCACTTTGGTACAGGATAACTCTTATTGACCCCGAAAGCACGCTGCGATCTATAATAATAATAAAATTGGAAGGAACCTTGGAGGTCATCTAGTCCAACCCCCTGCTCAGGCAGGAATCCCTATACCATTTCAGACAAATGGCTGTCCAGTCTCTTCTTAAAAACTTCCAGTGTTGGAGCATTCACCGCTTCTGGAGGCAGGTGGTTCCACTGGTTAATTGTTGTAAATTGGAAGGTGCTGCAGTACAGGTTGACCTCAACGTACGACCACAGTTGAACCCCAAATATTCTTCCCTGTGTGAATATATTTGTGTACATGTCTGTCTGTCTGTCTGTCTGTCTGTCTCTCTCTCTCTCTCTCTCTCTCTGTGTGTGTGTGTGTTTGTGAAAAATGACGATGGATCGTGCAGAATATCTTTATCCCCTTTCCTGTTCCTCTTTGAAATTTACAATAATATTATCGAATACAAAAACCGTCTTTTTTATTTATTCCACAATATCCATCCCTCTTTGTTCCATTGTCTTCTTTCCTTGTATACTCTGTGACTATCTATTTATTGCCATAAGCTATTCGGAGGCCCTTGACCATCTCACTGTGTTTCTGTGTCCGTGGTTTTATTTTCCTTGCTATAAAAATCGTGTAGGCTGGGCCAAGAAGCTCAAACACCACTATAATTCTCTCACTGCGAGACGGTCTCCGAGGGATAACCCAATCTAGCAAAATCGGTTCGTAATGCTGTCAGTTCTTGCACGATCAAACAAAAGGCCAAAAAAACATAAGACTGGTCTGGATCAGTTTAACCAGTCTAATGTCCCGTTTCCCACAGCTGCAAGCCAGAGGACCACAATCCATGTCTCCTTTTAAAGCTTTCTAGTGTGGGAAGAATCCAAAGAAAGAAATATTTGGGGGAATATTAAAAAGGCAGAATAATGGAGAAGATCTTTTAAAAAAACAGAAACAAGCCCCCAGAAATCAGCCCCAGCCCCTAGGGCAGGGGTAGGCAACCTTGGCTCTTTTATGACTCGTGGACTTCAACTCCCAGAATTCCTGAGCCATAATGGCTGGCTCAGGAATTCTGGGAGTTGAAGTCCATGAGTCATAAAAGAGTTGCCTACACCTGCCCTAGGCAGAGGCCAGCTTTTAGAAATGCAAATTCAATAATCCATTCAGGAAGGTTGGGGTCAGGGAGCTAGAAATTAGGAAGACAAAGACCTCTAAAATCTATTTACCCCCACCCAAACTCTAAGGACAGGAGACATAATAGGATTAACCCACCAATACCAAAAGGGTATACTCAGACTCAGATCAAAGTACATGACACAGGAAATACAAAGCCTCAAACAGGAACAGGAAACAACCTCAAGAGCCCCAGAAGTTATAAAAGCCCACCACTCTGCTTTTTCCCAGAGCCACCTTTCTGTCTGTCTCTCCTCTTCAATAAACTACAACCTTCTTTCTAAAGCAGTCTCCATTTTGTTTATTCCCGGCTTGGACTGGACCCTGATGAAGATTTTTCCTTCAACACTAGCAATAAAGATCTGTGTTTGTATTGCTTGTAGATTTTCTTTCTTTCTTTTTTTTAAAGAAAGGTTACAGTTTATTGAAGAAGCAGAAAGATGGTCCTTGCAAGGAGCAGAGAGGAAAGAGAGCTTGAGCACATGGGCAGTAGGTTTTTATACCCCCTCTAGCCTTTGGAATAGTTTCCTGTTCCTGTGGCATGAACCTTGAAGCTATTTCTGAGTGTTTTTCTAGGATTTGATATCTGTAGTTTAATCCTATTATCATATCCTGCTTCCCAGGTGATGGGACTTATGACTCCTAGAGTTTGGGTGGGGCATGCAGATCTTCTCTTTGTCTTCTTGAGTGCCCTGGCTTCAGCTTTCTGATGGTTCTACATCTGCATTCGTATGGGGCTAGCTCTTGCTTGGGGCAGAGAGATAGATTTGGGGCCAGGTTTGGTTTTAAAAAAATCCTTTTGAGGAAAAATATATTTTTCTGCCCTTTTAATATTTCCTTCTCTTGGCTAACTTCCATCAATATCCCCGCTTTGTGCCTTAAGTGTGAGAATGTCACACTTATTGGCACAACATTAAAATTGATCTGGTCAGGGAGACTTGGTAGGCAAGCTTTTAAACCGTTAAGCCAAAAAAAAAAATTAAAACATTAATGGGGGCAGCAGAAAAAGATCCCTTTAGTGGCTCCCAAAAGGGGAGCTTGCACCCATAAAGTTCTAAAAGTCAGGGCAAAAAATTTGTTAGGTGGAAAAGAAATTTATAGTGTCCAATATTCTGTGCCAATCATTTTCAAATGTTGGATGTCACCTTTAGCTTCCAGTCAGGTTTGCATACCTCCCAAAAGTCTTCACAGCCATGGTTTTCCTTAGTACATGACCACTGGCTGCCCATTTTCAAGGGTTGTTTCCTGCCTTAGCTCTTAGTTCAGTGCATCCAGGTTTGTAATGTCCAATTGAGGTTAGCCAATATGCCAGGCTATTAAATTTTTCTTTAAATAGCACATAATGTGCTCTAGGAATCCCAATCTGAGCCTACCAGTGCAAGATATTCAGGGCTGAGGTTTGGGGATCTTTCCTGTTGCTTCCTTAGTCAGGGCATAAGAATTGCAAATCACCCAAGGGGGCCTAGTTCCCTCCCCCTTGGAATTTTCAGGAAGTTGGGCTTGCAAAGCTTTGGTGCAATAGAGCAAAAAATCAGCCTGGGGAGGACTTTACTAAAGGTAGGTGGAGGGGATAGACTCTGAATGGTGTGAATGGTGTGTGTGTGTGTGTGTGTGTGCAACTATTTCTACAAAACAGGCAATACAAACATGCTGGATAAATTTTCCCTCCCACCGCTTGTAGATTTTCTTAAGAGATTGGACAATCTCCCTGTTCAGATCTCTATTAGGGGAACTGAAATGGTAGAGGATCTCCTGTTTGATTAGGGGGTTTGGAGTAGAAGACCTCCAAGGTCTCTTCCAACTGTTATTCTGTTACTGTCAATGTTCAGCTCGAGAAGCCAAATAAAACTCCGGCAATAACTCCGTTTCCGTAAATCTTACGGTTTATTGAATACACTGCGTGGTTATGTGGAAGCAAAACTAACTCTGAGGCTCCCACACCAATTCATAAACTGAAACAATAGTTTTCCCAACCAAACCCCCAAGCTCTTACATAATCCATACCAACAAGTCCACTTTGTTATGGGAACCATCTGCTTCAAATCCATACCTGTTCTGCTGTCCTTGGTAAGGCTTCAGGCTCCCACAATCTGCAACTGAATTGAAGTTTCATTTCTCCCTCTACCCATTTGGCAGTAATACCTCCTGCCCCTTTTTATCTAAAGGGAACTTGAAACGCAGAGGCACATAGCTGCCAAAGTTACATCCTTGACAGTTACAATATTCAAGCCAGAAATTGTTTTTGTTGAGACATTAGGAACACGGCCTTTCCTGGACTGCTCATAGTTACTTATGCCCTGATCGCCTTTGTCTTCAGTACTGCAATGCACTCTACAAGGGGCTGCCCTTGAAAAGTAACAGAGGCTTCAAGATAAAGCAGTCTGTAAGGTTTTGTACACATCTAGATACCACACTATTGCCCTCTTTGGGGGAGCTGTTTGGCTGCCAATTTGCTTCTGGGTCCAAATTAAGGTGCTATTTCTCACCTTTAAAGCCCTGTATGGCCTGGGGCCAAGTTTTCCCAGTTCATTTCCCATTTGCCAATAGAATAGAATAGAATAGAATAGAATAGAATAGAATAGAATAGAATAGAATAGAATAGAATAGAATAGAATAGAATAGAATAGAATAGAATGGAATGGAATGGAATGGAATGGAATGGAATGGAATGGAATGGAATGGAGTAGAGTAGAGTAGAGTAGAGTAGAGTAGAGTAGAGTAGAGTAGAGTAGAGTAGAGTAGAGGAGAGGAGAGGAGAGGAGAGGAGAGGAGAGGAGAGGAGAGGAGAGGAGAGGAGAGGAGAATAGAATAGAATAGAATAGAATAGAATAGAATAGAATAGAATAGAATAGAATAGAATAGAATAGAATAGAATAGAATAGAATAGAGGAGAGGAGAGGAGAGGAGAGGAGAGGAGAGGAGAGGAGAGGAGAGGAGAGGAGAACAGAACAGAACAGAACAGAACAGAACAGAACAGAACAGAACAGAACAGAACAGAATAGAATAGAATAGAATAGAATAGAATTCTATTCTATCCCATTCCATTCCATTCCATATTTTCTATTCTGTTCTGTTCTGTTCTGTTCTTCATCAGCATGTTTCATTACTTTCCATCTCAGATATTCAGCTAGAAGATCACCCACTAATCTGTCTTCTTTGATGTCCTTCTCTGCCATTGTTCTCATTCCCTTTTGTCTCTTCTTCTTGTAAGCATCCCATGCAAATTCTTACTGCTTCTCAAGACTGTTTTGCTCAACAGCTGCCACTTAAATCTTTGCCAACTGCATTGTAGTATTGTATTGTGATGGCTGAAACTTGGAAACAATGAAACAATGAAATACACTCAAGTTGTGTGCAAAGGAACATAAGATTCAGGTGTGTGGAAACTAACAGCAACGCTTCATGTCATAAAATGTCCATATCTATCCTGACAATAATTTTAGGCTAACTCTTTTTTTTTCAGGGGGGGCGAGGAAAAAAAGGGACAGGTCTCCTTGGAGACATGTTTAAACTCAAAACTGAAGGAAATGGTTAGAAATGATATTTCCCTCCCCAATAAAATGTGCTTGCGAGTTTTTCCCCTCCAAAATGTGCTCGCGGTTGGATGAAGAATGAAAAGTATGACTTCAGGATGTTATTCTTAGGCTTTGCAGTGGGATCTTAGGCTGCATTTGAAGTGGTGTTTGAGAATGACAGTTTAAGAATTGCAAGGATGGAGAGGAGACAATCCCACTGTGAAAGTGAACACATGTTCTTTCTCTGGAGCTGAACAATGCTTTGTTGTTTTTTTTCCCAGTAGCAGCCAAACCTGACTGTTATTTGCAAATGCAAACTTTCATTGAAATTAAGGAATCAGTACTGGAGGTTTTTAAGAAGAGACTGGACAGCTATTTGTCTGAAAGGATACAGGGTTTCCTGCCTGAGCAGGGGGTTGGACTAGATGACCTCCAAGGTCCCTTTCAATTCTGTTATTCTGATATTTAGAAGGCAAGATGAGAACTAATGGATGGAAACTAACCAAGGACAGAAGCAACCTAGAACTAAGGAGAAATTTCCTAACAATGAGAACAATTAACCAGTGGAACAACCTGCCTCCGGAAGTTGTGAATGCTCTAAAACTGGAGGTTTTTAAGAAGAGACTGGATGACAGCCATTTGTCTGAAATGGTATATAAACTCCTCTGCATTCAATCACAGAAATGTACAAAACCTTAAACATACCGTTGGAAAGAAACGATCAAAAAAATCTAAAAAGGGAACAAAAAGACCAACCCATCTCTTTGTCAGCCATCGGCAGGGAGATAAGGAGAGATTGACACCAACATTAATGTCAGACCAACAATTAACAAAAAAAAAATAATACTCCAATCAAGGAAATACTGACTCAAAAAATGAAAATAACAGTAAACAAAAGCCTTATCAAGGAACTACTGGGAACATGGCATAGGACCCAGTTATTTACAAGACCGCCTTCTGCCAGTAAATACCTCCCATTGACCAGTTTGCTCCCACAAAGAGGGCCTCCTCAGGGTGCCATCGGCTAAGCAGTGTCGGCTGGTGGCGCCCAGGGGGAGAGCCTTTTCTTTTTTTTTATATTAATTATTTTTATTAAATTTTATAAAGTTTTGACAAATTTTAACACAGAAATATAATAACTCAACTGATAACAAACAAATAACAAATTTAACAAACAATACAAATAGCTGCTCGGAACCCTCCCCCCCACCACATCCTCCCACATCCTAACCCCTAACCTTCAATCCACCTTCCTCACCATCCAATGCGGTGTCTAGAGTTTTCCCGAGCGCCCTAAGAAAAAGAGAAAAAATCTATTCCCTTAATATCCCCAACTACAGTTGAGAAACATAATCTATTACTTATTATCTCCCTCCCCCCTCCCCCCCAGGCTTCCCGGAGTGAATACAGAGTAAAAATGCAAGAAACCCCGCTAATCTACTATTTAGTAACTATTTATCTATATATCATATCTAATTCTTTCAATTGATATTTCTTTTGCATATAATCAATCCATTTTTTCCAGTCCATCAAAAATGTTTCATTTGAGTGGTTCTTCAAGTACGCTGATATCTTAGCCATCTCCACCAGATGGGTAACTTTTAATGTCCATTCTTCAATAGATGGTATTTCAGATAACTTCCAATATTGACCCACCAACAGTCTTGCAGCCGTAGTCAAGTTCAAGATCAACTTAGTCTCTATGGTGGAACAGTCCTTTGTTATACCCAACAAAAATAACTGTGGTACAAACTCAATACGCTTTTTCAAAATATTTTGAAGAATCCACCATATTTTTATCCAAAAAGCCTTAATTTTTTTACATGTCCACCAAATGTGAAAATAAGTTGCGTCCATAGATTCGCATCTCCAACATTTGGGTTTCAGATTTGGGTACATAAGCGATAATTTTTTTGGGTCTAAATGCCATCTATAAAACATTTTATAGAAATTCTCTCTTAAATGCTGAGCTTGTGTAAATTTAACATTTTTCACCCATATTCTTTTCCAAGTTTCCATCATAATTGAATGTCCAAAATTCCCTTCCCACTTAATCATACAATCTATAGCTTCCGGTGGCTCCACCGGCGTCCACCGGGGAGAGCCTTTTCTGTGGGGGCACCAACGATGTGGAACGAGCTCCCCCCGGAACTCCGGACGTGTCATGATCTCCGCACCTTCAGAAGAGAACTGAAGACTCATCTCTTCAATCAAGCCAGCCTGGCCTAGACCTCCTCTGGTTTTTATGTAAATTTTTATGTAAATTTTCTAAATAAGGTTGTTTGGGTTTTTAGAATTGGGATTTTAACAGGTTTTAGTAACAGCCATGTATTAATTTAATTCATTTTAAATATTTATTATTATCTGTTTTAATTGGGCTGTAAACCGCCTCGAGTCCTACGGGAGAGGGGCGGTATAAAAATTTAAGAAATAAATAAATAAATAAATAAATAAATAAATAAAATAAACATTCCCACCAGCACTAAAAAGCAAGCCACTTGTCAACGCTGCTAACATCGGATGTTTTTGCATTGACAACAGATGGAAATGTAGCCATCTTTTTCCCTTTCGCTTTTAGTTAGATGATGCTGACAGGGGCGGGGATGTGAACGAAAATCCAGTTAGACATAACAACATTAAACTTAGTGTGAGAATCAAGGTTATTGAGCCCAGAGCTGATAACGAATTGGCGGGCTGGAGAGGAAAACCTTGCTTCAAGCTAATTGGGGAATGTGATTTATGACTGTTAATTGGAGGAGGGAATTCTGCTTTGATACTATGTGCCCAGGGGAGGGGAATTCAGTTTTTGGCATCAATTATGTAAGTGCCGATATTATGCTACTCAAATAAAAGACCCTTTAAGGTAAACAAAGCCTTAAAGTTCTTTTGAAGAGTTCTATCTGTCGGAACCATGACAGAACTGGTATAGAAACAAAGAGCAAGTCTCACCTAAACACGGATGACATTACCTAATTGGGTAATGAAACGTCTGCAAGAAAACAAGCAAGCTCAGCCAGCACTAAGGGCCCTGTTTTCCAGCATATTCGCTTGTTGGTGACTCCAAAAATAACAGCAATTTGAGTTGCCAACTCATAAAGTTACGGACGTAGTGAAATGCCGAGAACGCCAAATTTGAAAATACAGGATATAATTGCAGCACATTTCTGCTGGGAACCATAAGAGCAGGAAGCACATACAACAGTTAAAAAATCTTTGATGAAACATAATATTAAGATCCCAGGTGTACGGCATGAAGTTTGCGATGTGGAAACTATTTATTCTGCGTTTATCCTTAGAAACCTGTATTCCGAAGTAGCTAGAGCCTCCGCGTGCATTTTTTCCTCCCTTATGTGAAATAACTCAATGGATTTAGCGGTGTGTGAAGCTTTTGCTCACAACTAATTGTTGGATAGCTAATTACTGAACAGAACGTTGAGATTTCAGAGAGTCATTTTATCATGTCTGGTGTGAAGCAACGAAGCAGATTTGAGGTAGGTCTGATTGGAAGAGTTTACAAAATCAAGGGACTATCACTGAGAAGACCCACAACTCCTGAGGTGTTGTAATATGTTGCATCACTGAGGTCATATGTATGGGAGGTCATCTAGAGCAGGATCCCCAAAAGATAACCTCTGAGTATGGGCAGGAACGTATAGTGGGGGGCACAATGGCTCAATGTTAAAGACACTGAGCTAGTCAGCTGGAAATACTGGAGCCAATTTTGGTCACCATATCACAAAAAAAGATGTTGAGACTTGGAAAAAGTTCAGAGAAGAGCAACTAAGGTGATCCAAGGCCTGGAGACTAAAACATATGAAGAACAGCTGCAGGACTTGGGTCTGGCTAGTCTATAGAAAAGAAGAAACAGGGGAGACATGATAGCAGAGTTCCAGTATCTGAGAGGCTAACATAAGGAAGAGGGAATCACATTATTCTCCAAAGCACCAGAAGCAGGACAAGAAACAATGGTTGAAAACTGACCAAAGAGAGAAGCAACCAGGAATTAAGGAGAAACTTCCTGACAGTGGGACAATTAACCAGTGGAACAGAAGTTGCCTCCAGAAATCATGGGCACTCCATCTCTGGAGATTTTTAAGAAAGGCTAGACAGTCACTTGTCTGAGATGGTATAAGTCCTCCTGCTTGAGCAGGGGGCTGGACTAGAAGACCTCCAAGGTCCCTTCCAGCTCTATTCCATTCTATAAAGCTGACAGCTCAGATTCAAGTCCCAGGCGATGGGGTGAGTTCCCATTCCTTGCTCCAGCTCCTGCTCAGCTAGAGGTCCGAAAGCATGCAAATGTGAGTAGATAAATAGGTACCACTTTTGCAGAACGGTAACAGGGTTCCAGGTGTCTGTATATAGTCATGCTGACCATATGACCAAGGAAGTACGTCAGACAATGCTTGCTTCCCATGGCTAAGAAACTGAGATGGCACTGCCATCTTAGAGTTGGATACAACTGGACAGGGGAAAGCTTTAGCTTTATGGGTAGGAAGGTATGGAAGAAGCATTCCATCAGATATTGGGTTTCTAAGGCATCGTAATCCCAAAGGTGCTTTTTCCCCCTTTCTTGTTTTTCTTTGAAGACATCTGGTCACCGCACCTCAAGAAGGATATAATGGAACTGGAAAAGGTGCAAAAAAGGGCAACAAGAATGATCAAGGAAATGGAGCGCCTCCCTTATGAAACCAGATTGCAACGCCTTGGTCTCTTCAGCCTTGAAAGACGGCGTTTAAGGGGTGACTTGATCGAAGTGTATAAAATCATGCATGGGATAGAAAAGGTGGATAGAGAAAAATTCTTTTCTCTATCACACAATACCAGGACAAGGGGGCACTCCCTAAAGCTCATAGCTAAGAAAGTGAGGACAAATAAAGGGAAATATTTCTTCACCCAGAGGGTCGTTGGTTTATGGAATTCACTTCCAGAAGGGGTCGTGACAGCTGTCAGCCTTGACAGCTTCAAGGCAGGGTTAGATAGATTCATGGAGGCCAAGTGTATCGGTGGTTATTAAAACAGATGTCCATGTGCCGCCTCTATGTTGGTTGAGGCAGGCAGGATTCCCTTGAGTCCCATTTGTTGGGGGTCAAGGGAAAGGGAGGGTTTTGCCTTCTCTTTCTGCTCAAGATCCCCATGTACAATTGGTGGGCCACTGTGTGACACAGAATGCTGGACTCGATGGGCTTTGGCCTGATTCAGCATGGCTCTTCTTATGTTCTTATGTTCTTATCTCATCCAAGAAGCTTCTTCAGCTCTGACTGGAATGGTGAGGAATGGAAGGATTTATACTTCTTGCAGACAGCTGGTCATTTGCATTCTTTTAGAGAGTCATTGAGGCCACCTGGGGGTTGACCTGTGTCCTCAGGGTCACCTGAGTGGTGCAAATGGATGTGGAGCCTTCTTGGGACTGCGGAAAGGACTGTGTTGTAGACTGGAGATAGATGATGTTGTGTCCCTCCCCTCTGTTGAGAGAGAGCTGTTCAAGTGGTTCTTCATAAACACATGGCACAAACAAACCCATCAGGACAAGATTCAGCAGTCCATCTGCATTTAAAAGACAAAGTCTGCTCTTTTGAGGACAGCAAAGTCCACATTTTGGACAGAGAGGACCGCTGGTTTGGAAGAGGGGTCCAAGAAGCCATCTAGGTCAAAACTGAACAGTCCTTGCCCTAGATGTTGTAGATGTCTTCTATTTATTTCTTCTGGAATTAGTGGTTCTTTTGGTTTGCCACCAAAAAATGACAGAACAAGCCACTTCGATATAAACAAACTCCACTCCCTTCATTGATGATGTTACTTAGTTGGGTAATGAAATGCCTGCAAGAAAACAAACAAGCTCAGAGAGCCTCAAGGACCCGCACTGATTCTCCTCCTCCTCCTCCTCCTCCTCCTCCTCCTCCTCCTCCTCCTCCTCTCCCCAAATTCCATTCCCTTCTAGTGTCAACACTGTAAAAATGGATGTTCCTGCTCTGACAACTGATGGAAATTGCAGCCATTTTTCCTTTACTTTTAACATGCTTTTTCTTCTACTTAGAGATCAGCTATTGTAAAAGGGATGGGGTGAATGCTTGAGCTCAGCTAGCCATAATAATAATGCAGCTCTGTGGGAACTCAAACCGATAACGTTTTGGCGGGCTGAGGAGCTGGGGAGAGAGCCCGCGCTCCGGGCTCTCATTGGAGAATGTGAATTATGACTGCTTAGTGGAGGGAAGGGAATCGAGTTTTGGGTTCAACTATGTAATGCCGATACTTTGTTTCCTGAATAAAATGTTCTTGCCTTGAAGTTCTTTTGATGGGTTTCATCTATCGGAACCATGACATCTAGCACTGCTGAGGTTACCTAGTTGGATCATAAAACATCTGCAAGAAAATAACCAAGCTCAGAGAGTACCAAGGACCCCCATATTTCAACCCTGAGCTACAATTATTCTCTGTGTTTCATCACAGAAATGTAGAGCCTTAAGGACCGGCACAGATCTTTCTCCTCCTCTCTCCTCCTCTCTCCCCTTCCTCCTCCTCTCTCCTCCTCCCTCCCCCTGCCCCTCCCCTCTCCTTCTCCCTCCCCTTTCCTCTCTCCTCCTTCCTCCTCTCTCATCCTCACTCTTCCTCCTCCTTCCTCCCTCCCCACCTCCCCTCTCTCCTTCTCCCTCCCCTCTCCTCCTCACTCTTCCTCCTCCTTCCTCCCTCTCCACTTCCCCTCTCCTCCTCTCTCCTTCTCCCTCCCCTCTCCTCCTCTCTTCTCCTCACTCCTCCTCCCTCCCCCTCTTTCTCTCTCCTCTTTCCTCCTCTCTCATTCCTCCTCTCTTATCCTTGCTCCTCCTCCCTCCCTCCCTCCCTCCCCCTCCTCCTCTCTCCTCCTTTCTCCTCCTCCTCCCTCCCCCTCTTCCTCTCTCCTCTTTCCTCCTCTCTCCTCATTCCTCCTCTCTTCTGCTTGCTCCTCCTTTCTCCTCCTCGCAAAACACCCTCCCTCCTAGCACTCACGATGTTACCTACTGTAATTGGATAATGAAACATCAGCAAGAAAACATCCAAGCTCGGAAAGCACCAAGGACCTTACAGTTTATCCCAAATATTCCCTTCTGGATTGAATGTAAAAGGTCCCAATGACCTACTGGACTACATACCCTCATCACCACAAATGCGAAGTTAACCGAGTGTATCCAGAAGGCACCAAGTTGGCCCAGACCTTTACCGACAAAGGATGCTTAAACCTGAATGTTTCTACAGCCAGAAGGTCACGTACAAAGTAAGCTAAAGAACAGTTGTGTCACTGCTTTTTTGGATGTGGCTTGGAAGCACCATCTTTATTTTTATTTATCAGTCTTGTGTTTTCAAGGCCCT
>JARGCV010000705.1:292500-323047 GCA_034064705.1 Bothrops alternatus
CTTCCTTCCTCCCTTCCTTTCTATCTCCTTCCTTCCTCCTTCCTTCCTTATCTCCTCCCTCCCTCCCTTCCTTCCTTCCTATCTCCTTCCTTCCATCCTTCCTGTCTCCTTCCTTACTTATCTCCTCCCTCCCTCCCTCCCTCCCTCCCTCCCTTCCTTCCTTTCTGTCTCCTTCCTTCTCTATCTCTTTCCTTCCTTCCTTCCTTCCTTCCTTCCTTCCTTCCTTCCTTCCTGTCTCCTTCGTTCCTTATCTCCTCCCTCCCTCCCTCCCTCCCTTCCTTCCTTCTCTATGTCTCTATCTCCATTTCTGTCACTAAGCAAGGCAGTTGTTAAGGGAGTTTTGCCCCATTTTACACCCATTTTTCTCAGAGTGATGAGGCCAATCACCGCAATTGTTCAGTGTCCCATGCCATGGTTCAACGAATCTGACTCCCCCCCCCAATTGACCTTTGCTCATCATAGTGATAACATGATCCCGGACAGTGCAACTGTCGTAAATACAAGCCAGTTGCCAAGCCTCTGGATTTTGATCATATGACTAGGTCAGGGGTAGGCAACCTTGGCTCTTTCATGATTCGTGGACTTCAACTCCCAGAATTCCTGAGCTAGCCACGCTGAGGGGAAAGGGAGAGTTTCCAAGCTCAGCCAAGCTGGCTCAGGAATTCTGGGAGTTGAACTCCACGAGTCATAAAGTGGCCTAGGTCTAGGCCAGAGGTAGGCAATCTTGGCTCTTTTATGACTCGTGGACTTCAACTCCCAGAATTCCTGAGCCAGCATGGGGGAACTATGGCCCATTCATGACTCGTGGACTTCAACTCCCAGAATTCCTGACCCAGCCACCCTGAGGGGAAAGGGAGAGGTTTCCAAGCTGAGCCATGCCAGCTCAGGAATTCTGGGACTTGAAGTCCACAAATCATGAGGGGCCATAGTTTCCCCATGCTGGCTCAGGAATTCTGGGAGTTGAAGTCCACGAGTCATAAAGCCACCTAGGCCTAGGCCAGAGGTAGGCAATCTTGGCAGTTTTATGACTCATGGACTTCAACTCCCAGAATTCCTGAGCCAGCCATGCTGAGGGGAAAGGGAGAGGTTTCCAAGCTTAGCCATGCCGACCCAGGAATTCTGGGAGTTGAAGTCCACCAGTCATAAAGAGGCCTAGGCCTAGGCCAGAGGTAGGCAACCTTGGCTCTTTTATGACTCGTGGACTTCAACTCCCAGAATTCCTGAGCCAGCCACCCTGAGGGGAAAGGGAGAGGTTTCCAAGCTGAGCCATGCTGACTCAGGAATTCTGGGAGTTGAAGTCCACCAGTCATGAAGGGGCCAAAGTTTCCCTCATGCTGGCTCAGGAATTCTGGGAGTTGAAGTCTACGAGTCATAAAAGAGCCAAGGTTTCCTACCCCTGGCCTAGGGGGATGCTGCAACAGTTGTCAGGGTGAAAATGGGCATAAGTTCCTTTTTTTTCAGTGCTGTTGCAATTTCTAACGCTCATTAAACAAAAGATTGTAAGTCAAGGGCTTCCTTCAGAAATGGCTCCTTCGAGTAGGTTTAACTCCCTCAGAAGATCCAGCCATTCCCCCAGAGCTCTGGATTTGGAAATAATCATGTTCCAATATAAGTTTTATGCGCTCCCCTCAGGCCAAAGTCTATAAACCAGGTTGTAAACAAGCTGATTTTAAAGTGAGTCAATAGAAAGAGTAGGAAAGGTTGGCGTCCAGCCAGCTCCTGGATGCCTTAACAATTCACATTCTACCTTGTAGCGGCAGGAAACGTCCAAGAACTGCAGGAAAATTCCTTTTATTTTTTTTTATTTTTTTTTACTTTTGCCTGGATTGGAAGTGTCGAGTATTTCCAAAACCAGTAGTATGGCTTGAAAAGTGGAACAAGCCCAAAATATTTCAATGCACAACCCTCAAGGCCTATTCGAAGCTTACCTAATCCTGGATACAAGCCCATTACAGTTAAACCTACCGTGTCCAACGGGATCTTTCTCCTGTCAAGAATGCTCAGGATTGTGGCCTGAAAAATCCATTTCCGTGCTATTCCTTTCGGGGTTGAGCAGCCCATGGTTGAAAATGGGACTAATTGACAGGCTAGCTCAAGGTAACACATGTCTCCCTTGCCTTCTGTTGACCCCACCGTTTTTTCTTCTATTGTGCCATTTCCTTTGAAATGTGAGCGATGGGGGAAGTGAAAAAGTATTTTTAAAAAATGACTTGGTGAGTATTAAATGCTCCATGAATAGTTACGTTATGGTACAGAAAGAGAGGGAGGGAGAAAGAGAGAGAAAGAGAGAGGGGGGAGGGAAGGAAAGAGAGAGAAAGCGAGGGGGGAGAGAGAGAGGGAGGGAAAGAGAGAAGGAGGGAAAGAGAGAAAGAGAGAGTGAGGAAGGAAAAAGAGAGAAAGAGAGAGGGAGGGAAGGAAGGAAGGAGAAAGAGAGAGAAAGAGAGAGTGAGGAAGGAAAAAGAGAATGAAAGAGAGAGGGAGGGAGGGAAGGAAGGAGAAAGAGAGAGTTAGGAAAGGAAGGAGAAAGAGAGAGAAAGTGAGGGAGGAAGGGACAGAGAGACAGAGAGAGGGAGGGAGCGAAGGAAGGAGAAAGAGAGAGACAGAGACAGGGAAGGAGGGAAGGAAGGAGAGAGAGAGAGAGAAAGAGAGAGGGGAGAGGGAAGGAAAGAGAGAGAAAGAGAGGGGGAGAGAGAGGGAGGGAAAGAGAGAAGGAGGGAGAGAGAGAAAGAGAGAGTGAGGAAGGAAAAAGAGAGTGAAAGAGAGAGGAAGGGAGGGAAGGAAGGAAGGAGAAAGAGAGAAAGAGAGAGTGAAGAAAGGACGGAGAAAGAGAGAGAAAGAGAGGGAGGAAGGGAGAGAGAGACAGAGAGAGGGAGGGAGGGAAGGAAGGACAAAGAGAGAGAAAGAGAGAGGGAGGGAGGGAAGGAAGGAGAAGAGAGAGAAAGAGAGGGAGGGAGAGAGAGACAGAGAGACAGAGGGAAGGAGGGAAGGAAGGAGAAAGAGAGAGGGAGGAAGGGAGAGAGAGATAGAGAGGGAAGGAGGGAAGGAGGGAGAAAGAGAGAGAAAGAGAGAGGGAGGGAGGGAGAGAAGATGGGCCTTTAGAGCAAATTTATGCAGTCAGTTTATGGCTTGGAAGTGTTGAAAAATGCACACCGTGATTTATTTCATTAGCAGCAGTTTTAATATTTTTCAGCTAAGCACGCCATCGACTCCAAAATCGAGACTCTGGCAATTGGGCATTGTTGCCAGAAGGATCCACAAAGGTTCATTGAAACGTCCACAGAGATTCATGAAATAATCCACATTCATAGAATGTTCTGCAAAGATTCATAGAAGGATCCCCAAAGATTCATAGAAAAATCCCCAGATTCATAGAAAAATCCCCAGATTCATAGAAGAATCCCCATACTCATAGAAGGATCCCCAAAGATTCATAGAATGATCCCCAAAGATTCATAGAAGAATCCACAGACTTGTGGAAAGAATCTACAGACTTATAAAAGGATCCACAGACTCATGGAAAGAATCCTTCATAAAAGGATCCCCAAAGATTCATAGAAGAATCCTCAAAGATTCTTAGAAGGATCCCCAAAGATTCATAGAAGAATCCCCAGACTCATAGAAGAATCCACAAAGATTCATAGAAAGATCCACCAAGACTCACTGAAGAATACATAAGGATTTAAGGAACAATCCAGAAAGATTCACCAAACGATCCACAAAGATTCATAGAAGAATCCACAGTTTCATAGAACAACCCACAAAGATTCATAGAAGGATCCCCAAAGATTTGTAGAAAAATCCCCAGATTCATAGAAGGATCCCCATAGAAGGATCCCCAAAGATTCATAGAATGATCCCCAAAGATTCATAGAAGAATCCACAGACTCATGGAAAGAATCCACAGACTTATAAAAGGATTCCCAAAGATTCATAGAAGAATCCCCAAAGATTCTTAGATGGATCCCCAAAGATTCATAGATGGATCCCCAAAGATTCATAAAAGGATCCACAAAGATTCATAGAAAGATCCACCAAGACTCACTGAAGAATACACAAGGATTTAAGGAACAATCCACAAAGATTCATAGAAGGATCCCCAGACTTGTAGAAGGATCCCCAAAGATTCATAGAAGAATCCCCGAAGATTCATAGAAGAATCCCCAAAGATTCATAAAAGGATCCCCAAAGATTCATAAAAGGATCCGCAAAGATTCATCGAAGGGTCCACTAAGATCCATAGAAGAATCCACTTCCCAAAATCACTCTTTGAACAAAACAGGCTCCTTCCCTCGTTCTGCAAGATTTCCGCCCCAAATTTAGAAGTGGAGGGGCATTTAAGATGTGATCCGAGAGATCTCCCCTCCATTCCAGCCACCTGTGGTGAAAGGATCACAGGAGACCAAGCAGAAGAGATCTGAATGAAGGCGAGAACCCACTCTCCCAATGACAGCAATGCTGAAACAGATCTTCGCAGACAAGAGAGTGCAAGGCAATCACACTGCCTTGCTTCTCCTTGAAGAATGTCCGGAGACTGCAGGTTGTCCAGAATGCGGCCGCGCGAGCCGTCTTGGGTCTCCCAAGACATGCTCATATCACTCCAGCTCTCCGCGAGCTGCACTGGCTACCAATTGGTCTCCGAACACAATTCAAAGTGTTGGTTATGACCTATAAAGCCCTTTTTTGGCAATGGACCAGGTTACTTGCGGGACCGTCTTCAGCCCCATGAATCCCAGTGACCGGTCAGGGCACATAGGGCTGGCTTCCTATGGGTCCCGTCCGTTAAACAATGTTATTTGACGGGCCCTAGGACAAGGGCCTTCTCGGTTGCTGCCTCAGCCCTCGGGAACCAGCTTCCCTCGGAGGTGCGTACTGCCTCCTCCCTCCTAGCTTTCCGGAAACTTTTAAAAACCCATTTATGCCAACAGGCTTGGGGGGTATGAACTTTGTTCTGCCCCCGGGCCGAGGAATCGCCTTCCATTGCTGAGTGTTTATTTGATTGTGTTTGCTTGTTGTATGTGTCGATTTTTTAATTGGATGTAATTATTGTTATTGATTTTTATCTATGTCTATGTTCTTGTTGTGAGCCGCCCCGAGTCCTGGGAGAGGGGCAGCATACAAATTTAATAAATAAATAAATTATGATCTGTGGCAATGCATAGATTTATGCCCTATTGCTTACTGCACCCATTGCTATATTTGTCAAGATAAAGGGTCATCGGGGAAAAAGCTGCATCACCAACACACTGGTCAAATTATCTCAGGAACACATTGCCGTTCCCTCAAGTCATAAAAATTCCTCTTTGCTCACTTGGGGTCTCTCTTTTTTTTTTATCTTTCTCCCAAAGCTCTGAGAAAAGCAGTCGCTCACTTTCCAGACTCATTTTACCCACTGAGTAATTCAGGAGAAGGTCAACGGGTTCAGACCACCACCGAAGGAAGGAGTAGTGGAGAGGCCGACTCCCACTGTGGTGGGCCAGTTCACACCAGTTCACTCCCAGCCTTCCTCCTATTGACAAGTGAGAAGAGAAAAAAAGAGTAGGAAATTAATCGACACCACTTTACTGTAAGTGGCAAATGGGTATTAATTTCTGCAATACTCATTACCGAAACATTAATCACAGCAAACCCCCTTACGGCCTCACAAAGCCAATGTCGTTTCTTACCAATTCTGGCCTACATTTGCATCCAGACGTGTCCACTTAACTCGGCACCTTGCAACATTAATCGCTTTTTGCGAACAGAATGCAGAATGACGGGAAGAGCTGTAGAAAAAGGAACAAAGCACATCTAAGCACCATCTGTGGGGTTTCCGCAACTTTGCAAATGCCCGCAGTTAATGCTGGTTCAAGGTTAGTCATTCCATAGCTTCAGAATCCTGTAAAGAACAGTTGCTGGAATTGGGTATGTCTAGTTCAGGGGCAGGCAACCTTGGCTTTTTATGACTTGTGGACTTCAACTCCCAGAATTCCCGAGCCAGCCATGCTAGCCCAGGAATTCTGGGAGTTGAAGTCCACCAGTCACGAAGGGGCCAAAGTTTCCCTCATGCTGGCTCAGGAATTCTGGGAGTTGATGTCCACAAGTCATGAAGGGGCCAAAGTTTCCCTCATGCTGGCTCAGGAATTCTGGGAGTTGAAGTCCACAAGTCATGAAGGGGCCAAAGTTTCCCCCATGCTGGCTCAGGAATTCTGGGAGTTGAAGTCCACCAGTCATAAAAGAGCCAAGGTTGCCTACCCCTGGTCTAGTTTAATGAAGAGAAGGATGATAGGTGACAGGATAGTACTGTTTTATGATCTTTCTTGCCGCAGTTGCTAAGTGAATCATGCAGTCGTTAAGTTAATAACATGGTCGTTAAGTGAATCTGGCTTTCCCCTGTGACTTTGCTTGTCAGCACTGTTGTAACTTTTAGCGGTCACTAAATGAACTGCTGTAATTCTGAGGACGGCCTCTATTCAAGCCTACATACACGAATCTGGTCGACTAAAGTTCAACAGTAAATTGGGGCCTGATAACGGTCAACAGAATTCAAGGGGGTTGAACTTGGAGGGCTTGTGGGAGCACAATAACTCTAAACTGATGGCAATCTTAATTCTGCCCCCCTCCCAGCTCTGCCTGTTTTTCTCCTACGGTCACCCAAATTTATCTGAAATTAGAATATAGAATATAGAATATAGAATATAGAATATAGAATATAGAATATAGAATATAGAATATAGAATATAGAATATAGAATATAGAATATAGAATATAGAATAGAATAGAATAGAATAGAATAGAATAGAATAGAATAGAATAGAATAGAATAGAATAGAATAGAATAGAATAGAATAGAATAGAATAGAATAGAATAGAGCTGGAATCCTTTGGAATGGAATGGAATAGAATAGGATAAGATGGAATAGAATGGAATGGAATAGAACAGAACAGAACACAACAGAACAGAATAGAACTGGAATCCTATGGAATGGAATTAGAATAGAATAGGATAAGGTAGGATGGAATAGAATAGAATAGAATAGAATAGAATAGAATAGAATAGAATAGAATAGAATAGAATAGAATAGAATAGAATAGAATAGAATAGAATAGAATAGAACAGAATAGAATAGAATAGAATAGAGCTGGAATCCTATGGAATGGAATGGAATGGAATTAGAATAGAATAGAATAGAATAGAATAGAATAGAATAGAATAGAATAGAATAGAATAGAATAGAATAAAGCTGGAAGGGACCTTGGAGGTCTTCTAGTCCAGCCACCTGCTCAAGCAAGGAGAACCTGTACCATCTCAGACAAGTGACTGTCCAGTCTCTTCTTAAAAACCTCCAGTGATGGACCACCCACGATTTCTGGAGGCAACTTCTGTTCCACTGGTTAATTGTCCTCAAAGTTAGAAAGTTTTTCCTTAATTCCAGGTTGCTTCTCTCTTTGGTTAGTTTCCAACCATTGTTTCTCGTCCTGCCCTCTGGTGCCTTGACCCCCTCTTCTTTGTGGCCGCCATTTAAATACTGGAACACTGCTATCATGTCACCCCTTGTTTCTTCTTTCCTTTAGACTACCCAAACTCAAGTCCTGCAGCCGTTCTTCACATGTTTCAGTCTCCAGGCCTTGCATCATCTTAGTTGCTCTTCTCTGAACTTTTCCCCCCAAAAATTAAGAGTCAAGGACTGTCTGTAGTAACCTTGGCTGCCTCTTAAAACAAGTTAAAACGTTAGAAAAGGGCTCACATCGTTCTCTCACATCTTGAAAAGTCCTTTTGTGTAGACGTCTATCCTCCTATAGTGATAAAACACCATGGCAACTAATATATAATGTTTTGGGGAGACTAATTATAATCCCCTCTTTCAGTCCTGGTTGAGATCGAAGCTCAACATACCAGTTGAAATACAGATAGAAGCTTTCCTTTCTTCCTATAAAATACTGTCTGTAATAAACCAAACCTCTATGAAAGTCTGCATCACATCCTATGAATTATGGCAAAGGGGATTCTTTGTAGTTGAACAAGCTACAGCCTCTTGTATTTCTGACTGGGCCATAAATCCACGTAGCTCTCAGTCTCTCTCTCTCTGAGCATAATCTGCCTCGTCTTGCTTACTGATTACCAGTGATTTATTTATTAAACGGCTTACATAAAGAACCTATCAAAGCAGGGGGATCCTTTACACTGAAAATAAAGAACGCATTTCCTATGGAAAGGGCTGGAAGCAGCAGTCTGAAATAAAGCATTGCCATTTATCATGTTGGGGGCCTAAGTAAGATTAAATAACAAATCCACAAAAAATGAAAAAAAATCCTTTTTCTGGCTCTCTCAGATTTCGAACCACTGCTTCCCCACCTGCTTGCTTTGGAGCCGTTTTCTAATTTAATAAAGCTTACCTCTTTTAATTCTGATAATTAAGAATTAAAATAGCAGAATAACAAGAGTTGGAAGGGACCTTGGAGGTCATCTAGTCCAGCCCCCTGCTCAGGCAGGAAACCCTGTACCATTTCAGACAAAATGGCTGTCCAGTCTCTTCATAATAATACTAAAGTTGGAAGGGACCTTGGAGGTCATCTAGTCCAGCCCCCTGCTCAGGCAGGAAACCCTATACCATTTCGGACAAATGGCTGTCCAGTTTCTTCTTAAAAACTTCCAGTGTTGGCGCATTCACCGCTTCTGGAGGCAGGTTGTTCCACTGGTTAATTGTCCTCACTGTCAGGAAGTTTCTCCTTAGTTCCAGGTTGCTTCTCTCCTTGATTAGTTTCCACCCATTGCTTCTTGTCTTGCCTTCAGATGCTTTGGAAAATAGCTTGACTCCCTCTTCTTTGGGGCAGCCCCTGAGATACTGGAAGGCTGCTATCATGTCCCCCCTTGTCCTTCTCTTCGTTAAACTAGACATCCCCAATTCCAACAGCCGTTCCTTATATGTTTTAGCCTCCAGTCCCCTGATCATCTTTGTTGCTCTTCTCTGTACTTTTTCTAGAGTCTCAACATCCTTTTTACATCATGGTGACCAAAACTGGATGCAGTATTCCAAGTGTGGCCTTACCAAGGCCTTGTAAAGTGGTATTAATCCTTCACGTGATCTTGATTCTATTCCTCATGCTTGATTCTATTCACCGCTTCTGGAGGCAGGTTGTTCCATGGGTGAATTGTCCTCCCTGTTTGGAAGTTTGACAGGTAACCACAAAGAGTTTTTAAGAAAAGGTTGGGCAACCGTTTGACTGAACTGGTACAGGATTTCCTGTCTGAGGAGAGGGATTGGACTAGAAAATCTCCAAGCTCCCTTGCAACTCTTCTTTTTAATAGTATTTTATTAAGTTTTTATAGTTACAAATCTTTAGTGTTTAATAAACAACCTGTTGTCTGGGTTCACATATTTAACACTAATTGTAATACAACTTCCATTTCCACTCTCTATTCCGCTTTTCTAGCCATGTATAAAAAAATGTCCCGTGTTTGAAAATATTCTGTATCTTCCTTCCCTTTTATTTTCAATGTAAGCCTACTCATTTCCGCACAACCCAAAATTTCCTAATTATATCTTTTTCCCGATGGTGTTCCTTCATCTTTCCAATATTGTGCAAATGTAATTCTCGCTGCTGTCAATACGTGTAATATTAAATATATACATTTTTTGTCATAGTTCTCTGTAATTATACCTAGAAGAAATAGTTCTGGCTTAAACTCTACATGTTTTGGTAACCTTTTCTGTAACCACATGTGTATTTTGGACCAAATGTTTTTTGGTTTTAGGGCATGTCTGCCAAAGGTGATACTATGCACCTGGCTTTTGCCTACATTTCCAAGAGTTAGTAGACATGTTTTTAAACATTTTTGCTAATCTTGCAGGTGGTAAGTGCCAACCCTTCTAACTCTTGTTATTCTGTTATTCTTTTATTTTATTTTGGGGTCCCTGCCAATGAGGGATCATATAGTCTGGACAGCGAGGCTGGTAGCATATAAATCTAATGAATAAAATGACCTAAAATGAAATAAAATCAATAAATATAGGAAAGGCTAGGACAGAACAAGGCAATTCAAGTTTGCAGTTTGTTAACATCTCTTTTTTTGAGAAGCTCAGCTGAGTACTGAGCATTGATAGTTTGTTAATTGATTAGTCTTATTATGACTGTACCAAAAAAAAGAGACAATAAACAGGACTTAGTTGCAGCATAAAATAGAAGAAAATACAGTAATAAATATACATGGGGTGTAGAGTTAGCAATGCTGCTACTATCGTAAGTTTGAAAAATGGTCGTGTCACTTTTTTCAGTACCATTGTTACTTACAAGCTGTTGTAAGCTGAGGACAACCTGTAACACTTTCTTGAGGATAGCTAACAGTAAAGGGGTCGGGAAGTAACCTGAACTTTGCTAATTATGAATATTTATACCTACATCCTCTATTACCTACGCATATATATATGGCTGTATCCCTTTTCTTCTCCTTTCCTGCAATGTATAAATACGAGCACATCCTTTAGTTCCTGTGGAATCAAATGGAAGACCCAACAACTAATAATTAAGGCTCACTGCAATAATAATTCATTCAGTGCACCCTGGAGAAATTCTCTCCAGAAAATAATAAGAGGGATTCCCACAGATGAAAGGATATGCTCACATTTAAACAAACAAAGCATAAGCAATATCTTTGGGGTCCAAGCTAATAGGGCTTGGTTAGAATGGGGAAGAGAGACCCCCTGAGAATACTGAAGTGGGTGGGCTAAGTAACAAAGATGATCAGAGAACTGGAGGCTAAAACATACAAAGAACGGTTGCTGGAATTGGGTATATCTAGTTTAATGAAGAGAAGGACGAGGGGGGACATGATAGCAGCCTTCCAATATCTCAGGGGCTTCCCCAAAGAAGAGTCAAGCTATTCCCCAAAGCACCATAAGACAGGACAAGAAGCAACGGATGGAAACTAACCAAGGAGCGAAGCAACCTGGAACTAAGGAGAAATTTCCTAATAATGAGAGCAATCAACCAGTGGAACAGCTTGCCACCAGAAGCTGAGACCGCTCCAACACTGGAGGTATAAGATGAGGATGAAGTTTGATTCTCTAAGCTGGCGGGCTTGTTTACAAATGTTTCATTACCAGGCTAGGTAACATCTTCAGCAGAGTTTAGGGGATGTCAGTGTTGGCATTTTTCCGTTTATAAGGGCTTTATAAGGTCAGTAGGTTGTCACGTTTGAAGTGTGCTTATGCTGTTGCAATCATTACTGCTTCTCAGCTTGCCAATGAACTAGGGGGCAGGGAGGGGGGAGATGGAATGTTGGCTCCGGACATCAAGAAATCAGCCCGTGTGAACCAAGGACGTTTCAGCAGGTGACCACTAGCCAAAGAGACAGTTTCTCATAACAAGATCATGACACTCAATTGGACAATGTGACCTGTGCTAATTGGGAGAGGGAGGATTCTAAACTTTAATTAGATTGGTTTGCGTGGGAGTTAACCGGAGCTCTTTTTGCTTTCATCGGTGCCAAAATGATGTACTCAATAAAGTTTTGCATTAAGAGATTGGATCGTCTCAACGGTGCTCACTCAGGTGGGCTCGTCAGTCAGAACCTTGACATTGGACTTGTGATGGGTCAGGCCCTCACTTGACACACCCACACCTGACCCCACACCTGACCCCTCTACATGGGGCTACCTTTGAAGAATGTCTGGAGACTGCAGGTAGTCCAGAATGCGGCTGCGCGAGCTGTCTTGGGTCTCCCAAGACATGCTCATATCACTCCAGCTCTCCGTGAGCTGCACTGGCTACCAATTGGTCTCCGAACACAATTCAAAGTGTTGGTTATGACCTATAAAGCCCTTTATGGCAATGGGCCAGGATACTTGCGGGACCGTCTCCTACCTCATGAATCCCAGCGACCGGTTAGGGTGCACAGGGTTGGCCTCCTACGGGTCCCGTCTGTTAGGCAATGTCATCTGGCGGGGCCCAGGGCAAGGGCCTTCTCCGTTGCTGCCCCAGCCCTCTGGAACCAGCTTCCCTCAGAGGTTGGTACTGCTTCCTCCCTCCTAGCCTTCTGGAAAGGATTGAAGACACATCTATGCCGACAGGCTTGGGGCATGTGAGCTGCGCTCTGCCCCTCGGCCCTAAGAGTGTCCCGCCATCAGTGCATGTGAATTGACTGTTTTGTGTGTGGTATGAATGTGTTAATTTTTAAAATTATTGTAGTATTTTTTGTTGTGAGCCGCCCCGGGTCTTCGGAGAGGGGCGGCATATAAATGTGATTTAAATAAATAAATAAGACCCACCTGATGTAACTCACACCTCACCCATCACAAGACCCATCACTAGAGCCTCACCTGACGTGACCCTCCCATCACAAGACCTACTGACTACACAAAGCCCTTATAAGCAAAGGAACACTAACAATGGTCAGAAGGGGATAATCAGAGAAGACAAGGAGATTGCTGAGAGGCTAAATGACTTCTTTGCCTCCATTTTCACCGAGGAGGATAGAGAACATTTGCCTGCCACTGAATTAGTTTTCCCAGGGAGGGAAATAGAAGAATTAAACCTGATAGAGATAAACAAGGGAGATGTTCTTGCATGCCTTTCTAAACTAAATGTCAACAAATCGCCAGGTCCAGATGGCATCCACCCTAGAATTCTCAAGGAACGCAAGTGTGAAATTGCTGAACTTCTAGCTAAAATATACAATCTTTCTCTAAGATCAGGCACTGTACCGGAGGATTGGAGGGAAGCAAATATAACCCCAATCTTCAAGAAAGGATCCAGAGGTGATCCAGGAAACTATAGACCAGTCAGTCTAACCTCAGTTCCAGGAAAACTGATGGAAACCATTATTAAAGATAAAATTACAGGGCACATAGAAAAACAGGCATTGCTGAAAGAAAATCAACATGGTTTCTGCAAAGGCAAATCATGTCTTACTAACTTGTTAGAATTCTTTGAGGGTGTAAATAAATACATAGATAAAGGGGCCCCAGTTGATATTGTATATCTTGACTTTCAAAAGACTTTTGACAAAGTCCCTCACCGAAGGCTCCTAAAAAAGCTCTCCAGGCACGGAATTAGAGGACAGGTCTTGTCCTGGATTGGTAACTGGCTAAATTGTAGGAAGCAAAGGGTGGCAATAAATGGACAATTCTCCGGATGGAAAGAAGTGAGAAGTGGTGTACCCCAAGGTTCAGTTTTGGGGCCTTTACTTTTTAATTTATTCATCAATGATCTGGATGTAGAAGTTAATAGTGAGGTAGCCAAGTTTGCTGATGACACTAAATTGTTCCGGGTTGTGAAAAGTGAAACTGATTGTCGGGAGCTACAGAAGGATCTCTCGAAATTGTGTGAGTGGGCAACAAAGTGGCAAATGCATTTTAACTTAAACAAGTGCAAAGTTATGCACATCGGGGCAAAGAACCCCAATTATACTTACCAACTGATGGGGACCACACTTTCTGAGACAACCCAAGAAAGGGATCTTGGGGTTTTGGTGGACAGCTCGATGAAGATGTCAACCCAATGTGCAGCAGCAGTAAAAAAAGCAAATTCCATGCTTGGCATGATTAGGAAGGGAATCGAAAATAAGTCAGCAAGTGTTGTATTGCCTCTGTACAAATCAATGGTGAGACCACACTTGGAGTACTGTGTACAGTTCTGCTCACCGCACCTCAAGAAGGATATAATGGAACTGGAAAAGGTGCAAAGAAGGGCAACAAGAATGATCAAGGAAATGGAGCGCCTCCCTTATGAAACCAGATTGCAACGCCTTGGTCTCTTCAGCCTTGAAAGACGGCGTTTAAGGGGTGACTTGATCGAAGTGTATAAAATCATGCATGGGATAGAAAAGGTGGATAGAGAAAAATTCTTTTCTCTATCACACAATACTAGGACAAGGGGGCACTCCCTAAAGCTTATAGCTAAGAAAGTGAGGACAAATAAAGGGAAATATTTCTTCACCCAGAGGGTCGTTGATTTATGGAATTCACTTCCTGAAGGGGTCGTGACAGCTGTCAGCCTTGATAGCTTCAAGGCAGGGTCAGACAGATTCATGGAGGCCAAGTGTATCGGTGGTTATTAAAACGGATGTCCATGTGCCGCCTCTATGTTGGTTGAGGCAGGCAGGATTCCCTGGAGTCCCATTTGTTGGGGGTCAAGGGAAAGGGAGGGTTTTGCCTTCTCTTTCTGCTCAAGATCCCCATGTACAATTGGTGGGCCACTGTGTGACACAGAATGCTGGACTCGATGGGCTTTGGCCTGATTCAGCATGGCTCTTCTTAGGTTCTTATGTTCTTATGACATCCCCTGAACTCTGCTAAAAATGTTACCGAGTCAGATAACAAAACGTTCAGAAACCAACCCACAAGCTCGGAGAATGAACCTTCACCCTCAGTAATCATATTGTTAGAAACCAGAACAGGATTATTGCTAGTGAAATGTTTCCCCCTTTCTTACACAGGGGATGTGTAAGAAATGTTTCCATCACTTGGGTTTGGCTAGTCTAAAGAAAAGAAGAAATAGGGGTGACATGATAGCCGTGTTCCAGTGTCACGCCATCCATAGTCGTCCAGTTGAAAGAATTCCATGAACGCAGGTACGAGGTGCATGTAAGGGTTTTATTCCTTAACAAAGTCAGCACTGGGAGTGGTTTGCTCCCAGTGCTTCATATAACTGTGCCACGCCCAAAACCCCATCCCCAGCTGCTAATCACCATCTGCCCAGCTGTCTTAAAAGCCCCCTGCCCTTCTCCTGGTCCAGCTGCTGTCCCTCTGTCTGTTTGCCCGAAATGGAACCGTCTGCCAGCGCGCCGCTCCTGCTGTCTCCAGGCCCCTCCGGACCTCTGTGGCTCCTTGCCAGCTTTTTTTCAGTTAGTGGCAGGTTTGTGCTGCGCTCTGCGCTCAGCAGTGCCTGGGCCCACTGCTCAGCTGGCATTTTGCGCTCTGGGCCCCGCCCGTTGCATTCGACATTCAGCAGCTGCGTCCTCGGAGGCTCGGCAGTGCTCGGCCCTCTCCATGGCCCGGTGTGGGCGTCACAATGGCATTCTGCATGCCGGCCGGACTCAGCAATGCCCCGTCGGCTTCCAGCGCCCGGCTGCTCAGCGGGGTGGCGAGGCTTGGTCCTCGCAGGCGCCGGCCAGGGCGGGATGATGTTCGGTGTCGGGGCGGCATGCAGCGGTGGTTGGCTGTGTTCTGGGTCACCCCCCCCCACTGGTGGATGGCAAGCCCCATGGGGCTTGACATCCAGTATCTGAGGGGCTGCCACAAGGCAGAGGGTTTCACATTATTCACCAGAGCTCCAGAGGGAAGGACAAGAAAGAATGGTTGGAAACTGATCAAGGAGAGAAGCAACCTGGAATTAAGGAGAAACTTCCTGACAGTGAGGACAATCAACCAGTGGAACAGTTTGCCACCAGAAATCGTGGGCACTCCATCACTGGAGGTTTTTAAGAAGAGACTGGACACTCGCTTGTCTGAGATGGTGTAGGTTCTCCTGCTTGAGCAGGGGGCTGGACTAGAAGACCCCCAAGGTTCCTTCCAGCTCTATTCTATTCTAGAACATAAGAAGAGCCTTGCTGAATCAGGCCAAAGCCCATCGAGTCCAGCATTGTGTGTCACACAGTGGCCCACCAATTGTACATGGGGATCTTGAGCAGAAAGAGAAGGCAAAACCCTCCCTTTCCCTTGACCCCCAACAAATGGTACTCAAGGGAATCCTGCCTGCCTCAACCAACATAGAGGTGGCACATGGACATCCGTTTTAATAACCACCGATACACTTGGCATCCATGAATCTATCTAGCCCTGCCTTGAAGCTGTCAAGGCTGACAGCTGTCACGACCCCTTCTGGAAGTGAATTCCATAAATCAACGACCCTCTGGGTGAAGAAATATTTCCCTTTATTTGTCCTCACTTTCTTAGCTATGAGCTTTAGGGAGTGCCCCCTTGTCCTGGTATTGTGTGATAGAGAAAAGATTTTTTCTCTATCCACCTTTTCTATCCCATGCATGATTTTATACACTTCGATCAAGTCACCCCTTAAACGCCGTCTTTCAAGGCTGAAGAGACCAAGGCGTTGCAATCTGGTTTCATAAGGGAGGCGCTCCATTTCTTTGATCATTCTTGTTGCCCTTTTTTGCACCTTTTCCAGTTCCATTATATCCTTCTTGAGGTGCGGTGACCAGAACTGTACACAGTACTCCAAGTGTGGTCTCACCATCGATTTGTACAGAGGCAATACAACACTTGCTGACTTATTTTCGATTCCCTTCCTAATCATGCCAAGCATGGAATTTGCTTTTTTTACTGCTGCTGCGCATTGGGTTGACATCTTCATCGAGCTGTCCACCAAAACCCCAAGATCCCTTTCTTGGGTTGTCTCAGAAAGTATTCTGTTCTGTTCTGTTCTGTTCTGTTCTGTTCTGTTCTTTCCATATTTTCTTTTTTCTATTCCATTCCATTCATTCCATTCTATTCCATTCTATTCTCTATTCTGTTCTGTTCTATTCTATTTTATTCTATTTTATATACTATACTATACTATACTACACTACACTACACTGCACTGCACTGCACTGCACTACACTACACTACACTACACTACACTACACTACACTACACTACACTACACTACACTACACTACACTACACTACACTACACTACACTACACTACACTACACTACACTACACTACACTACACTACACTACACTATACTATACTATACTATACTATACTATACTATACTATACTATACTATACTATGAAATTTCACCGGTGATTCTGAGAGTGCCACAGAAGGAATTCTTGTCTGCTTTCTTCTCTGGACATTTAATAAAAAATGTGGAATGAAGCAAAGGTCAGTTCAGCATTGCCCTTAGCTATCTGGTAACTCAATAAGCCCAGGAAACTAAGAGAATAAAACCCAAGGGGTGTATTTTATTTCTTTATTGATACCTGTGTTTATTCAGTCTGTACCTTTCACGATCACAATCGTTCCCACTTTGAAACAAATTTCAAAAGCCTAATCTTTTCATCAAGCAGTAAGATGGATTGATTTCCTGTTTCTCCTGCTGGTTGTTTGCTGGAAATAGGTTTCTGGCTTGGAGGCAGCAGAAGGTGTACGACTGCTGGGATAGGATTTTAAAATTGATTATTTAATTAATCAATTTATAAGCTACCCACTCACGCCCCCCCATCACTCAAGCAACTCTAGGGGACATGCAACAATTTGTCAATGCATGGATTAATTTAAAATTAAAGTTGTTCCGTTGTTGTTTGTTTGCCATTGACCCAGGGGAAAAAAAATAATAATTCTGTAATTTGTTCAGCTGAGATGCTTTAAGAAGGAACAGGGAGCAGGGAAGCCTCTTTACAACTGAGTTTTTATAGATCTATGAATGCTAAATCCAGTAAAGTTATCCTATTTCGGTAATAAGAAGGTCACTGGTTACCTGAGGCTCTTCATGCTGGCATTTAGTAAATCAAACTCTGGTTACAAATTAGAGGAGGAAATTAAATGAGCTCCAGAGCCAATGTCTCAGCTTGTAGATTGAAAGTTTAAATGTAATTTGGGGTAAAAGTTTGGCAGAATTCCACATATCAGGGCCTTGGCATGAATGAAAGGAAGGCCAGAGGCACAGTCTGATAATATTCTGTCTCATAAGAAGCAGCATTTTGCCTGTCAACATCCATGCCTTTTGCTCAAAATAATAATAAAAGGACTTCTTGTGGGGAGGGCTGTTCACAGAAGAAGTGGGACAATCCTGCTATCACTTTTCTTCCAGTGTCCAAACTCACTGACTTGTTTTGTTTTGATACCAGTGTTCCTGATTGTTCAGGAAGAAGAAGAAGAAGAAGAAGAAGAAGAAGAAGAAGAAGAAGAAGAAGAAGAAGAAGAAGAAGAAGAAGAAGAAGAAGAAGAAGAAGAAGAAGAAGAAGAAGAAGAAGAAGAAGAAGAAGAAGAAGAAGAAGAAGAAGAAGAAGGGGAGGGGGAGGGGGAGAAGAAGGGGAAGGGGAAGGGGAAGGGGAAGGAGGAGGAGGAGGAAGGAAGGAGAAGAAGAAGAGGAGGAGGAGGAGGAGGAAGAAGAAGAAGAAGAAGAAGAAGAAGAAGAAGAAGAAGGAGAAGGAGAAGGAGAAGGAGAAGGAGAAGGAGAAGGAGAAGGAGAAGGAGAAGGAGAAGGAGAAGGAGAAGGAGAAGGAGAAGGAGAAGGAGAAGGAGAAGGAGAAGGAGAAGGAGAAGGAGAAGGAGGAGAGGAAGAGGAAGAGGAAGAGGAAGAGGAAGAAGAAGAAGAAGAAGAAGAGGAAGAGGAAGAGGAAGAGGAAGAGGAAGAGGAAGAAGAAGAGGAAGGAGGAGGAGGAGGAGGAGGAGGAGAGCTCGCTTTGACAGCACATATACTAAAATTGGAATGATACAGAGAAGATTAGCATGAAGAAGGAGACGGAGAAGGAAAAGGAAAAGGAGAGAAGGAAGAGGAGGAGGAGAAGGAGGAAGAAGAGGAGGAGGAAGAAGAAGAAGAAGAAGAAGAAGAAGAAGAAGAAGAAGAAGAAGAAGAAGAAGAAGAAGAAGAAGAAGAAGAAGAAGAAGAAGAAGAAGAAGAAGAAGAAGAAGAAGAGGAGGAGGAGGAGAAGGAGGAGGAGGCTCCCTTTTTAAAAAACCTTGATGTTTGCTAGATCATAGTGGCAAGATCTTTAGGACTTGAAATATTGCAAGCAAGCGGCAGGTGTGCTTAAAAAATGGTTGCTTATAGAAGAACTTCTTTAATTACAAAATGGCTGCTGGACACAAAAAGACCAGCCGGCAGATACATAACATCAGGTTTATCAGATCTGGGCTGCCAGTATCCAGGAAAAAAAATATAAGGCAGTGAAAAGTTATAGGAAATGACGAACATGATCTGGTGATCATCCAGACCTTTCTAGCCCATAGCGGGAAGTGATAGCGGAAGACTTTGGGATTGGGGCTTTCTGATCTGAGAAAAGGAACATGTCAGGAGATTGTACTCAGAACCGTGCAGATCTAGCTGTGGTGACCCTAGAATCGGAGTCAAAGAAGAACTAGGGTCCACCTTTCTTGACCTATGAGAATGATGATACTCAGCTGTACATTTCCACTCCTGGCCAAATCAGTGAAGCGGTTGAGGTGATGTGCCAGTGTCTGGAGGCTGTGAGGGTCTGGATGGGCGTTAACAGATGGAGGCTCAACCCTGACAAGACAGAGTGGCTGTGGGTGATGCCTCCCACGGACATTTCAATCTGTCCTTCCATTACCCTGGGTTATAAACCCTTCGGAGAAGGTGCGCAACTTGGGAGTCCTCCTCGATCCATGGCTGACATTGGAACATCATTTGTCGGCTGTGGTGAGGGGGGCATTTGCCCAGGTTCGCCTGGTGCACCAGTTGCGCCCTTATTTGGATCGGGAGTCTCTACTCACAGTCACACATGTCCTTGTCACCTTGAGGATCGACTACTGCAATGCTCTCTACATGGGGCTACCCTTGAAGAGTGTTCGGAGACTACAATTAGTGCAAAATGCAGCTGCGTGAGCAATTGTGGGCCTTCCACGTTGTGCCCACGTTTCGCCAACTCTCCACATGTTGCATTGGTTGCCTATCGGTCTCCGAGTGCAATTCAAAGTGTTGGTTATTACCTATAAAGCCCTTCATGGCATTGGACCAGGATACTTATGGGACCGTCTTCTGCCACATACTTCCCTTCGACTGGTGAGAGCGCACAGGGTCAGCCTCCTCCGGGTCCCGTCAGCGAAACAATGTCGTCTGGCGGGTCCTAGGGGGAGGGCCTTCTCTGTTGTGGCGCCCACCCTCTGGAACCAACTGCCCCCTGAAGTCCGTGTTTCTCCCACCCTCCCGGCCTTCCGAAAGAATCTTAAAACCTATCTTTGCCGGCAGGCCTGGGGATGATTGTGGATTGTTGTGTGAATGATGAATGTGTTTTTATTTTTAATGCTTTTTTAATTTGGACTTAGATTGAATATTGTTTATATATGTTGTAAGCCGCTCCGAGTCTTCGGAGAGGAGCGGCATATAAGTCCTAATAAAATAAATAAATAAATAAATAAACGCCTTGAAACGCTGTACCACCTTTTTCTTGTTTTTCTTTGAAGATGTTTCGCTTCTCATCCAAGAAGCTTCTTCAGCTCTGATTGGATGGTGGAGGAATGGAAGGATTTATACTCCTGGCAGACCGCTGGTCATTTGCCGTCTTTTAAAGGGTCGTTGAGGCCACTTGGAGGTTGACCTGTGTCCTCAGGGTCAGCTGAGTGGTGCAAATGGGGGTGGAGCCTTCTTTGGCTGCAGGATGTTTTCTGCCCTGTGTCCCTTCACTGTTGGGGGTGAGTTTGTGTTGTCTGCATCTCAAACTGAAGCACAAATGGTTCCTGTAGTCTGCAATGTTTTCTGGAAATCCATCCATACTCCTACACCATCCAAAGGGTGCTCATCCCAAAGCGCATGGCTCAAGCTCAGAGAAGAGCAACTAAGATGATGCAAGGCCTGGAGGCGAAAACATATGAAGAACGGCTGTGGGACTTGGGTTTGGCTAGTCTAAAGAAAAGAAGAAAAAGGGGAGACATGATAGCAGCTATTCCAGTATCTGAGGGGTTGCTACAAAGAAAAGGGGGTCAAACTATTCTCCAAAGCATCAGAGGGCAGGACAAGAAACAATGGTTGGAAACTGATCAAGGAGAGAAGCAACCTGGAATTAAGGAGAAACTTCCTAACAGGGAGGACAATCAACCAGTGGAATAGCTTTGCCTTTGGAAAGTTGTGGGTGCTTCATCGCTGGAGATTTTAAAGAAATCACCTTTCTGAGATGGTATAGGTTCTCCTGCTTGAGCAGGGGGCTGGACTAGAAGACCTCCAAGGCCCTTTCCAGCTCTATTCTACTCTACTCTACTCTACTCTACTCTACTCTACTCTACTCTACTCTACTCTACTCTACTCTACTCTACTCTACTCTACTCTACTCTACTCTACTCTACTCTACTCTACTCCATTCCATTCCATTCTATTCTATATTCCAATATCTATTCTATTCTATTCTATTCTATTCTATTCTATTCTATTCTATTCTATTCTATTCTATTCTATTCTATTCTATTCTATTCTATTCTATTCTATTCTATTCTATTCTATTCTATTCTATTCTATATTCCAATATCTATTCTATTCTATTCTATTCTATTCTATTCTATTCTATTCTATTCTATTCTATTCTATTCTATTCTATTCTATTCTATTCTATTCTATTCTATTCTATTCTATTCTATTCTATTCCATTTTCTATTCTACTCTATTCTACTCTACTCTACTCTACTCTACTCTACTCTACTCTACTCTACTCTACTCTACTCTACTCTACTCTACTCCATTCCATTCCATTCCATTCTATTCTATATTCTAATATCTATTCTATTCTATTCTATTCTATTCTATTCTATTCTATTCTATTCTATTCTATTCCATTTTCTATTCTACTCTACTCTACTCTACTCTACTCTACTCTACTCTACTCTACTCTACTCTACTCTACTCCATTCCATTCCATTCCATTCCATTCCATTCCATTCCATTCCATTCTATTCTATATTCCAATATCTATTCTATTCTATTCTATTCTATTCTATTCTATTCTATTCTATTCTATTCTATTCTATTCTATTCTATTCTATTCTATTCTATTCTATTCTATTCCATTCCATTCCATTCTATTCTATTCTATTCCATTCTATCCTATACTATCCTATTCCATTTTCTATTCTATTCTATTCTATTCTATTCTATTCTATTCTATTCTATTCTATTCTATTCTATTCCATTCCATTCCATTCCATTCCATTCCATTCCATTCTATTCTATTCTATTCTATTCTATTCTATTCTATTCTATTCTATTCTATTCTATTCTATTCTATTCTATTCTATTCTATTCCATTCTATCCTATCCTATCCTATTCCATTTTCTATTCTATTCTATTCTATTCTATTCTATTCTATTCTATTCTATTCTATTCTATTCTATTATTCTATTCTATTCTATTCTATTCCATTCCATTCCATTATTCTATTCTATTCTATTCTATTCTATTCTATTCTATTCTATTCTATTCTATTCTATTCTATTCTATTCTATTCTATATTCCATTCCATTCCATATATTCTATTCTATTCTATATTCCATTCCATTCCATATATTCTATTCTATTCTATTCTATTCTATTCTATTCTATTCTATTCTATTCTATTCTATTCTATTCTATTCTATTCTATTCTATTCTATTCTATTCTATTCCATTCCATTCCATTCCATTCCATTCCATTCTATTTATGAAGATTCTTAGTCATCCAGGTCACAGTTGTCCCAAAGGTGCATTTTTTCACAAGGCAACTGGACTTCCTTGTTTTTATGTGAAGATGTTTCACTTCTCATCTAGGAAGCTTCTTCAGCTCTGACTGGATGGTGGGGAAGGGAAAGATTCCATTCAAGGATTCCTTGAATGCTGAAATTTCACCACCAACCTCAGAAAAGCAGCTATACTGCTGTGTTGATAAGTGAAAATTAGAGCAGTAGAAGCATGTCAGGTGCCTTATAAGGATAGATTGGACAGGACTATCTACTCAAGAGGAAATTATTGTTCCTGAGAGGACCAAATTCTGCTATTACCCTTGACAAGCACTTGGGCTCAGTAAATCCTTGGTGCTTATAGCTCAAGGGCATTTACCTGAGATCAGTAAGGTCCTCTGAGATTTTTTTTTTTTAGAGATTATGAGCTCCAAAAATTCATATCATCTCAGATGCCAACAAAGCACCAGAGGTGTCTGCCTCTTTTTGGTTTCTGCTGTGGTCATCCTGATGTTTTGGACCCAGGTGTCCCTATAGGATTTTTTGCCAAGTGGAATCCTATGGAGGAAGAGGTGGCATGATTGGACATCAGTTTCCTAAGAAGGAGGGAGCACACCCCTGTTCTGTCCCAGCCTACGTGAGTCCTTGTTAACTCACAAGGACAAACCCCTCTTTTAACAAGTAGCCTGGAAATGCAGGAAAAAACAAACCCCCTTTTTAAATTAGGAACAGACTTTTAAAATGTCCCAAAAGCAAAGGCAAACAAAACACAATGCAAATGGAGAATTGTCCAAGGCAAGCAGAACATGATTCAAACGGAGAATTGTGCACAGGCAAGGCAAGCAGAATCTGATTCCATGAAACTTGAGCCCATTGCAAACGGTTGCCTTCAGTAACCAGCACTGCCCACACCTTCCCTTTTCATTATGCAGCCCCAAGATGTGGCTTCTCAATGCTTTCTCCTCCTCCCTTGGAGTCGCCCCATTGCCTCCCTCTGTCCTGCTCTTGTTGCCTGTCTGTGTTTGCGAGCGTCTATGATGTCTTTCAGCTGTGAGTCCTCAGAGTCTGACTCAGCTTCCCCGCACAGCTGCGTCTCAGCCTGAGCATGAGTGGAGGGGCCAGGCTCTTCATCAGATTTTAAGTCCTGGAGCTCATCAGAGCCGTCCTCCGACTCTGATTGCTCTCTAGGCACCTCCTCCTGATTCCCCAGATTCAACTGCTGGGTCCAGTGGCTGGCATGGACTCACAACAATCCCAAAGGGGAAAGGGTGAGACAAGAAGCAGCCCAGCCCAGAGGTAGACTGGTGACAGAGGAAGAGAGTCAGGGTCACATTCCTTAGAAATTTCCAGGTTATTATATCTATTAGGTTAGAACAGACATGTCAAACACAAGGCCTGGGGACCGGATGCGGCCCACGAAATGGTTTCATGTGGCCCGTGAAGTCATCCTGGAAACAGTGAGGGAACAGTCCCCTCTGCCTTGGCCCTGGCCCAGGCCAGCCGGGAGCCAATGAAACAATTTTGTAGTGGCCATCTATGCTGAAATGCATTCAGTCTTAGCTCCACAAGGCTGTCTGGAAACAGCGAGGAGCCAGGAGAACCTTGAGCAGCAGCCTTGAGGAAGTGGAGCTGCACTTGGTGCTGCAGGTGCTCAAAGGCCAGGCTGGGCATTTGACCTCTGCTGCCCAGGGCTCCGGGCAGCCTGTACCTAGATCTCTGGGCAGCCTGGCCTAGATCTCCTCGGGTTTTAAATTTTTAAACAAGGCTGGTCGGGTTTTAGAATTGGGTTTTTAACAGGTTTTAGTAACAGCCTTGTATTAATTTAATTTAATTTATTTTTAAATATTTATTGTTATTATATGTTCTTATTGGGTTGTAAACCGCCCCGAGTCCTACGGGAGAGGGGCGGTATAGAAATTTAATAAAAACTAAACTAAACTACCACCATCCAGCAGCCCCTGCATGGCCTGAGAGGAATGGTGAGGCTCCTCTAGTGGACCATGCCTTGGTGCTTGCTCCGGTCCCACCCCCTTCTGCCAGAGACCCTCAGATCTGTCCCACTCCTGCCCAGGCCCCCACAGGCCCCCTTGACGTGAACGATGTAGAGCTGGCCATGCCCACCCATTAGGCCACACCTACTCCCTCTACACCCACCCAGTAGGCCGCACCCACCCTGGCCACACCCACCTGGCCCTCTGAGGGCAACCGCAATGCTGATGCGCTCCTCAGTGAAATTGAGTTTGACACCCCTGGATTAGGAGATTATGGCTTTAATCTGGCAGAATAAAGAACTGAACTGTTGTATGTCAAGCAAGGTTTTACTCCTGGGCAGGAAAAACCAAAGGTACAACTTCAGATTAGGCGAAACCTGGCTCAAACACAGTAACTGTGAGAGGGACCTTGGAGTCCTACTGGATGACCACTTGACTTTGAGCCAGCCATGTGCAGCAGCAGCCAAAAAAGCTAACACAATCCTAGGTTGTATAAACAGAAGCATAGAATAAAAACCACGCGAAATATTAGTGCCACTTTATAAAGCTTTAGTAAGGCCACATATGAAATGCAGCATCCAGTTTTGGTCACCACGTTACAAAAAAAAAATGTTGAGACTTTGGAAAATGTGCAAAGAAGAGGAACTAAGATGATTAAAGGCCTGGAAACTAAAACATATGAAGAAACAGTTGCAGGATTTGGGAATGGTTAGTCTGGATAAAAGAAGGACTAGAGGTGGACATGATATCAGTATTCCAGTATATGAGGGGCTGCTACAAGGAGGAGCGGGTCAATTTATTCTCCAAAGCAACAGAAGGCAGGACAAGAACCAATGGATGGAAAGTAATCAAGGAAAGAAGCAACCTGGATAATAATGAGAAACTTGGTCCATTAGTGGGTGAAAATGGCAAGAAAGTGACAAGTAACTGGAAGAAAACAGAACTATTTAACTCGTTTTTCGCATCTGTCTTTACACAAAGGGGAAAAACAGACCAACCTATCAAAACTAGTGCCATAAAAAACAGATTAGAAATACAAGTTAAGATAGGCAAGAAAATGGTAAGTGAGCATTGGGATTGCACCCAAGGCACCTATTACTATTGGTACTACCCTTGCTTGCTTTTCCCATAGTCTTTCTATTTCTATTTGTAGGTTTTTGTATTTTGCTATCTTCTCCAGTTCTTTCTCGTCTATTCTGCTGTCTCCAGGCACTTCCACATCCACTATCCAGACTTTTTTGTCTTTCTTATCAACAATTGTTAAGTCCAGGGTGTTATGTTGCAGGTGCTTCTCTATTTGAATTCTGAAGTCCCAGAGCAGTTTAATTTTATCATTTTCTATGACTTTCTCTGTTTTATGATCCCACCAGTTCTTGCTTCCAGGCAAATGATATTTCTTGCAGATCTACCAATGCACCATTGTTGCTACTTTGTCATGCCGCTGCTTGTAGTCAGTCTGGGTGATCTTCTTGCAGCAGCTTACCAGGTGGTCCACTGTTTCTTCAGCTTCTTTGCATAGGCGGCACTTACTGTGTGTTGCTGTCTTCTCAATTTTGACTTTGTATGCATTTGTCCTTAAGGCTTGGTCTTGTGCAGCCAGAATTAGTCCCTCGGTCTCTTTCTTCAATTTTCCTGCTCTTAGCCATTTCCAGGTCTTTTTAGTATCTGCTTTCCCAGCTATTTTTTTTTAAAATACTGGCCAAGTAGTGCTTTGTCTTCCCATGCCTCTATTCTATTCTTCTTTTGGTCTTTCTTGTAGGCCAATCTGGTCTCTCCAGTAGTCAGTAAGCCTTCCTGATATGCTAATTTCAGTGCATCTTCATCACTATCCTTCAGATATTCTTCCAAAGCCATTTCTTCTTCTTCAACCATCTGATGTACTTGCAGCATTCCACACCCACCTATTTGCCTTGGTAGATAAAGTCTGTCAATGTCACTGCGTGGATGAAGGGCATGATTCATTGTCATTATTTTTCTGGTCTTCCTATCCATTGCTTTTAGTTCTGCTTGAGTCCAGTCCACTATTCCAGCTGTGTATCTAATTACTGGAATTGCCCAGGTGTTGATTGCCTTTATGGTATTTCCTCCATTGAGTTTGACTTTAAGATCTTCTTCACTCTCTTGATGTATTCACCTCTAATCTTTTTCTTGACTTCAGTGTGCTTGATGTTGTCAGCTTGAAGGATACCCAAATATTTATAGTAATCTTTCTCATCCAGACTCTTAATGTTATTTTCGTGGGGCATCTTGATTCCTTCAGTTTTCACTATTTTTCCTTGTTTGATAGTAAGTGTGGCACATTTGTCCAAGCCAAACTCCATTGCAATATCTTGGCTATATACGGACAGCATATATTATTATTATTATTACTATTATTATTATTATTACTATTATTACTATTACTATTATTACTATTACTATTACTATTACTATTACTATTACTATTATTATTATTATTATTATTATTATTATTATTATTATTATTATTATTTCCTAACAGTGAGGACAATTAACAGTGGAACAGCTTGCCTTCAGATGTTGTGGGTGCTTCATCAATGGAGGTTTTTAAGAAGAAACTGGACAGACACCCTTTGCATGGAATGGTATAGGATCTCCTGCTTGAGCAGGGGGCTGGACTAGAATATCTCCAAGGTTCAGCTCTATTCTGATTGATTGATTGATTGATTGATTGATTGATTGATTGATTCTTGGGCTGGGTCTGACATCTCTGATTGATTGCTTTCTTACAGACATTTCATTACCCGTCTTCGTAACATCATCAGTGCTAGCCAAGATCTCAACGCTTGCCTCACTTGAAAGCTTACCTTTCCAAGGAACTGTCAGAGTTTTCTTACACTAAAGCTGAACTGACCCTATCATGCTATATGGCTGCTTACAACCCTCACTACACAACTTAACATCAATCACTGATTTGGAGAGGAAATATAGAGAGAGGTAAGTGACTCTAGGACAGCGGTTCTCAACCTGTGGGTTGCGACCGCCATTTGGGGTCGAACGACCATTTCACGGGGGTCGCCAAAAAACGCAGTCCGCCATTTTTCCCCCTTTTCCTTAGCTGTGCTACGCCATTTTTCCCCCCTTTTCCTTAGCTGTGCTACTCCCTCTTATTCTATTGGCTTTTGAAAACCAATAGAATAGACTCTCTTGAATAGGACCACAGCTGCATCATTAGCCACTTTAAACCCCTCCAAACTGACACCCACAATGAAGATGAGGCACGACCACGAACGCGAAGCCAAACAGCTATGCATCTCACCATCTCTAATCCTCCTGCAACTCAGACTAACCTGAGCACAAACAAAGCCCCCACCCCAAACAGAACACTCCCCAGCCAATCAGAGCACAGCCAACCCCCCATCCAATCAGAGCACGACCAAAGCCCCCTAACCAATCAGAACACACCTCCACCCAATCAGAACACAGCCGAGCCTCCCAGCCAATCAGTTCAAACCCCCCACTGGCAGTTAAAAGGAAGAAACAACTACAATCACACAATTGCTCCTAGAAGCACGAAGCCGAAAGCACCAGCCTGAAGATAACGAATGGGACTTCGTCGAAACGTCGCCAAGACATTTCAAATTCTATGTGGGAGAAAACCTGAAGAACCAAAGACCAGAGAGAGAGAGAGTAGAGAGAAGAGAGAGAGAGAGAGAGAGAGGAGAGAGAGAGAGAGAGAGAGAGAGAGGAGAGAAGAGAGAAGAAGAGAGAGAGAGAGAGAGAGAAGAGAGAGAGATAGAGAGAGAGAGAGAGAGAGAGCATGATAGATAGCTGTATAGATGTATAGATGGTCCTTGCTTAATGATTGATCACTCAGTGACCATTTGAAATTACCGGTATAATGGACATCCAAGAAGCTCCATTCTCGAAGTCATGACCTCTTATTTCACCGCTGCTGGACACATACATGCAATTTTAAGACAGCGCATTCCATTCCGAGTGTCTGAATGGGGGAAACTGAGTCATGTCCCTCGCGTAAAAATGATGGAATTGTCTTGCTTGCATTAAGTTGCTAGACTCTCTATTTTGCACAGAGTTCATCTTTCAGTTTAACAGCCTCAAAGCTATTGTGGACATATCATTACAACAGCCTGTATTCTATAATTAATTTCTTATTTTGAGCTTCAAGCTATCGTTCCTCTGTGCCTAGCGTGTGTCTTTCTCTCTCTCTCTCTTCCAGCTTCTTTTTCTACAAGTTGCTTCAGGAACGCAAGTGATGGGGGGGGTTGTCGTTGTTGTTTAGTTTTGTTTTTTTAAGTGGACGCTTCCGTTGTTTATTCCGAACCAGCTGCCCGTCATTTTCATTTTATTTTTTCATTTTATTTATTTTTTTAAATGGCTCCACACCAGAGTTATGTGCAATTGAATCAATACCTTGGGGGCCACCTCTGTCACGATTACAATACTAAAAACAAAAAAAAAAAACTCATTTTGCTGTAGTTTGGAGAAAGGTTTTCATTACTGCATGTCACTCCGTTACAAGATTTTATGGGACTGTACACCCCACGGGACCTTTTAAAATGTAGGGTTGTTGTTGATGTTTTTTTACGACGATTAAAACTCCGAAATAAAAAGGGAAGCGTTCAAAGATAAAGCAGTTGGAGTTCATTTCTTTTGGTCTTTGATGATACGAAAGAGAGAGCGGGAAGGGGCGGGAAGGACAGAAATGTCGCTATACCTGTGCAAATGAATATGTTGCAGGAAAAGAAAAAAAAAACAGCCGCTTCGCCTTCCTTTTGGGGCAAAGGATGGATTATCAATCAGAACACAGCTGGAAGGGATCTTGGAGGTCATCTAGTCCAACCCCATTTCAGACAGGCTGTCCTGTCTTTGAAACCAAAGCATTTCTGCCATTACGGATTTCTAAAGGGGGAGGCTGGTAAAGTCAAGAAATAATTAAGGTTCATTTCCAGATCATTTTATTAGAGCTTGATTTTAAAGCTTAAATGGAAGAGAGATTTAGCTAGCTTAGTCATGTCTCCTTTTTGTCCCCCCCCCTCTAATTCATATTACAAAGGCAAGCACCACTTGTTTGTCAATATTGCAGCCTGCTTTGTACCTAATTAACAGTCATCAAACAGGGACAGCTGACACAAAGGCTAATCTTCACAGCTAATACTTTGGTACAAAAAGAGAGAAACGTGAAATTCTAGTACCATTTTACAAAGCCTTAGTAAGACCACACTCGGAATATATATATATATATATATATTTGTTTTCTGAGGTTTTCGCGGGTGTTTGTATGTAGGTCTTTGGTTCTTCGGGTTTTCTCCCGCGTAAAATTGGAAGTGTCTTCCAATTGGAAGACACAATTGGAAGACACTTCCAATTTTACGCTGAGAGAAAACCCGAATAAACCAAAGACCTACGTGTGTGTGTGTGTATGTGTGTGTAAACCAGATGATGAGGCACGACCACAGACCAGGAGCCAGACCACAGCTGCATCATTGGCCACTTTGAACCCCTCCAGCACAACAAAGCCCCCAACCCAAACAGAAACACTCCCCCAGCCAATCAGAACACAGCCAACCCCCCCAGCCAATCAGAGCACAGCCAAGCCCCTAACCAATCAGAACACACCTCCACCCAATCAGAACATAGCCAAGCTCCCAGCCAATCAGTTCAAACCCCCCACTGGCAGTTAAAAGGAAAAAACAGCTTAGACCACACATTGCTCCTAGAAGCAGAAGCCAAAAGCACCAGCCTGAAGATGATGAATGAGACTTCATCGAAACGTTGCCCAGACACTTCAAATTCTACGTGGAGAGAAACCCCGAAGAACCAAAGACCTACATACAAACACCCGCGAAAACCTCAGAAAACACACACACACACACACACACACACACATTATATTATATTATATTATATTATATTATATTATATTATATTAATATTATATTATATTATTATTATATTATATTATATTATATTATATTATATTATATTATATTATATTATATTATATTATATTATATTATATTTATTATATTATATTATATTATATTATATTATATTATATTATATTATGTTATGTTATGTTATGTTATGTTATGTTATGTTATGTTATGTTATGTTATGTTATGTTATGTTATGTTATGTTATGTTATGTTATGTTATGTTATGTTATGTTATGTTATGTTATGTTATGTTATGTTATGTTATATTATATTATATTATATTATATTATATTATATTATATTATATACTATATTATATTATTATAGAGA
>JARGCV010000706.1:182500-245000 GCA_034064705.1 Bothrops alternatus
GAGCAGCAGCAGCCTGAGCCCAGGGTCCGGATTTCCTCCATCACCAGTACTTCGGGCTGACACAAAATCGCCCACTCCTAATTGAAAGATTTATTACATAAGGCCCCTTCTGTGCGTGGCCTTAGGAAAACGTAAATCAGATCAGAAAGAGAAAAAGAAAGCTGAAATGTTAGCAGTGGCATTGGGAGGAATGCGTATTGGACCCAACCAATGTGCCATCTGTAAACAGGAAGGACACTGGCAAAGGGAGTGCCCCCAGAGGAATGGCCAACCTAGGGGACAATCCCACCAGTATGGAAGAGGAAGAGGATTTAGAAGGACTTTCCAGAGAAGCTACAGGAAAAGCTTCCAGGGAAGAGGGCATCCAGCCTATCCCAGTCAGGCAGAAGAAAGAGAAGAAAAGATGATCAGCTTAGCCGACATGGAATGGGAAGACTGAAGAGGACAGGGTTCTAGGGCCCCACCCCCCAGAGCCCATTGTTAAAATACAGGTGGGAGGAGACTGTCCCGATGTTAGTTGACACGGGAGCCACCAGATCTGTCCTAAATAAATCTATTGGCAAGCCACAAAACAAAGAGGATTGCTTTGAAAACACATCCAGACTGCTCCAATTGTTACAAGACTACAGAGCGTCCAAAAAGAAAGCACAATTAGTTCAAAAGACTGTAATGTATTTAGGCTATGAACTATCACAAGGACAAAGAACTTTGGGCCCCCAGAGAAAGCATGCTGTGTTACAAATTCCCATTCCCAAAACAAAACAGGAAGTTAGAGCCTTTTTGGGAATTACAGGCTTCTGTAGAATTTGGATTCCTAACTTTGCTCTCACAGCTAAACCATTGTACCAAGTTTTAAAAGGACCAGAAAAAGAACCTCTTTTGTGGCAACAAGAACAAACCCAGGCGATGAAACAACTCCAACAGGCTCTAACCACAGCACCGGCTCTAGGACTACCTGATATATCTAGGTCATTCTCACTTTATGTCGATGTGAGACAGAATGTGGCTTTAGGAGTTCTTACCCAAAAGCAGGGAAATTGGAACCGACCAGTCACTTATCTGTCAAAACAGCTAGATATGGCCTCGCAAGGTTGGCCACAATGTTTAAAAATTCTAGCAGCAGTTATTCTGTTACTGCAGGAGACAAACAAGTTAATCTTTTCAGCTCCAGTAGCTGTTTATACTAGTCATGCCCTGCAGACAATTATTAACAATAAGGAACATTTATGGATCAGCACTCAAAGGATGCATAAGATACAGGCCCTTTTATTAGACAATTCATGCACATGCAGCAATCTACAAAGAGAGGATATTTGGACTCCACAGGCAAGATTATCCAATATGCAACTTTTATTAGAAGACTTATCAAGGCAGCAAAGTTGCCATCTAAAGTTGCAATCATCCATTATCCTGGACATCAAAAAGACTTAAGCCTTATTACCCAGGGCAATAGGAAAGCAGACAAAGAAGCCAAAAGAGCTGCATTGAAAGGCCCCCCTCTCCACTCAGATGTCACTAGGTTCATGTATTTAGACCAGCGGTTCTCAACCTGTGGGTCGCGACCCCATTTGGGGTCGAACGACCATTTCACGGGGGTCGCCAAACGCAGTCCACCATTTTTTCCCCTTTTCCTTAGCTGTGCTACTCCCTCTTATTCTATTGGCTTTTGAAAGCCAATAGGAATTGTCCGGGCTGTCTCTGCCCTGCTGAGCCCGCCAACAGTCCCAGTCTGCAAACGGGGCTGCAAGTTGTCTGCAGCGAAGGCAAGCGGTCCAGAACTTTCCACCCCTCCCTGCTGAGCAACTACTAAAAATGTAAGTAAAAGAGGGCCAGGGGTGGGAGGTGGGAGGCCGGCGGGTGCAGGGAGGGCAGCTGGCGCGTGTGGGGCCCTACAGGTGCCTTACCTCCATTGGGTTGGGCCAGCTGGTGGCCCAGCCAATGGTCACCCTACGCTGTCGCTGCTGCTTGCCGCGGCCGCCCAGGAGCGCCTGGGCCTGCCTGCCACCGCCCTGAACGGGCAGCAGCGAAGGTAAGGCTAGCTGGGCAGCGGCAGGCGCAGGGAGAGTTTTTGGCGCGCGTGGGGCCCGGCGGGTTGCTTACCTCACTTGGACTGGGCCAGCTGGTGTCCCAGCCCATGGTTGCCCTGCGCCGTCGCTGCTGCGGCCACCCAGGAGCGCCTGGGCCTGCCTGCCACCACCTCGAACGGGCGGCGGCCTACGCCTCGGCCGGCACAGGGGGCAGCACCACGCATGCGCGATGCAGGAGGCAGCACTGCGCATGCGCGGAGCTTGACAGATTGGGGGTCGCGACCTAAAAAAGGTTGAGAACCGCTGATTTAGACACCTACTTAGGGAATAATTCGACCAGGATTTTTCCTGTTACCATTAAAAACTAAGCAAATTCTTGGAGTTCCTATCTATGATGAAATTGGCAATATAAGACAAAAAAGGGAACCAAGTGCATACACCCAATGCTCAGGAATCACTTGGCAAAAAAATGAATGGCCACCTTGCCACATCATCCTAGTTTATGGCCCGGCTATTTGGGCTGAGGATGGAATGTATGGCTACCATGCCCCTTTTTATATGCTCAACAGGCTCATTAGGTTACAAGCAGTGGTAGAGTTAATCACTAAAGAGACTGTGAAGAGACTAACTGAATTGGCCAAAGAAAATCTGAAATCCAGAACATATATCATGCAAAATAGGTTAGCCTTGGACTACCTGTTGGCCAAAGAAGGAGGGGTATGTAGAAAGTTCAACCTAACAAACCATTGCATCAAAATAGATGAAAGTGGAAAAGTATTAAAAGGCATAACTGACAAAATGATCAAATTAGCACATGTTCCGGTGCAAACCTGGAAAGGTTTTAATTGAGAAAACGTATTTTCAGGATGGTGGCCAAAGTTACCAGGCCTACAAACCATCATAGTTATAGCAGTCTTGTTAATTCTAGGATATATTTTGATTCCTTGCTTAATCCCCCTGTCTTATAGCAATGATTCGAAGGATCTCAGAAAGTACAGCCCAATTAACTGCAAAACATGAAACAATGTTAGCCTTATGGGAATATAAGATGGTGCCCACTAAAGAACCTGAATCAGAGGTAGAATAATGAAAATTTAAGCTGGAAAACTTCCAAAGGGGGGAATAAAGTAAGAATAAAGTAAGAATAATGAAAAATTTATTCTAAATGTAGAATAATGATAATGAAAAATCACTAAAGCAAAATGATGTGTCTGCACAATTACTGGAATAAAGCTGTGTTAGCAAATACATGACTAACCCAAAAGCACATTGCATTCAGAAACAATGTATCAAATACTCTCTTCATTGTATGCCTGTGAGAAACTAACCTGATGAAATACAATTTATTTATTATTATTTATTTATTTATTAAATTTCTATGCCGCCCTATTCCGGGAACTCAGGGCGGCTTACAGCATAAATAGAAATCCAATAAAAACTAAACTGTACATATATAAAAATATAAAAAAGAAGAACCCCTAAATTAAGAACCATTCATTCAGCAAACGTACACACAGACATACACTGGCTAGGGGCAAGATGTCAACCGCCCCAGGCCTGCCGGCAGAGATGGGTCTTTAGTAGTTTACGAAAGGCGGAGAGGGTGGGGGCGATACGGATCTCCGGGGGGAGTTGATTCCAGAGGGCCGGGGCCGCAACAGAAAAGGCCCTTCCCCTAGGCCCCGCCAGGCGACACTGTCTGGCCGACGGGACCTGGAGAAGGCCGACTCTGTGGGCCCTAACCGGTCGCTGGGTTTCGTGAGGCAGCAGGCGGTCCCGTAAGTAACCTGGTCCGATGCCATGTAGGGCTTTATAGGTCATAACCAACACTTTGAATTGCGTTCGGAGACCAATAGGCAGCCAATGCAGCTCACGGAGTGATGCTGAGATGTGGGCATTTCTGGGCAGGCCCAACACTGCTCGCGCGGCTGCATTCTGCATTACCTGAAGTCTCCGAACGTTTTTCAAAGGTAGCCCCATGTAGAGAGCATTGCAGTAGTCGAGCCTCGAGGTGATAAGGGCATGAGTGACTGTGAGCAGAGACTCCCGGTCCAAATAGGGCCGCAACTGGTGCACCAGGCGAACCTGGGCAAATGTCCTCCTCGCCACAGCCGACAAATGATGTTCCAAGTTTAGCTGTAGATTTCTATGTGTGCTTCTTTGTTCCTGAGAAAGGAAAGCTATAAAACTGTAGTTTGGACCCCCCCCCTCGGGGTTCAGAATTGCTTGTTCTTACTGCTTCTGAACCTTGCGCAAATAAACCTCTCTGCACCCTTTGGAATTCGTAAAAGTTCCTTTCGTTTTCCACAAGACCACCACAGCTTTTCAAGGAGGACTCAGGCTTCCGTCCTTCTGAGGCCAGTAAAACGAGGACCCAGATTGTTGGGGGCAAAATACTGACATTGTAAATTACTCAGAGAGGGCTGTGAAGCACTGTGAAGCGCTATATAAGTCTAAGTGCAATTGCTATCAAGTCTGCCCTTTCAAGATTTTTGTTTTCTATTTATATTAATTTTAAAAATTTTATTGTTAGTTTTTGTCAGATCGACATGTGCTTATCCCAAGCATGTTTAAATTAAGTTACTTATGATCGACCTACAACCTCTGCTGGAAGCTGGTTCCAAGCTTCCACTATTCTTTCTGTGAAGAATATGTATTTTGAACTTTCCTCCTGTCAGTTTACATCTTAAGAAGACAGAACTCTTGGAATATCTCTTCCAACAGGCATCTTTATTAAGAGAAAATGATTGCAGGCATTGTAGACAGGATCTGAGGGATCAACCCCTACCATTCAATGTTTTAAGTGTTCCCAAGCAGCCACCACCCCACAATCCTTCCAGGCGACGATCACTCATCCTCTCTTTTCCCAGATCCCAGGCGTTACATTGTTCCACCCCTTTTCCCTCACTGCCAGCAAAAGGGAGACTTCAGAGAGAGTAGATGAAAGGCGATGGCCATATTGTTATGGTCAGTCCTCTTGATGAGAATCAACATTTAGTCCTTTGTAGTTTAAATGAAGGAAGTGAGAGTAATAAAACCCTCTTGCTTCCTCCTCCCCGTTCCTAGTATGACAGAATCCACAGAGAGTAAAAAATAGGTTTTTTTCCAGAGTAGGTAGCTAGAAATTAAATATAATTGGATTCTGACATCCTGCCCCCCTAAAAAAATAAGAGAGATCCACCTGAAAAGAAAACAAAACAGGTATAAAAGTTAGTCTGGCTTGTTATGATACTCTGTATGAAACTTCTTTAATAACTTCGGGGCTCTGACATGACATTTATGGACCCACACATTTTGTGAGGCGGGGAGGTGTTTCCATGCTACTAGGTATTGAATTGCCCCATGATATCTCCTAAAATCTAGGATTTCCTTTATCTCGAAGTGTTCTCCTTCCACCATGATTTGGGGGGGGGGTTGGCCATAACGGTGACTGATGTTCTCTTTTCAGCAAACTGCAATGAAAAATTGGGTTTATTTGCCTAATATTTTTGGGTAATTCTAATTCTACTGTTACTGGGTTCATAATTCTCTTAATTGGAAAAGGCCTATATATTTTGGTCCAAGTTTTTTACAGGGTTGTAGGGATTTTAGGTATTTTGTAGATAAGTACACCATTTCTCCGATAATGAATGGTGTAGGCACAACCCTTTTTTATCGGCTTGTGCTTTGTATGCATGCCTAGCTTCATCTAGTGCTTTTCTAACTATTGGCCAGGTGTTTTGTAATTGTTCCATCCATTCTTTCAGTGATGGGATCGCCAGTTCATTTGGGGTTAATTCTGGCATGAAACTTTGACCGGTAGCTATTTGAAAAGGAGTGTAACCTGTGCTGGAGTGGACTGCATTATTGTAAGCAACTTCTGCGAAAGGGATTAAGTTCGTCCAATCGGACTGTTGGAAATTAAGAAAGCATCTTAAATATTGCTCAAGTACTGAGTTCAATTTTTCCAATTGACCATTCCCCTGCGAGTGATGGGTAGATGTCAGTCCCTGAGTGGTCCCTAAGAGGGATAAAATTCTTTCCAAAATGCAGACGTAAATTGCACTAATCAGATATGATGCGTTGGGGTGCCCCATGCAATCTGTAAATATGCTGCACAAAGGTTTTCGCTAAGACTTTTGCAGTGGGAATCTTTTGGCAAGGGATAAAGTGCACCTGTTTGGAAAACAAGTCTGTGACTGTCCAGACGACAGTATTCCCATTGCTTTCTGGTAATTCCACTATAAAATCCATGGCTAGTTCCCTCCAGGGGGCTGAGGGATTTGCCACTGTTTTTAACAGCCCAGGCAACTTCCCTTGCAACCTGTTGGCAGTTGCACCCTTTGGGCAGCTGGCCACGTAACTTTCTCTGTCCCTTTTCATGAATGGCCACCAAAATTGCCGTTTAATTAAGTGTAATGTTTTTACAAATCCAAAATGCCCTGCTGATTTTGTGTCATGGCAAAGCTGCATGAATGTGACTCTTTGGGTTGTTGGTATATATAACCTTTCTCCCACCCAAGGCAGCCCGTCTTTCATTGTGCACACATTATGATTTTTCTGGAACCATTCATCTGTTACCAAACTTTTCTGGAATTCAATTCCTGTTTGGCTACCCAGCTGTGGTTTTAATTTAGCTTGGGCTCTGGTGGTTACTGGCACTGCCAGTTGTGATTCTACCATCATCGGTTTAGAGCCGGTAGCTTGCGTGCTGTTATATTGCGTGCTGCATCTGCCAGGAAGTTCTTTCCCGCCAGCAAATGCTTCAGCATAAAGTGGAATTAGTGAAAATGCTGGGACCGGCGGGCTTGCTTGGGGTTGAGGTTCCTGGGTGTTTTCAAGGCTTCCCAATTTTTGTGGTCTATCCACACTTGGAAAGAGATTTTATTGCCTTCAAGAAACTGGTGCCACGTGAGTAATGACCAATGTATCCCATATGCCTCTTTCTCCCACAGGCCAGCGCTGTTCCGTTTTGATGTTTCTGGGATGTATACCCACAGGGTTGCAATACCCCTTCATTGTTTTCTTGTAATAGTGCAGCTCCCACTGCCACATCACTTGCATCCACCTGTATTACGAAGGGCTTATCCATGTTTGGGTGCCTCAGTATTGGTTTGGCAGAAAAAAGTCTCTTTAATCTCTCAAACGCTGCTTGGCACTCCATTGTCCATGTTAGTGGCTGGCTAGGTTTTACTGAGGATGCTCCCTTCATTTTTAGTAAGTTTGTGAGGGGCAGGGCTATCTGGGCAAATGAGGGGATGAATTGGCGGTAAAAGTTTGCGACACCCAGGAAACTTTGCAGTTGCTTTCTTGTGTGTGGGGATGCCCATTCTAATACTGCTCTGGCCTTCTCTGGGTCCATTTCAATGCCCTGTGGGGATATGCGATAACCTAGGTAGTCTATCCTTTCCTGGTGGAATTCGCATTTCAAGAGTTTGGCACATAGGTGGGCCACTCGCAGTTTCTTTAAAACCGCTCTGACTGAATCTTTCCATTTCCTCCTTTTCCTTTGGGCTCATGGAGTATAGCCTGGGCTTTCGGAGTTTTGCCCCAGGCTTGAATTCAATGGAACAGACCGTGGGTCAGTGGGGGGGGAGCTCATCCGCCCTCTCCTTGCTGAACACTTCAGCAAGATCTCGGTATTCCTCTGGTATTTCTGGTTTTAAGTCCATAGGATCCCCGTTCGGGAAATTGATTTTTGCCATCCTCCAATTCACCCAGTGGTTCAATTTCTTTAACCATTCCATCCCTAGGATCATCGGGCATTCCATGCCTGGGGTCACTACAAACATTATGTCTTCCTCATGTTTGCCCAGAGAGAGGTGGATTGATAAAGTGGCTAGGGTAGCTGGAACCCCCCCCCCCACTATGGACCTATCTAACTGGGCAAATGAGATTGGCTGTTCCAGTCTCCTTGACGGAATGCCCAGGTTTCCCACTAGCATTGAGCTAATGAGGCAGCGGGTGCAGCCAGAGTCTATTAAGACTTTCACCTTCACAGCTTTGGGCATGGGGGAATTAATATAGTCACTGTCTTGAGGATGGGTGCGATGGGTCCACTTACCAGGGGTTCACCCTCCGAGCTGTCTGAGGCATCCACTGCTCCCTGCAGTGTAGGCTGGAGTTTTTTCCCCACGATGGGCAGAAGGTAGGGGATTCCACAGCCTCCATCACTCTCATGGCAGGTTCTTTTGGCTTAGTTGGAGACTTCCCGGATTTGCTGGCTGGTGATCTCTCTGGGTTGTGCTGGGGGGCTTTCGATAGCCGATGGTTTCACTGGTTCATGTATCAACTCAGGCGGCGAGCGGCTCCATTGTTTTCCTTGGCGGTGCCTCTTCAGTAGGTTGATCTCTGCTTCCTCTGCCAGGACGTACTATTCGTCAAGTTGGTGTGGGTTCCCTCGGGGCAGGCAAGAGTCATATAGGTCGTAGTTTAGTCCATCTTTGAAATGGCTAAGGAGGATGTCTTCTGGCCAGTTCAGTTTGCTGGCAATGACCCAGAATTCTTGCGTATATTCAGCCACTGGGCTTTTGCGTTGCCTCATTGTTTTTATCCTTTTGCGGGCTTTGCGATCAGCCAGGGGGTCCTCAAATTGCCTTTTTAGAGAGGACATGAAACGGTTGAAGTCGTTGAGTTCTGGGGCATTGGAGTTGTGCAAATTCACCACCCAATTTGCGGCCGGCCCATCCAGAACAGATTGCACGATCCGGATACGGGCTTTGTTGCTGGGGATCTGCCGCCCGTATTCCTCCATTTACCTGAGGACTTGGGTTAGGAAAAACCCCAAGTGTGTCAGCTCCCCCTTGAATCTCACATCCAGCGATGGGAGTCTTTGAATGGATCGGTGTCTTCGTTGTCAGTGGTATTGTCTTCCATCCAGATCGCCATCTGTGGGTCGGTGGGGAGTGGGGACTACTGGATCAGCGGACGTCCCCGGGGCAGAATTCTCTTCTAGGGAGCTGAGGGTTCTCTTCATCAGGTCGATAGCTTTGTCTAGGATCCAGGTTGAGTGCGGTGCCCAGCTCCCTTCCTCTTTGCTTGTGTACAAGGATTTCCCCATCTCCTGCTTCCATTCTGGTTGGTTGCCCCCCCCATCTCAGGGTCACCTTTCTTGATTTTTCCCACTCGCCTTTCTTTCCAACGCCCATTCACCACCGAGGTTTGTGGTTATGTGTCTCCACCACCTCTTCTCCTGAGGAATCTGACCTCTGATCCCGACATCTGGCAGGTTTTCAGTTGGGGCAGTGGCTCCCTCTCCGGGGGGGGGGGGTTTCTCCCTTCCCTGTTCCGTCGTCTGATATGGTAATTTTTGCAAAATCCCCCGGCAAGTTTCTTTCAGGTGGACTAATTTTGCAGATCCTGTCTAATGTAAGGACCCACCCCACTTTGCATCTTAAGAAGACAGAACTCTTGGAATATCTCTTCCAACAGGCATCTTTATTAAGGGAAGATTGTTGCAGGTGTTCTAGACAGGATCGGAGGGATCAACCCCTACCATTCAATGTTTTAAGTGTTCCCAAGCAGCCACCACCCCACAGTCCTTCTGGGCGACGATCACTCATCCTCTCTTTTCCCAGATCCCAGGCATTACATTGTTCCACCCCTTTTTCCTCACTGCCGGCAAAAGGGAGACTTCAGAGAGAGAGTAGATGAAAGGCGATGGCCATATTGTTATGGTCAGTCCTCTTGATGAGAATCAACATCCAGTCCTTTGTAGTTTAAGTGAAGGAAGTGAGTCATAAAACCCCCCTTGCTTCCTCCTCCCCTTTCGTAGTATGACAGAATCCACAGAGAGTAAGAAATGGGTTTTTTTTCCAGAGTAGGTAGCTAGAAATGAAATATAATTGGATTCTGACAGCTTTGCTTAATATTGAAAATGCTGCCTTCTAGAACATGGGTCCCCAACCCCCGGGCCATGGCTGGAAAGGTTGGGGAAGTCTGTTCTAGAACCTTATTCACACCCTTAATATATTTAAAGGTTTAAATCATGTCCTCTCTCTCTTTCCCTTCTGTCTTCCAAACTACACGTATTCAGTTCCTCCAATCTCTCTGGATGTTTTATCCCTCGAAGCTTGCGTTTTTGTTGCCCATCTCTGGACCCGCTCAGTCTTATATCTTTTTTAAAGTGGGGTCTCCAGAACTGAACACAGTGTTCCAAATGGGGTCTGACTAAAGCTCTTTTAGGACCTCTGTTTCCTGCTAGTGATCCTTCTAGTGGTGCATCCCAGAATTTTGTTTGCCTTCACAGCTACCTGGCCACACTGTTTGCTCATTTTGCAATCATCTGCTATGAACACAACTACATCTTTTTCTTCTGCTGTTCAACACTGGACCCCTAATACTGTACCCTGCCAGAGAATTCTTTCCCCCCAAGTGCATGATCTTACATTTAAAAACCCTGAACTGCAGTCTGTATTTTGACCAATTTTCCAACCATGCCAAATCATTTTCCATGTTACGAATATCCCCAAGAACATCAACTCTATTACACATTTTTGTGTCATCAGCAAAAAGACAAATCTTACCTAGCAACCTTTCTATTATATCACTTAAATGCTGAACAGAAGGGGACCTAGAATTGAGCTTGGGAGTAGGCTGCTTGTGACAGATCTCAGACAGTGGCCCATTAGCAATCATACCCTGGGCTCTATCCTTGAGCCAATTCTCTACCCACTGAACCACACAGTGGTTAAGCCATAGCCTATAAAACTTTTCATGAGTTTGTTACGTGCAACTGTATTAAACGCTTTGCTAAAATCCAGATAGGCTGTCCACAGCACAGTTTATAAATATATTATATTTATAATATAAAAATATAAACCTTTTTAAATCCAGCATTATAAAGCTTCTAAAATATTCCCATAGTATTTCAATATTTGTTATGTCAGACTGGAAATTTTTATTAAAATATAATCAGGAGAAGTAACAGGTGTTGCTTAAAAGAGACTCATGTGCAGTCAGAATAGAAAAATCAGGAAGGACATTTTGTTAACTTAAGCACGTCAGAGTAACTGTCATATGGACAGGCAACAGTGGAAGAAACATACTTCTAAAACAAGCCATTGAGTTCCTAGATCATACTGATTTGCTTAACCAATGTTTACTAAAGAAATGAGCTGAGATCATACAACAAGCTACACCAAAACCAAATGCACCACATTGTGGCTTAGTTATTCTCCCCCCCCCTTCCCCAAATATCACAAAGAAAAAATGACTGCTAGGCACACGGACAGAGAAAAAAGGGAAAAGAAAAAGTTGTTTGGGCATGGGAAAAAGAAGCTTCAGACAGCTGCCACAATTTGTCTTTACTGGACCCCGAGAGGTAGAGACTGGGGAAAGAAGGGACCCCCTGGTTTGCCCAGCTGGTCCAGGGAGGGCTGCAGGCCTCAAGCAGGAGACCAGTCCTTCACAGCGTCAGTCTAGTGGCCGATGGTCCTCTGCAGAGGTTACCAGGCTGGAGCTGTGTTGGCTAAACGCCTCATGCGCCTGCAGAGAAGAAAACAAGACTCGTCAGCAGCAGATTCTTGGCACAATTTCAGCTTAAACTGGGAAACAGGCTGGAAGAGAAGACAGGAATAACTCCTGTGCATGGAGAATGAACCATCATTCCCATTTCGGTACATGGAATTCAGCACAATCCATGGCACAAGAACATTTCTTAAGAAAAGCTCCCTGCAAACCACAGGGGCACAATTAGCCAGGGTTCCTCAAAATGGTTATTACTGGCCCCAAAGGATCAATGGGACAATCCATTGTTGTTGTTGTTATTAGAACTATTAATTAAAGTATATTTATTACATTATTTTCATACATTGTTTGGTGATCCATGAACCATCCAAAACTTTATCTGAAGACTCTGGGAACCTTTCTCTTAACCGTTCTTCTGATCATCAGAACTAGCTAATTCTAATTTTAAAATCTATGAAACAACTGGGAAGACAGAAAGTTTTTCACTTGTATTTGTTAATTTTATTTGCCATTTATCTCGCTGTGGGGCTACTTTAGGTGAAATACATTTGACCTCATGCAGAAAAAATAAATAATTCCACAAGGCAGGCAGTACCTTGTATTCCGGTCTTGGTCTCGGATCTTCTTCTCCATCTCTGCATCCGTGAGGGTTTCAAGCAGAGGGCACCACTGGTCAGCATCGCCAGTGTTACGAATGGCAATCTCCACAGTTGGCAGGGGGTTCTCACTAACAGGATGACATGAGAGAGAAGAATCAGGGATAATCAAATCCTGAGCTCCAAACCTTGGAGTATGGGGTCACATCCTTTTATTCTCACTCACATCCTATATGGACTGCCACATCCAGAGGAATTGGATCTGAAGTTAAGCAGACAAGTTGGCTTCAGATTGTGAAAGACACTTGGACTCCCAGGTGCAAGGAAGCAGAGATGCTGCATTACAGCCTCTAGCAGTCACAACAGCTGAACTCCACGTGGTAGGAGTGGGAAAGCTGTGCCTCTCAGAACGTCTACTCCCAACAGTCCTGAGCAGCACAGCCAAAGGAAATATTCAGCAACACCTGGTGGTCCACAAATCATCCATCCTTCAGATCCCCCCACTTGGGGACAGGATCAGAGCATAAATACCTGAAGGCGTATGTCTTCTGATGCCAGCTCAGCTGCCCCCGGATGCTGTAAGCGATGGTGGTGACGAACTCACCACCCAGTCCAAGCTCTGAGCACAGCTTCAGGGCAAACTTCTCAGGGGAATTCTCCTTCTCAGACATATCCCACTCAAACTGGTCCACCAAGGAAATGTTCCCCACATGAATGTTGAGCTAGAAGCAGAAGACCCAGGTGAAGTCTTCCATTTTTTATATGCCAGGCAAACTTGAATCTAGCCATCCCTCTCCTATAGAATCAAAATAAGTTGATTCAGAGTGTTACAGACTGAACCTCCATGCCTGTCTCTGTGCCTGCTGGCTGCCTTCCTTTGGAGAACAACAGATTCTATGCTCCACCTGTTTCAGGATATATTGGGGTGGGCAGAAAAGAAACCCCAGCAAAGAAATGGAACCGTCCAGAGGTACCTGGAGGTATCATGCAAGACAACTACTCTTGCTTGATGTCCCATCAGAATCTTCTTCATAGAACTTGCTTATTCCTATAAAAATGCATATATTCTTATCTTTCAGGATAGTTTACAATTATAATCTAAAGAAAACTCATTGAAGATCTTTTAGCCAAACATAGCAAAATGCATTTACAAAAGATAGCAGTTAACATATTAAAATACAATTTATACTGTTTATAAAGCAAAAGTAGCAGCTGAAAATCCAACTGATCTGCAGACTTTGGTAATGAAAATTGAGAAGCATACTAAAAAAATGAAACTCAGATTAAATATAAAGACCACCACATTAATGACAACATTAATGAAGGAGTTTCTTTTCTTCCTTTGTATGTATTTGAGTAATTTATAAAGTTTGTACAATATCAAAAACTAGAAAAGGTGTTTTCTCCCTTTAGGGTTAAAAATTTGAAATAATGTAGGGAATTCTTTTAATATAAATTATGACAATTGATAAAGATTAATGAGTAAACAGAAGCATATACTATTTCCCGAAGCAAGGAGAAGCAGAGATGTCATTATCCAAAGAAGAGAATATATACTTAATTTTGTTTCTATTTGGAAATTGCTTTCGGATTTTGTACTTGCAATGGGGAAAAAAACTGAAACTTTGATTTTGTTTTTGCTGATTAGGTAGGCTTGTTGCTATAGAAATAGCTAATATATACTGTTGTGTAAAAGTAAAAAGTTGAGGTTGTAATGTTATCTTCTACTGTGCTAATTGGAAGTTGGTATGTTTTTCTTTCCTTTTCCTTTATACCATATTTTCTCCCCCCCCCCAGAATCCAATTATATTTCATTTCTAATTATCGACTATGGAAAACCCCATTTTTGCCCTCTCTGGATTCTGTCATACTACAAAGGGGAAGGGGTTTTATGGCTCTCACTTCCTTCATTAAAACTTCAAAGGGACTGAATGTGGATCTCACCCAGAGGACTAACAATATGGCCCATCAGCTTTCATCTACTACTCCCTGAAGTTTCCCTTCTGCTGGTCTAGAGGAAAAGGGGGTGGAAATGTGACGCCTGGGATTGTCGCTGGAAGGATGGTGGGGTGGGGACTGCTTGGGAACACTTAAAACCTTGAATGGTAGGGCTTGGATCCTGTCTAGAACGCCTGCAACCATCTTATCTTAATAGATGCCTGTTGGAAAAGATATTCCAAGAGTTCTGTCTTCTTAAGATGTAGAATGGGGTGGGTCCTTACATTAGACAGGATCTGCAAAACTAGTCCACGTGGAAGGGAGAACCTTGCTGGGGGACTTTGCAAAAATTACCATGTCAGATGATGGAGCAGAAAAGGGAGAAAACTCCCCGGAAAGGGAGCCGCTGCCCCGACTGAAACCCTACCAGATGTCGGGATCTGAGAGGTCAGATTCCTCAGGAGAAAAGGTGTGGAGATACGTAACCACAAACCTCGGTAGTCAATGGGCGTTGGAAAGAAAGGCGAATGAGAAAAGAAATCAAGAAAGTTGACACTGAGATGGGGGGCCAACCAACCAGAATGGAAGCAGGAGATGGGGAAATCCCTGTATGCAAGTGAAGAGGAAGAGAGCTGGGCACCGGACTCAGGCAGGATCCTAGAGAAAGCTATTGACCTGATGAAGAGAACCCTCAGCTCCCTAGGAGAGAATTCTGAGCCCTACGGCCGCACCAGCTCCTGAAGCCGCAACTGGAGAGACACCGAGGGGGAAGTGGAACCTGCAGCCCCGGGGACGTCTGCTGATCCAGTAGCCCCCACTCCCCGCTGACCCGCAGATGGCGATCTGGATGGAAGACACTACCACCGACAACGAAGCCACCGATCCATTCAAAGACTCCCACCGCTGGACATGAGATTCAAAGGGGAGCCAACACGCTTGGGATTTTTCTAACCCAAGTCCTCAGCTACATGGAGAAATACGGGCGGCACATCCCCAGCGACAAAGCCCGTATCCGGGTCGTGCAATCTGCCCTGGACGGGCCGGCCGTAGATTGGGTGGTGAACTTGCACGACTCCAATGCCCCAGAGCTCAACGACTTCAACCATTTCATGTCCTCTCTGAGAAGGCGATTTGAGGACCCCCTGGCTGATTGCAAAGCCCACGAAAGAATAAAAACAATGAGGCAGGGCAAACGCCCAGTAGCCGAATATACGCAAGAATTCCGGGCCATTGAACTTGCCAGAAGACATCCTCCTTAGCCACTTCAAAGACGGGCTAAACTATGACCTATATGACGCTTGCCTGCCCCGAGGGGACCCATACCAACTTGATTAATGGTACGTTCTGGCAGAGGAAGCAGAGATCGACATATTGAAGAGGCACCAGTGAGGAAAACAATGGAGCCACTCACCGCCTGAGTTGACACGTGAACCAGTGAAACCATCGGCTACAGCCAAGAAGCAAAAATGGGTGTTTCAAGTATGGGAGAGAGGGGCATCGGGCTGTGGAATGCCACCCAAAGGCCCCCCAGCACAACCCAGACAGATCACCGGCCAGCAAATCCGGGAAGTCTCCAGCTAAGCGAAAAGAACCTGCCATGAGAGTGATGGAGGCTGTGGAATCCCCTACCTCTGTCCATCGTGGGGAAGGAACTCCAGCCTACACCTCAGGGCCAGTGGACGCGACGACAGCTCAGAGGGCGAATCCCTGGTAAGTGGACCCACCGCACCCATTCTCAAGACAGTGACTATATTAATTCCCCCCATGCCCGAAGCTGTGAAGGTGAAAGCCTTAATAGACTCTGGCTGCACCCGCTGCCTCATTAGCCCGACGCTAGTGGGAAACCTGAGCATTCCATCAAGGAGACTGGAACAACCAATCTCATTTGCCCACTTAGATAGGTCCATAGCAGGGGGGGGGTTCCAGCTACCCTAGGCACTTTACCAATACACCTCTCCCTGGGGAAACATGAGGAAGACATAATGTTTGTAGTGACCCCAGGCATGGAATGCCCGATGATCCTAGGGATGGAATGGTTAAAAAATGGAACCCCTGGTGAATTGGAGGATGGCAGAAATCACTTTCCCGAAAGGGGACCCTGTGGACTTAAAATCCCAAGGGGAGCTACCAAAATTAAGAACAGAAAAAGCATCCATGGGAGAGGAAAAGGGACTACCAGAAATACCAGAGAAATACAGAGATCTTGCTGAAGTTTTCAGTGAGGAGAGGGCGGATGAGCTCCCCCCCCACACCGACCCATGGTGTCAAGGTTCCGACTAATGAACCACTTCAAAGAACTTTCAGGCATGTTTATCCTAAAGCCTTTATTACAGTGCTACAAATTGACGTCACATCATGGACATTTTATGCCAGAATCTGACTTCCTCTTGCTTGTATCTAACTTTTCTTGCTAAACCCCTCCCTTATCTTGCAGTCACAAGTCACAGTATCCAATTAGTGTGAAGGTCAAAGGTTTACTTCCTCTTTCTTTCCCAGGCTTTTTACCCCCCCCCCCAGCTATGTATTAACCCAATAAATACCAGACAGTTTTGCATATTGTCAAAGCAAGCATATACAGTATTTGCAGCATTGACACACAGACTGTGCCATTGAATTCAAGCCTGGGACAAAACTCCCGAAGTCCAGGCTATACTCTATGAGCCCAAAGGAGGAAGAGGAAATGGGTCCTGGTTTACTTACATGACATTCTTATCTTCACCGAATCTAAAGAGGAACATGTCAACCTAGTCAGAGCGGTTTTAAAGAAACTGCGAGCCACCCACCTATATGCCAAACTATCAAAATGTGAATTCCACCAGGAAAGGATAGACTACCTAGGTTATCACATATCCCCACAGGGCATTGAAATGGACCCAGAGAAGGTCAGAGCAGTATTAGAATGGGCACCACCCCGCACAAGAAAGCAACTGCAAAGTTTCCTGGGTTTCGCAAACTTTTACCGCTAATTCATTCCCTCATTTGCCCAAATAGCCTTGCCCCTCACGAACTTACTAAAAATGAAGAGAGCATCCTCAGTAAAACCTAGCCAGCCACTGACATGGACAATGGAGTGCCAAGCGGGCGTTTGAGAGATTAAAGAGACTTTTTTCTGCTGAACCAGTACTGAGGCACCCAGACATGGCCATGCCCTTCATAATACAGACGGATGCAAGTGATGTGGCAGTGGGGGCTGTACTATTACAAGAAAACGATGAAGGGGTATTGCAATCCTGTGGGTATACATCCAAGAAACTCACCAAAACGGAACAGCACTGGCTCATGTGGGAGAAAGAGGCATACGGGATACGTTAGTCATTACTCACGTGGTGCCAGTTCCTTGAAGGCAACAAAATCCCTTTCCAGGTGTGGACCACAAGAATTTGGAAGCCTTGAAAACACCCAGGAAGGTCAACCCCAAGCAAGCCTGCTGGTCCCAGCATTTTCACCAATTCCACTTTACGCTGAAGCATTTGCCGGGGGGAAAGTACTTCCTGGCAAATGCACTATCTCGCATGCCTCAATATAACAGTACGCAAGCTACCGACTCTAAACCGATGATGGTAGAATCACAACTGGCAGCGCCAGTAACCACCAGAGCCCACACTAAATTAAAACCACAGCTGGGCAGCCAAACCGGAATTGAATTCCGGTAAAGTTTGGAAACAGATGAATGGTTCCAGAAAAATAATAATGTGTGCACAATGAAAGACTTGGGTGGAGGAAAAGTTATATATACCAACAACCCAAAGAGTCACATTCATGCAGCTTTGCCATGACACAAAATCAGCAGGGCATCTTGAATTTATAAAAACATTACACTTAATTAAACGGCAATTTTGGTGGCCATCCATGAAAAAGGACAGAGAAAGTTACGTGGCCAGCTGCCCAAAGGGTGCAACTGCCAACAGGTTGCAAGGGAAATTGCCTGGGCTGTTACAAACAGTGGCAAATCCCTCAGCCCCTGGAGGGAAATAGCCATGGATTTTATACTGGAATTACCAGAAAGCAATGGGAATACTGTCGTCTGGACAGTCACAGACTTGTTTTCCAAACAGGTGCACTTTATCCCTTGCCAAAAGATTCCCACCGCAAAAGCCTTAGCGAAACTTTTCATCCAGCATATTTACAGATTGCATGGGCCACCCCAATGCATCATATCTGATAGGGGAGTGCAATTTACGTCTGCATTTTGGAAAGAATTTTTATCCCTCTTAGGGACCACTCAGGGACTGACATCTAGCCATCACCCTCAAGGAAATGGACAAGCGGAACATTCAAACTCAGTACTAGAGCAATATTTAAGATGCTTTCTTAATTTCCAGCAGTCTGATTGGACGGACCTACTCCCTTTCGCAGAAGTTGCCTACAATAATGCAGTCCATTCCAGCACTCCTTTTCAAATAGCTACCGGTCAAAGTTTCAACCCTATGCCAGAACTAACCCCAAACAAACCAGTGATCCCATCACTGAAAGAATGGATGGAAAGGGTTTTGTGGCTCCCAGTGTTTTGTTTTCAATGGGAAACGGGTCCAAGTGGCTCTTTGAGTGTTTTGGGTTGCCTAACCCTGATCTAGTCCGACAACCCAGGGATCTATTGAAACAATGTTGCAACATGACAAAATAAGCATTGCCCAAAATGAAATGCACGCCTCACTAAAACTAATTCAAGAGATGATGCAAAAAAAATCATGAAGAGACACAAAGTAACTTTGAGAAATTAAGCGAAGAAATCCTGGATATAAAGGCACAATTTGAAGCGCAAAATCAAATTATTATTAAAAATGAACAAAGAATCCAGAAAATGGAAAATAAATCAGAGGATATTGATAAAAAGATGGAAATGTTATTACAAGAAAATGAAAAATTAGAACAAGCAAATCAAGATCTAGAGGGGGGCAGTTAAGATTCTGGAAATGGAGGACTTCCGGTTACGGAATGCGGCGACACCGGTCACACCTGAAAACTTCTCTCCAGGCCGTCCGGAGTTTCCTTCGCCGGTAGACCCCCTAGGGGGTCTAAAGTCGCCCTTGAGGGGTGAACACCGAGGAGGAGGCCGGCTGGTAGATAGGGGAGGGCGGCAGCTTCCCCCGAGTCTCCAGCTTCTCCTTAGGGCCGACGGAGCAAAGATTGGCTTGCCGATCACCCTGCTGCACCAGCCGAAAGTCACATTGTCATCTAAGTGTTAACGACCCACCGCGGATGATCCGGGTGAGATCCCTTTTGTTCCTCTTCACACCCCTGCTGTTTTTGCCTGTAGAAGCTGTTTGTGCTATTATTTCCCCGTCTGGAGAAAGTGGCTTTAGTAATCGTGGGAACAAACGCGTTTTACAAAAAGGATAGAAAAATAAATAAATATTCATTTAAAGACTATATTCTATTCCTACTTACATTGTGAGGTAGAAAAAACTGTTTTTGTGCTTTTTGGAGTGGTATTATATCGGCAGAGTATTTCTTTTTTTATTCTCCCTTTAAAGATAGAAAAAAGGAAAAAAATGGCGTTTGAAGAAGTCTTTGTAGCTCACTGAGGACACCTACTGGTCAAAATTTAATATTGGATTGTTTATTTGGAGATGAGACAGCTTTGGTCTTCAAAATGTTTTTCAAGAAAAAAGATAATTTGACCCAGTTGTGTGATCTGTGGGGGTGGATAACGTTCAACTGTAACTTTCATTAAAAAGGAAAAGGATTTTTCTTCAACTATTGCTAAAATGGAGAAGCCTCAATCACATTTAAACTGTAAACTTATACTGGAAAAGATCTATGAGGCTAAAGAAGAAATATGTACTACAATAAAAGAGGCTACTACAGAACTAAGAGCCAGAATTTCTACTTTAAAACTTAAAACTGATTCCCTGATTACACTTGACTACTCTATAAAACAGATTACACAAGAAGAGTTTACTGAGGATAAGGAGAATCTTATTTTGCCTTACAAATCAAGACCAGGAAAAGCAAAGACCGAATTTTGGACTTCTGAAGCAACGAGGCTTTATGGACAAGAGAAATAGAGGATTAAATTGGAGATCAAGATGATCTATATCAGTGGTTCTCAACCTTTTTCAGGCTGTGACCCCGACCTACGCCGCGCATGCGTGGCGCGACCCCGACCTGCACCGTGCATGCGTGGCACAACCCCGACCTGCACCGTGCATGTGTGGCGCGACGACCTGCATCACACATGCACGGCGCAGTGCTGCACCGTGCATGCGCGGTGCTGCCCCCTGCGCTGGCTGAGGCATACGCCGCCGCCCGTTTGGGGCGGCGGCAGGCAGGCCCAGGTGCTCAGGTGCTCCTGGGCAGCCGCGGCGATGCAGGGCGACCACGGGCTGGGCCACCAGCTGGCCCAGCCCAAGGGAGGTAAGACACCCGCCGGGCCCCATGCGCGCCAAAAACCCTCCCTGCGCCGCCACTGCCCCACTAGCCTTGCCTTCGCTGCCGCCCGTTTGAGGCGGCGGCAGGCAGGCCCAGGCGCTCCTGGGCGGCCGCGGCAGCGCAGGGCGACCATGGGCTGGCCCACCAGCTGGCCCAGCCCAAGGGAGGTAAGCCACCTGCCGGGCCCCACACGCGCCAAAAACCTTCCCTGCACCTGCCGCTGCCCCGCTAGTCTGGCCTTCACTGCCGCCCGTTTGAGGCGGCGGCAGGCAGGCCCAGGCGCTCCTGGGCGGCCGCGGCAGTGACGGCGCAGGGCGACCACGGGCTGGCCCACCAGCTGGCCCAGCCCAAGGGAGGTAAGCCACCCGCTGGGCCCCACGCGCCAAAAACCCTCCCTGCGCCCGCCGACCTCCCACCTCCCACCCCTGGCCCTCTTTTACTTACAGTTTTAGTAGTTGCTCAGCAGGGAGGGGCGGAAACATCTGGAGAGCTCGCCTTTGCTGCAGACAACATGCAGCACCGTTTGCAGACTGGGACTTTTGGCGGGCTCAGCAGGACAGAGACAGCCTGGACAATTCCTATTGGCTTTTGAAAGCCAATAGAATTAGACTCTATTCAAGAGAGTCTATTCTATTGGCTTTCAAAAGCCAATAGAATAAGAGGGAGTAGCACAGCTAAGGAAAAGGGAAAAAATGGCGTAGCACAGCTAAGGAAAAGGGGGGGGGAATGGCGGACTGCGTTGTTTGGCGACCCCCGTGAAATGGTCGTTCGACCCCAAATGGGGTCGCGACCCACAGGTTGAGAACCGCTGGTCTATATCAAATCAAGTGACACTACAAGGAACAAAAAGAGACCTATTATCTGGAAGGGAAGTCCTGTTATGGAAACCTACCTGGCAAAAGAGGAAAGCTAGAATAAGATTCAAAAATGAAAGTTAAAATTTCTTAAATTAGATTAAGGCAACCTAGAACTATGGACTGATCTAAGGACTGAGGTTTTGAGTTTGAAGTAAAAAGATGTCTTACAGTTGTTCTGAATCAATAATTAATTCAATGTTAATTAAATATTGAAATGATTTAAGATTTGATATTAATTTGTTAACTTAAAGAGATTGATTAAGCGAAGGATTAGATATTTAGAGAACAATTTGATAAATACATACATTTAGATGTGTCTAGGACAGATTAATATTTTTGTTTAAAGACGAGATATCTTTCTGTATAAGGGATTAAAGACAATTTAGAATACTAGGAATGTTCCTTTTAGAATGTTAGGCTTATTTCTATGAAAATTATGATGTAATGGAATGACGAAAATTGAAGAGGTTTCAGATTTGAAGTACTAATAGTTAATTGAAATTTAATACGATATGATTTTCTGATGATATGGATGTTATTAGTTATGATAATTAACTGAGACTTTGCTTAATGGAATGACATGATTTAAGGTATGATATTATTATTATTATTATAGCTTGAAGAGATGGATTAGCTGATATATTTGATAGGTATAGGATAGATTAATATCGAAATAAGGGAGATTAATGGAAGAAGAAACAAATAAGATTTTGATAAAATTAAGAAAGTAGAACATATGTGGAAGGGATATTTGAACTGAAAATGTTTTTATTTAAAGTTAATTTGATTATGGTAGAAATTGATGAAGCTTAAAAACAGGCTCAGGTTGAATAAAATTAAGCTAGAATTGGATATTCTAAATATACTATGCTATTTGAGGGGAAAAGAGAGGGAATATTTGACGTATTGATTATATTATGTATATATGTCTTGTTTTAAGATGTTTGATTACCCCAGCACCACGGAGTGTCCTGAATATGTTCAAGAACTTTAAAAAACCAATAAAATTTGTTTTTTTTTTTTAAAAAAAAGATTCTGGAAATGGAGAAGGCGGAATACTATTTGAGATTTCAAAATATCCCTGAGGATAGAGAAGAAAACATAGCAGTTGTGATCATTGACCTTCTGGCAGAGGCTCTGAAGGCAGACAGAGTAGAGATCCAAATGAAGACTGACGAAATATTTCGCATGAATTCAAACTATGCAAGGAAAAACAAACTATTAAGAGAAGTACATGTAAGGTTTATAAAGAAAACAACAAGAGATGAAGTACTGAGAAAAGTGAAAGATGAGCCATTACAATGTATAAAACAAAGAAATCGTGGTTTTAAAGCAGATACCCAAGAGAATAAGGACGCTCGAAGACACTACCATTTCTTAACTACAAAGCTGATCGCCAAAGGCATAAACTTCAGATCGCATTTTAATAAATTGGAACAACACAAGATATCGATTGGATTCAATCTGGAAAGCAGAGGACTTCGAAGCAAGGAACAGAGCAATTTTAGATGAAAGGACTGCCTACGATAATAGTTCTGTGATGCCCTGCCCCCAAACGCTTATCCCCCTTCTTAGTGGTGTTAATGAGAGTCTTGCGTTTGTCCTTGCCCTCTACCAAGTAAGGGTTGAGGGCTTCACCAAAAAGATGTCCCCCAGCGTAAGGCTTAGCAGCCAGGTGCCACTTAGCCTTTAGGTCTGCCCGCCAGTTCTTGAGCCACAAAAGTCTACAGGCTGAAATGTCTGCCGCTATGGCTCGCGAAAAGTATCTGGCGGCATGGAGGGAGGCGTCAGCCATGTACTGGGATGTGGCCACCAACTTACCCAGGTTCTGGTGAACACGAACCTGGTCAGGAGGGATCATATCTTGGAGTTCACGTAGCCATAGCACGGAAGCCCGAGCGAAGGTCATGGATATGGAGGCCTTGATTGCCCAGGCCGATGCCTGATGCGATCTGCGCAAGGCAGCTTCAAATTTTTTGTCCTCTGCCTTAAGCGCTTTGGTCATGTCCCCTGGACAGAGGGAAGGAATTATCTGTCATCATGATAGGTAAATTCCCCTTTTCTATCAATTTCTGTGATAAATTCCCCTTTTCTATTTTGGATAAGGGAACCTTCTGGCTAATGATCCTAATGAGGCTGAGGCATCCGGCACTGACTGATCAATTCAGTGGTGAAGCGCCCCCCCAAGCGCTGTAATTGACCACTGAAGTGAGTCACCTCCCTCTAGGAATACAATTCCGAGGGGTAGTTAGGAAATCAGATGAGGGAGGGGTGGTGGGGGTCAACTGGTAAGGCAATGCGTCCTTGTGGGAACGAACTTGCCCTCCCCAAGATCAAGCAGGACGTTAGGCTCCAAATATTCAGAGGGCAAACAAAATGGCGGCCGTAGACAAAGAAATTGATTTCTGCCATCCTCCAATTCACCCAGGGGTTCCATTTCTTTAATCATTCCATCCCTAGGGATCATTGGGCATTTCATGCCTGGGGTCACTACAAACATGTCTTCCTCATGTTTGCCCAGGGAGAGGTGTATTGGTAAAGTGGCTAGGGTAGCTGGCACCCCCACCCCCCGCTATGGACCCATCTAACTGGGCAAATGAGATTGGTTGTTCCAGCCTCCTTGACGGAATGCCCAGATTCCCCACTAGCGTCAGGCTAATGAGGCAGCAGGTGCAGCCAGAGTCTATTAAGGCTTTCACCTTCATGGCTTCGGGCATGGGGGGAATTAATATAGTCACTGTCTTGAGGATGGGTGCGATGGGTCCACTTACCAGGGATTCGCCTTCCGAGCTGTCATCTGAGGCGTCCACCGGCACTGCGGTGTAGGCTGGAGTTCTTTCCCCCTGATGAGCAGAGGTGGAGAATTCCACAGCCTCGATCATTCTCATGGCAGGTTCTTTTGGCTTAGCCAGAGACTTTCCAGATTTGCTGGCCGGTGATCTATCTGGGTTGTGCTGGGGGGGCTTTTGAGCGGCATTCTACAGCCCAATGCCCTTCTCTCCCGCACTTGAAACACCCCATTTGGTTCTTGGCCGTAGCCGATGGTTTCACTGGTTCATGTGTCAACTCAGGCGGTGAGCAGCTCCCTTGTTTTCCTTGGCAGTGCCTCTTCAGTATGTCGATTTCTGCTTCCTCTGCCAAGACATACCATTCCTCAAGTTGGTGTGGGTCCCCTCGAGGCAGGCAAGCGTCATAAAGGTCATAATTTAGTCCATGTTTGAAATGGCTAAGGAGGATGTTTCCAGCCACTTAAGATTGCTGGGACTTCCGGTGGCTCCGCCGGCGCCGCTAGAGTCTCCTCTGTGAGGCTCCGTTCCCTGGGTATGTAAAGCCGCAAAAAACAGCGAACACCAGCTGTTTTTTGCGGTGAAAAATCCCCTCTTCGGGCGAAGAAGAGGTGTAGAGCATTGGGAGCAACAAGGGTTGAGCTCCTCTGAAATCCCTGAAGTTTTCAGGGATAAAGAGTGAGAGCTCCCCATAGCTCCTGAAAACGCTCCTGCCCAGAGACGCTTCTGTCATCGGACAGAAAAAGACGCCGCGACCGCCTCTGCTTTTAAAAATAGAACACAAGAGAGACTGTTTGCAGACTGAGTGATTACAGGAGTTCTTATTGGATTGCAAGTATTTTTTATTGTTTTTCTGGCTATATATTTCTAACTGCTATATTCAACATAATGCATTCAAAATGGCGTATAGCTTTCACTACTTTTACTACTTTCACCGCTAAAGGAAAGTGTTTGAAAGTGAAAGTGAATTCTCCATTTTTTCCCCTCTTTGTTCTCGTAAGCGAAGCTAGAGGCCAGAGTGACTGTTTTAAAATTTAAAATGGATTGGAATTTACGTTTTAATGTCAAACCTATTTTGGACTGCATTGATAAATTTAAAGAAGAAACGATTGCAATATTGAAAGAGACTAATGCAGAAATATTAAAACTCTTTTTTCCAAATGAAATTGATTTGCAACCGTCTGTTGAACATTTTATACAACAATCCAAAGAAGAAGAAGACAGTATTGAGGAATGGATCTTGCTTGATAAACAGTTCATTTACGGAGTGGAGGAAGAGGATTTGTTTCAGGACAGGAGGGGATGGTTATTCCTCTCAGACAAGCAGCAAGAAGAAGATTTAATTGAGAAAAAAGAGAAAGTGATCCAGTTTAAGAAGCAATTTATCTATGGTACCGAGGACCAGGAAAAGCAAGGACAGAGATCTGAAATGTTACTTCAACGAAAGTCTATGGTTAAGAGAAATAGAGGACTAATACAAAGGTTAAGATGGTTTATATGGACTCAAATGATATTGCAAGTAAAAAAGAGAGATTTACTACTTGGAAGGGAGGCCTCGTTATGGAGATCTACCTGGCAAAAGAAAAAACCTAGAGTACGATTGAAGGAGTGAAACTTAAAATTTTACATAAGGAATTATGGGTAATTTAAAACTATGGATTGACTCAAGGACTAAGATTATGAGTAAGATATAAGAGAAGATGACTAATGGAAGATATAATATTAAGATTATGAGTAAGACGTAAAAGAAGATGATTAATGGAAGATATAATTAAATTGAAGAAGAATGTACTTGCTTTGAAATGATCTAGGTTTGACATTAGATTGACTGATTGATGGGATAAATAAGCATTATGGGATTTGATAAGGTTGAAGGACTCTAAGTTAGAAATGGATTAAATAGATTGTATTTGTTATTTAGGTTTATTTGACATATGAGAAAGCCCAGAAGTCGATTGAAGAAGTGAAATTTAAACTTAAGTGTAAGGAATTAAGGCCAATCTAAGATTATGGGTTGAATTTATGAGTAAGATGTATGAGAGGATGTTTAATGGAAGATATACTAAATTGACTAAATATATATATAAAACAACATATATATATTTAAACAACATATATATATTTGTGCTTGCTGGATGGCTCTGGGTTGAGCTGAAACAAGCAAAAGGAAAGAATGATTCCTTCCTCCCATATTTGGGTTTACAGGGTGCAATCTAAAAAATAAACACTTGACACATATCCTTACTCCCTGACTACTGACAAAGCGGGAGAGAACTTGTGGCTCAATAGGTTAAAGCATCTGCTTAGAATGCAGACTGCCCAGGTTCGAATCCCAGAAGGGTGAGTCTGACTGAAGAGAGTTAAGAAACTCGAAATAGCTATATCAGAAATTCCCTTATTTCTTTGTCAACAATTTTAAACAACATATATATATTTGTGCTTGCTGGATGGCTCTGGGTTGAGCTGAAACAAGCAAAAGGAAAGAATGATTCCTTCCTCCCATATTTGGGTTTACAGGGTGCAATCTAAAAAATAAACACTTGACACATATCCTTACTCCCTGACTACTGACAAAGCGGGAGAGAACTTGTGGCTCAATAGGTTAAAGCATCTGCTCAGAATGCAGACTGCCCAGGTTCGAATCCCAGAAGGGTGAGTCTGACTGAAGAGAGTTAAGAAACTCGAAATAGCTATATCAGAAATTCCCTTATTTCTTTGTCAACAATTTTAAACAACATATATATATTTGTGCTTGCTGGATGGCTCTGGGTTGAGCTGAAACAAGCAAAAGGAAAGAATGATTCCTTCCTCCCATATTTGGGTTTACAGGGTGCAATCTAAAAAATAAACACTTGACACATATCCTTACTCCCTGACTACTGACAAAGCGGGAGAGAACTTGTGGCTCAATAGGTTAAAGCATCTGCTTAGAATGCAGACTGCCCAGGTTCGAATCCCAGAAGGGTGAGTCTGACTGAAGAGAGTTAAGAAACTCGAAATAGCTATATCAGAAATTCCCTTATTTCTTTGTCAACAATTTTAAACAACATATATATATTTGTGCTTGCTGGATGGCTCTGGGTTGAGCTGAAACAAGCAAAAGGAAAGAATGATTCCTTCCTCCCATATTTGGGTTTACAGGGTGCAATCTAAAAAATAAACACTTGACACATATCCTTACTCCCTGACTACTGACAAAGCGGGAGAGAACTTGTGGCTCAATAGGTTAAAGCATCTGCTTAGAATGCAGACTGCCCAGGTTCGAATCCCAGAAGGGTGAGTCTGACTGAAGAGAGTTAAGAAACTCGAAATAGCTATATCAGAAATTCCCTTATTTCTTTGTCAACAATTTTAAACAACATATATATATTTGTGCTTGCTGGATGGCTCTGGGTTGAGCTGAAACAAGCAAAAGGAAAGAATGATTCCTTCCTCCCATATTTGGGTTTACAGGGTGCAATCTAAAAAATAAACACTTGACACATATCCTTACTCCCTGACTACTGACAAAGCGGGAGAGAACTTGTGGCTCAATAGGTTAAAGCATCTGCTTAGAATGCAGACTGCCCAGGTTCGAATCCCAGAAGGGTGAGTCTGACTGAAGAGAGTTAAGAAACTCGAAATAGCTATATCAGAAATTCCCTTATTTCTTTGTCAACAATTTTAAACAACATATATATATTTGTGCTTGCTGGATGGCTCTGGGTTGAGCTGAAACAAGCAAAAGGAAAGAATGATTCCTTCCTCCCATATTTGGGTTTACAGGGTGCAATCTAAAAAATAAACACTTGACACATATCCTTACTCCCTGACTACTGACAAAGCGGGAGAGAACTTGTGGCTCAATAGGTTAAAGCATCTGCTCAGAATGCAGACTGCCCAGGTTCGAATCCCAGAAGGGTGAGTCTGACTGAAGAGAGTTAAGAAACTCGAAATAGCTATATCAGAAATTCCCTTATTTCTTTGTCAACAATTTTAAACAACATATATATATTTGTGCTTGCTGGATGGCTCTGGGTTGAGCTGAAACAAGCAAAAGGAAAGAATGATTCCTTCCTCCCATATTTGGGTTTACAGGGTGCAATCTAAAAAATAAACACTTGACACATATCCTTACTCCCTGACTACTGACAAAGCGGGAGAGAACTTGTGGCTCAATAGGTTAAAGCATCTGCTTAGAATGCAGACTGCCCAGGTTCGAATCCCAGAAGGGTGAGTCTGACTGAAGAGAGTTAAGAAACTCGAAATAGCTATATCAGAAATTCCCTTATTTCTTTGTCAACAATTTTAAACAACATATATATATTTGTGCTTGCTGGATGGCTCTGGGTTGAGCTGAAACAAGCAAAAGGAAAGAATGATTCCTTCCTCCCATATTTGGGTTTACAGGGTGCAATCTAAAAAATAAACACTTGACACATATCCTTACTCCCTGACTACTGACAAAGCGGGAGAGAACTTGTGGCTCAATAGGTTAAAGCATCTGCTTAGAATGCAGACTGCCCAGGTTCGAATCCCAGAAGGGTGAGTCTGACTGAAGAGAGTTAAGAAACTCGAAATAGCTATATCAGAAATTCCCTTATTTCTTTGTCAACAATTTTAAACAACATATATATATTTGTGCTTGCTGGATGGCTCTGGGTTGAGCTGAAACAAGCAAAAGGAAAGAATGATTCCTTCCTCCCATATTTGGGTTTACAGGGTGCAATCTAAAAAATAAACACTTGACACATATCCTTACTCCCTGACTACTGACAAAGCGGGAGAGAACTTGTGGCTCAATAGGTTAAAGCATCTGCTTAGAATGCAGACTGCCCAGGTTCGAATCCCAGAAGGGTGAGTCTGACTGAAGAGAGTTAAGAAACTCGAAATAGCTATATCAGAAATTCCCTTATTTCTTTGTCAACAATTTTAAACAACATATATATATTTGTGCTTGCTGGATGGCTCTGGGTTGAGCTGAAACAAGCAAAAGGAAAGAATGATTCCTTCCTCCCATATTTGGGTTTACAGGGTGCAATCTAAAAAATAAACACTTGACACATATCCTTACTCCCTGACTACTGACAAAGCGGGAGAGAACTTGTGGCTCAATAGGTTAAAGCATCTGCTCAGAATGCAGACTGCCCAGGTTCGAATCCCAGAAGGGTGAGTCTGACTGAAGAGAGTTAAGAAACTCGAAATAGCTATATCAGAAATTCCCTTATTTCTTTGTCAACAATTTTAAACAACATATATATATTTGTGCTTGCTGGATGGCTCTGGGTTGAGCTGAAACAAGCAAAAGGAAAGAATGATTCCTTCCTCCCATATTTGGGTTTACAGGGTGCAATCTAAAAAATAAACACTTGACACATATCCTTACTCCCTGACTACTGACAAAGCGGGAGAGAACTTGTGGCTAAATAGGTTAAAGCATCTGCTCAGAATGCAGACTGCCCAGGTTCGAATCCCAGAAGGGTGAGTCTGACTGAAGAGAGTTAAGAAACTCGAAATAGCTATATCAGAAATTCCCTTATTTCTTTGTCAACAATTTTAAACAACATATATATATTTGTGCTTGCTGGATGGCTCTGGGTTGAGCTGAAACAAGCAAAAGGAAAGAATGATTCCTTCCTCCCATATTTGGGTTTACAGGGTGCAATCTAAAAAATAAACACTTGACACATATCCTTACTCCCTGACTACTGACAAAGCGGGAGAGAACTTGTGGCTCAATAGGTTAAAGCATCTGCTTAGAATGCAGACTGCCCAGGTTCGAATCCCAGAAGCGTGAGTCTGACTGAAGAGAGTTAAGAAACTCGAAATAGCTATATCAGAAATTCCCTTATTTCTTTGTCAACAATTTTAAACAACATATATATATTTGTGCTTGCTGGATGGCTCTGGGTTGAGCTGAAACAAGCAAAAGGAAAGAATGATTCCTTCCTCCCATATTTGGGTTTACAGGGTGCAATCTAAAAAATAAACACTTGACACATATCCTTACTCCCTGACTACTGACAAAGCGGGAGAGAACTTGTGGCTCAATAGGTTAAAGCATCTGCTTAGAATGCAGACTGCCCAGGTTCGAATCCCAGAAGGGTGAGTCTGACTGAAGAGAGTTAAGAAACTCGAAATAGCTATATCAGAAATTCCCTTATTTCTTTGTCAACAATTTTAAACAACATATATATATTTGTGCTTGCTGGATGGCTCTGGGTTGAGCTGAAACAAGCAAAAGGAAAGAATGATTCCTTCCTCCCATATTTGGGTTTACAGGGTGCAATCTAAAAAATAAACACTTGACACATATCCTTACTCCCTGACTACTGACAAAGCGGGAGAGAACTTGTGGCTCAATAGGTTAAAGCATCTGCTTAGAATGCAGACTGCCCAGGTTCGAATCCCAGAAGGGTGAGTCTGACTGAAGAGAGTTAAGAAACTCGAAATAGCTATATCAGAAATTCCCTTATTTCTTTGTCAACAATTTTAAACAACATATATATATTTGTGCTTGCTGGATGGCTCTGGGTTGAGCTGAAACAAGCAAAAGGAAAGAATGATTCCTTCCTCCCATATTTGGGTTTACAGGGTGCAATCTAAAAAATAAACACTTGACACATATCCTTACTCCCTGACTACTGACAAAGCGGGAGAGAACTTGTGGCTCAATAGGTTAAAGCATCTGCTTAGAATGCAGACTGCCCAGGTTCGAATCCCAGAAGGGTGAGTCTGACTGAAGAGAGTTAAGAAACTCGAAATAGCTATATCAGAAATTCCCTTATTTCTTTGTCAACAATTTTAAACAACATATATATATATTTGTGCTTGCTGGATGGCTCTGGGTTGAGCTGAAACAAGCAAAAGGAAAGAATGATTCCTTCCTCCCATATTTGGGTTTACAGGGTGCAATCTAAAAAATAAACACTTGACACACACACATATATGGGGACATATCAGAGGATGAAGAAGCACAACCAGGCCCCTCTGGGTATTTTCCCCTCCCGGCAGCTGAGCCAGACAGTGAGGAGATTTGTATGCAGTCTGAGTCAGACTCTCAAAGTGTCGGAGTTCTGGAGAGAACTCATGTCTGCGCTTCAAGTCCAAGTTAATCTAGCCTCCACGCATCACCCAGAGACTGATGGGGGTACAGAGAAAGTGATTGGCATCCTGGAGCAGTATTTGCGTTGTTTCATCAACGACCAACAGAACGATTGGTCCAAATATCTCTCCGTGGCCGAATTCGCTTTCAACAATTCTCAGCACACTTCCACTCAGACCACTCCGTTTTTTGCCAACTACGGCTATCATCCCAGATTTTTCCCGCTCACGCTCCTCGATTCTCCAGTTCCAGTTGCAGAGGACTATTTAACCGAACTCCAGTCAGTCCACGAGATGGTTAAGCACCACTTGACTAAGGCCAAGGAAGACTACAAGAGGGTTGCAGACCGCTCTCGTCGCGACACGCCGCCGTTAGCTGTTGGAGATCGGGTTTGGCTCTCCACCAAGTACTTGTTTCCAGGGAGAATTCACCGCAAGCTTGATCAACGTTTCCTGGGTCCTTTTCCTGTGGAGACGGTCATCAATCCGGTGACCTATCGTTTGACTTTGCCTAGGTCTCTTCATGTACATCCCGTGTTTCATCGCTCCTTGCTTGTTCCTGTCAACCCTGATTCTCCGCTTCGACCTCCTGATCCGGGCCCAACACCTCGCCGTGCTCAAGTTCCTGTTTCCCGGTTGGAAGTGTCCGGCATCCGAGATTCCCGATGGCTCAACGACCGCTTCCCATATTTGGTTGATTGGACCGGGGGTGGGCCAGCCGCTGGCTGTTGGGTAGATGCTCATGATATTGAGGCTCCTGAGTTAATTTGGGCTTTTCATACTGCGTTTCCCTACAAACCACATCCCATACGACGGACCCAGGGGGAGGGGCCTGCGGGGGGGATAGTGTTGTGGGTGTCTCTAGACCGGCTGGGGACATATCAGAGGATGATGAAGCACAACCAGGCCCCTCTGGGTATTTCCCCTCCCGGCAGCTGAGCCAGACAGTGAGGAGATTTGTATGCAGTCTGAGTCAGACTCTCAAAGTGATGAGTCAGATTTGGAACAGGACAATATATGGCTTGATCCGAGATTCCGAAGGTTTGATAGGCGGAGGTGTCAGTTACGTGGAAAAAGGAAGTAATGGGGGAAGTGACGTATCGGAAACTATATTAGAAGGTGAAGAAGGGACTAATTCTTTGTCACGAGCAACGTTAATCAAGGAGTAGCCTGATACCTTGAGCAGTTCGTTTGAACTCAGTTTTCTGGTGTTTTTGGAATGTACGGAAGATTAATGAGATCTTGGACAACATGAGAGATAAAGAGTGAGTTAATTGGAAGGGGGAAGAGCATGTTTAATCTGAATGTAAATAAATCAGACTTGGCCGTTCCGGCCAACAAAATGCCAGCAGCTTGCTTTGAAGTGAATCTCTTGAAATGTGTTAAATAAAACTCTTAAAGAAATATTTATGTGGAGTTTACTGAGCTGAGAAGGGCCAGATACAACTATATATATATATCGAAACGTTGCCAAGACACTTCAAATTCTTATATATATATATATATATATATATATATATATATATATATATATATATATATATATATATATATATATATATATATATATATATATATATATATATGTATGTCTTTGGTTCTTCGGGTTTTCTCCCGCGTAGAATTTGAAGTGTCTTGGCAACGTTTCGATGAAATCTCATTCATCATCTTCAGGCTGGTGCTTTTGGCTTCTGCTTCTAGGAGCAATGTGTGGTCTAAGCTGTTTTTTCCTTTTAACTGCCAGTGGGGGTTTGAAATGATTGGCTGGGAGCTTGGCTATGTTCTGATTGGTTAGGGGCTTGGCTGTGCTCTGATTGGCTGGGGGGTTGGCTGTGTTCTGATTGGCTGGGGGAGTGTTCTGTTTGGGTGGGGGCTTTGTTGTGCTGGAGAGGTTCAAAGTGGCCAATGTTGCAGCTCTGGTCTGGCTCCTGGTCTGTGGTCTTGCCTCATCATTGGTGTGGGTTTGGGTTTGCTTTTTGCGTGGATGTGTGGAGGTGGCATCCTGTGTGTTTCTGGTGTCAATCTTTGAGTTAGGAATACGTTTGTCAATAAGGGCGGGTTTCCAAATGGCTGGTAGGCGGGAGGTATCATCTCGTTTGTTCATGCTGTGGGGGCGTTTTTCTATCTCGATGGCTTCTCTGATTATTCTGTTATTAAAATGTTCAGTTTTGGCAATTGTTCTGGTCTTTTTGAAATCAATTTCATGTCCTGTGGCTTTAAGGTGTTGGACCAGGGAAGAAGTTGGTTCCTCTCTTTTGACTGAGTTTTTGTGTTCTTCAATGCGTGCATTTATCCTTCTGTTGGTTTGTCCAATGTATGTAGTGGGGCAAGCAGTACATGGGATTTCATATACTCCTTGATTTTCTAACTCAATTTTGTCTTTAGGGTTTCTTAGGATGGTGGATATTTTTCTGTTTGTGCAGAATGCTGTTTTGACGTTATATTTGTGCAGGACTTTGCTGATCTTGTCTGTGGTGCCTTTTATGTATGGGAGGAGGGCTTTGCCGTTTTCTTTTTCTCTGTCTTGGATTTTAGTGGGAGTTTCTTTTTGGATTAAGTTGGAAATCTTATTTCTTGGGAATCCGTTGGATGTTAGTACATTAGTGAGAGTGTGTAGTTCGGTTTTTAGGTGTTGTTCGTCAGCTAGGCATTTGGTTCTGGAGATGAGTGTCTTGGCTACGGAGTTGATCTGTGCTGGGTGGTGGTGTGAGCGTGCGTGCAGATAGCGGTTTGTGTGTGTTTTCTTCTGGTAGATGGTGTGTCCTAGGGAGCCATTGGATTTCTTGTAGACTAAGACATCCAGGAAGGGAAGTTGGTTATTAGCTTCTGTTTCCATGGTGAACTGTATTTTGGGGTGTAGGCTGTTGAGGTGTGTAAGGAAGTTGTCCAGTTTTCCTTTCCCATGTGGCCAGATTACGAAGGTGTCATCTACGTATCTGAGCCAGAGTTTGGGTTTGTGATCAGATTTTTCTAGAGCTTGGGTTTCAAAGTGTTCCATGTAGAGGTTTGCAATGACTGGTGAGAGAGGTGATCCCATGGGTGCTCCTTCTATTTGTTTGTATTTTTGTCCGTTATAGATGAAGTATGTGTTGGATAGACAGTGGTTGGTCAGATCTAGGATGTGTTTGGGGGGGGTTGTATTTGTTTTGGATAGCTGTTAAGGCTTCTTTGATTGGCACTTGGGTGAAGAGGGATATGACATCGAAGCTCACGAGTAGGTCGCTGGGCTGTAAGTTTTGTTTCTGTCTGATCTCTATGAACTGGAATGAGTTGGTTACTTGTGAGGTGATGGATTCTGCATAGGGCTGTAGTTGTTTGGCGAGAAATTTGGCTAGATTTTGTAGAGGTGAGCCTATGGAGCTGACTATGGGTCTAAGTGGGGTTCCTTCTTTGTGTATCTTGGGGAGACCATAGAGCTTAGGGCATCTGGATGATTTCTCTCTTGGAATGATTCTTTGTTGGATCTCTTCGCTGATGGGAGAGGCTTTTATTTTGGATCTGGTGGTTTTCTCCAGGTAGGTGGTGGGATCTGTGTTTAGGGGTTTGTATGTGGAGTCTTGGAGTAGGTTGGTTAATTTGGTTTGGTAGTCAGATGTGTTCATGACCACCGTGGCGTTGCCCTTGTCTGCTGGTAGGATTATTATGCTGGCGTCTTGTTTCAGGTTAAGTAGTGCTGTCTGCTCCTCTTTGGGTAAGTTGCTTTTGGGTGCCTTGCTGGTGCAGAGTATGTTGGTGATTTCAAGTCTGATTCTATTAGCGTCATCGGGGACCCGCCCTTATTGACAAACGTATTCCTAACTCAAAGATTGACACCAGAAACACACAGGATGCCACCTCCACACATCCACGCAAAAAGCAAACCCAAACCCACACCAATGATGAGGCAAGACCACAGACCAGGAGCCAGACCAGAGCTGCAACATTGGCCACTTTGAACCTCTCCAGCACAACAAAGCCCCCACCCAAACAGAACACTCCCCCAGCCAATCAGAACACAGCCAACCCCCCAGCCAATCAGAGCACAGCCAAGCCCCTAACCAATCAGAACATAGCCAAGCTCCCAGCCAATCATTTCAAACCCCCACTGGCAGTTAAAAGGAAAAAACAGCTTAGACCACACATTGCTCCTAGAAGCAGAAGCCAAAAGCACCAGCCTGAAGATGATGAATGAGATTTCATCGAAACGTTGCCAAGACACTTCAAATTCTACGCGGGAGAAAACCCGAAGAACCAAAGACCTACATACAAACACCCGCGAAAACCTCAGAAAGCATATATATATATATATATATATATATATATATATATATATATATATATATATATATATATATATATATATATATATATATATATATATATATATATATATATATATATATATATATATATATATATATATATATATATATATATATATATATGTATATATATTAACTGAAGGGGTTACTGATATTATTTGTTTATTTTTTTTTTCAAAAAGATGATTTACTTATTTGATGTTTAATGGTTTGAAATGACTGTCTAGAATGTTAAAAGAGATGGATTATTGAAAGATATATACTAAACTTGATTGTTTGGGTGATTCTATATAACCTCTCAATGAATTGAATTGATGGACTGATTCTTAGATTGAAGGTTTAGATATGTAAATGAATATTAATATTCTTAACAAGATGATATGTTTGTTTTGTTTAGTGGATTGAAATGATTTAAGGTTTAACATTAGATGGAATGATTGAGGGATTAGATATATATTAGAACTGATAAGGTTGAATAAATGTTAGATAGAGATTGTATTTAGTATATAGTTTAAAATTTTTGTTAGGATTATATAATAATTTTGTTTGAAGTAGTGGGTTTTCTTTTGTTTTACCCTGTACTCACTCTGGGAAGTCAGGGGGGGGCTAGGGAGGGTTTATAATTTTATATACTATGTTTTCTCAACTGCAATTAGGGTTGATGTAAGAATGTGTAATTATTGTTATTAAGGGGTTGTTCGGGTGGCCTCTGGGCAACACATCTGATGGAAAGAGGAAGGAGGAGTTGAAGGCTGATGCAAGTAGAAAGTTGATAAGAAGGGGGAAGAGAAGGGACAGTAGGGCGGAGTAGAAGGAGGGAGATAGAGAAGGAGGGAGGAGAGTAGGTAGTTAGATGGTAAGTGAGGGGGGAAGGTTAGGGTTAGGGGGATGTGTTGGTGGGGGTACCGAGCAGCAATGTTAATTGTTTGGAAAATATGGTTTATGATTATTCTTAGTTGAGTTATTATTAGTAGATTTATTGAAATAAGTATATATGTTATGTTTATGGATGATTCTGAAATATGTACTTATGTTTTGATTATGTTTACTGTTTACTTTAATATTATGATCTGATTTGAGTATTTTTCTTTTGTTAAAAATTAAAAAACCAATAAAAAAATAATAAAAAAAAAGATTGCTGGCAATGGCCCGGAATTCTTGCGTATAGTCAGTTACCAGGCGTTTGCCTTGCCTCATCGTTTTTATCCTTTCGCAGGCTTTGCGATCAGCCAGGGGGTCCTCAAATTGCCTTCTCAGAGAGGACATGAAACGGTTGAAGTCGTTGAGCTCTGGGGCATTGGAGTCGTGCAAGTTCACCACCCAATCTGCGGCCGGCCCATCCAGGGCAGATTGCACGATCTGGATACGGGCTTTGTCGCTGGGGATGTGCTGCCCGTATTCCTCCATGTAGCTGAGGACTTGGGTTAGAAAAATCCCAAGCATGTTGGCTCTCCCTTGAATCTCACGTCCAGCGGCAGGAGTCTTTGAATGGATCGGTGCCTTCATTGTCGGTGGTAGTGTGTTCCATCCAGATCGCCATCTGCAGGTCGGCGGGGAGTGGGGGCTACTGGATCAGCAGATGTCCCCGGGGCTGCAGGTTCCACTTCCCCCTCGGTGTCTCTCCCTTTGCGGCTCCAGGAGCTGGGGCAGTTGTAGGGCTCAGAATTCTCCTCTCCTAGGGAGCTGAGAGTTCTCTTCATCAGGTCAATAGCTTTCTCTAGGATCCAGTCTGAGTACGGTGCCCAGCTCCCTTCCTCTTTGCTTGCGTGCAGGGATTTCTTCATTTCCTGCTTCCATTCTGGTTGGTTGGCCCCCGGTCTCAGGGTCATCTTTCTTGATTTCTTTTCCCATTTGCCTTTCTTTCCAACACCCATTGATCACCGAGGTTTGTGGTCCTGTGTCTCCACCACCTTTTCTCCTGAGGAATCTGACCTCTCATATCCAGACATCTGGCAGGGTTTCAGTCAGGGTAGCAGCTCCCTTCCCAGGGAGTTTTCTCTCTTCCTCGCTCCGTCGTCTGACATGGTAATTTTTGCAAAGTCCCCCAGCAAGGTTCTCCCTTCCAGGTGGACTAATTCTGCAAGTCCTGTCTAATGTAAGGACCCACCCCACTTTGCATCTTAAGAAGACAGAACTCTTGGAATATTTCTTCCAACAGGCATCTTTATTAAGAGAAAATGGTTGCAGGAGTTCTAGACAGGACTTGGGGGCCAAGCCCTATGGTTCAAGGTTTTAAGGGGTTCCCAGTAATCCCACCCCACCCCACCCCACCATCCTTCCAGTGACAATCCCAGGCGTTACATTTCCACCCTCTTTTCCCACACTGCCGGCAGGAGACTTCAGAGGGGAGTAGATGAAAGCTGATGGCCCCATTGTTATGGTTACTTCTTTTGGTGGTATCCACATTCAGTCCCTTTGAAGTTTTAATGAAGGAAGTGAGAGCCATAAAACCCCTTTGTTCACCCCCCTTCCCCTTCATCATATGACAGAATCCAGAGAGGGCAGAAATGGGGTTTTCCATAGTCGATAACTAGAGATGAAATATAATTGTATTCTGACAATACGGATATGTACAAGTTAAAATATATTGATAACTGTCTTAACTGATTGAGTTATAATTAGCAAAGCGTTAATTTGAATGTGATATAATAATCAAAGGAAATAGAGAGGGAATTCTTGATGATGTAACCTGTATGAAATATTTTGTTATTGGACTATTGATTACCCAATCACCACGCTGCTTCCTTAATATTTGGATGTTTGTAAATAAAACTTTTTTTAAAAAAAAAACTCCCCAGTTCTGCCTAGGCCCGCACAAGTGCCCCTGACGCAAGTGATGTCGAGCTGTCCACACCCACCCAGTAGGCCATGCTCATGCTGGCCACACCCACCCAGTATGCCATGCCTGCCCAGTGGGCCACGCCCATCCAGCACCCGACGATAAATAAGTGGGGTTTGGGTTGCAGTTTGGGCACTCGGTCTCTAAAAGATTTGCCATCACTCTTATATGTTGATGTTATTGTTATATGTATAAATACTAAAAAAATGCTTATACCCAAAGAGTATAAGTATTGAAAGTATTAAGAATTATATTTCTTTAGCACAGACAAAAAGGAAAATATCAAGGAAATATATTATCAACTAAAATATTGACCAACTATAGAAAATAATTATTATTGTTTTTAAATATATGAACCCAGACAACAAATTATTCACTAGGCACTAAAGATTGTTATTATAAAAAATTAATGAAATATATTAAAAAAAGTGAGGTGAGAATTTAAATCATTGGTGTATGGATGTGCTGGAGGAAAGAATGATTTTCAAAGACAGAAAATCACAGAGAGATGCAACAATGGTGTGGAAAAAAACCTGCCGTGTTTCCTTTTCTCCGTTTAGTCTTTGTTTTCCTTTTTTCTATGCTCTGCATCGCTAAGGCAATGTCTTCACACACAAGAGAGCTTTGCGAAACGTTTCCCGCTGCCTGCCCTCTCCTTGCCTTAATGATGACCCGCTGATCTGACTGGTCCTCCAGGATGCTGTCGGTAGGGTATGACTCAATTTGCTGTCGGATTGCAGATGCGATCGCAGGAACAAAAGTGAGGGGATTCAAATCCAAGTCATCACAGAGAATCTCTGAAAACATTTCTGGAGTCATCAGTTTTTCTGATGGAAACGAAAAGTCCATGTTATTAGGCAAATAACATTATTGTAGCCTCTGAGCTACAATACTCTAAAGCACATTTGTCAGGCTATAAGAAAAACTTTTAATTGTTTCTGTTTAATTGGTTAATGGAATTATGGAGATTCTCAGTCATCCATCTCATGATTGTCCCAAAGGTGCTTTTTAAGGAGGCAACTGGACTTTCTTGTTTTTCTTTGAAGATGTTTTGCTTCTCATCCAAGGAGCTTCTTCAGCTCCCCACCATTAGTCAGAGCTGAAGAAGCTTCTTGGATGAGAAGTGAAATGTCTTCAAAGAAAAACCTTTGGGGTTAATGGAATGACTTAAAATACAGCATATACAATATATTCACAGGCAGAGTCTTTCAAAACACACTTCTATGAAGCTTTCGTTTCTGACAATAACAAATTCAAGATTGTACACAGGAGCGTAAAAATACACCATCTAGGCATGATGAATTCAAGCACATGCTGCAGTTGCCTTATTGAGGGCCCTAAGATAAATCTCTTTGTGCTGCTTTGGATGTGGCTAATGGTTTCATTCTAAAGCTTTTTCTGAGTACGCTGATTGGTGCATAGTTAAAAAGAAAATATTTTCTGGTTTACTGATTTACCTGAAAATGTCAAAACCCTTTATAAAACTGCTGCCATTTTCTGTTCAGTTAGAAAAACTCAAGTGTGTACACTTTCCAAACTGAAGTTAAGAGTACATAAAATGTATTTTTAGAAAAAAGCCATATCTGCTCATGAATGCTTTCAATGCCTGGAATCAGAATTATTTACATATCTTTCTTTACAAACCATTCATATTCCACGTAAAAGCGTCTCTCAGTTTCTGTCCATCAATTTCCATGTCCAGAAGGCTTCCGGTGGCTTCACCGGCGTCGCTGGACTCTCTAAGGGGAGGCTCCGTTCTCTGGGTTTGTAAAGCCGCTAACAACAGCGCTCATCAGCTGTTTGTTGCGGTGGAAAAACCCCTCTTCGGGCTAAGAAGAGGTGTAGAGCCTCAAGAGCAAGGTTGAGCCCTTCTAAGATCCCTGGAAGAAATTTTCAGGGGCAGAGAAGGTGTGCTCCCTAGGCACTTGAAACGCTCCTGCCCAGAGACGCTTCTGTCGGCTGACAGAAATAGACGTCGTGACCGCCTCTGCTTTTAAGAGAAAATAACAAAGGATTCTATACAGACGGAGTGAATACAGGAGTCCTTTGAGTATCGCAAATATCCTGTTACTTTGTTTCTGCCTTTGTACTTACAATCTTTTCTGAATCAACATAATCCCTTCAAAATGGAGATTGCTCTTTGTTCTGAATGAAAGTGAAGAAAATGAAAGTGATGAAAGTGCTGGAAAGTGAAACTGAATTCTCTCTTCTCTGCTTGAAGTGATGTTTGAGAGACTATTTAGACTGGATTTATTTATTAAACTATAACGCAACTGGATTTTAAAAGAAATTGAGAAGGGAGGAATTGGCAACTTTTTTAAAAAAATCTTTTCTAGTTTTTTTTCTTTTTCCCCTCTTTTTTTTTCTTTTTAACTATGACTACGAGACAAAAGGCAGCAAGTGCGAAGGCGGCTATGCCTTCTCCAGGGCAGCTTGTAAAATCACAGTCTGCTCCTTTAGAATCTCAAGAGCCTATACAGCCTCCTCCAGGAATGCTTACAATGGAAAACTTACAGACCGCATTAACTCTTGCATTATCTTCAGTAAATGATAGATTGGATAAACTGGAGGACAAACTAGAGGAAAAAATGGCAGAACAGAAAAAAGACTTTAAAGCTATGTCAGAAGCTTCTAATTTAGAGATGAGAGAAGATATTGTAGAAGCCATCAAAGGGGTATGGGACTATACTATTGGAGTTGAAGAAAAATTGGAAAATGTTGAGCAACAGTTTGAAGAAAAATTAGAAGAAATTAGAAGTGATGTACAGGACCAGGCTATTTTGACACAATTCCATCAGATGCAGTTTGCTGTTAGAATTAGAGGATTTAGAGACATACCAAATGAGAATCAAGAGGATTTAAGAAAAATTTTTATTGAAGCCTTAGCAAAATTTCTGGACGACACGGTTGAGAACGTAACCTGGCAGATAGAACGGCTATTCAGGATGAATTCACGTATAGCTGCACAAAGAAATTTGCCCAGAGACATTGTGATATATTTTAACACAAGAAAATTCAGAAATTGGGTTCTTTCTACAGCATATAACAAACAACTAAGTGTTGCTGGTCAAGAAGTACAGGTTTTGAAAGAGATCCCTCCTAAAATGTTGAGATCAAGGAAAGACTATGCTTTTTTTGACGGAGGAGCTTAAAAAAAAGAGAGATACAATATAGATGGGAGGTACCAACTGGACTTTCTTTGTTTTTTAAAAATAATAGATACCGTTTGACTTCTGTTGCTAAAGCGAAGGATTTTTTTGAGAATATATTGATGGCTGATAGATCTACCTCCCCAAGACCTAAGAGGGCAACGCTGGTTAAAGACATAGAATTATTGCAATCTACGGAACTTCAACTACCTCGACTAATTTCATCGGTAGTTATGGATAAAGCAGTTGAACAACCAGTGCAGTCTATTGATATTTTTCAACCTTTGGTAGTTGACAAGGCTAAAGAACCAAGGCATGTACGTGAACCTACAAAGAATATTGAACAAAGAGAAAAAACACAACCAACTCATACAAAGCAAGCTGATCTGACATCTATGGAAGCCATGGGAGCAAGACCTAAGAGGCAGGAATTAGTGGAATGGTCTTTGCAGAAGCTTTCGCGTAAAGGTCATGTCAAATAAATATTTGACATGGAATGTTAATGGTTTAAATTCTCCACAGAAAAGGAAGAAGTTTTTTCATTATTTGAAGCAATGTAAAAATGATGTAATTTGTCTACAAGAAACTCACATTAGAACTTCGGACCAGAAATATTTGATAAATAATAAGTTGGGTACACATTTTGTGGCAGCATTTTCAGAGAAAAAAAATGGAATTGTTATTTATGTTAAAAATCACATAAAAGCTAAATTAATAGAAGCAGATAATCAAGGAAGATTTTTAGCTATAGAAATTTTATTGGACGGGAAGAAAGTTCTTTTGATGGGTATATATGCCCCAAACCAAAAACAAGGTATATTTTACAAATCATTACATAAAAAAATAATACAATTGGACTATAGATCTTGTATTTTAATGGGAGATTGGAATGGAATCCTTGATGCTGGTTTGGACAAGAAAAAGATTTCATTTGTTCCTCAATCGCGTTCAATTTTGCCTAAATCCTTTTTTGATATTAAAGATGATTTTAATTTGTTAGATATATGGAGAGAAAGACATGGTAGAGATCAAGAGTTTACTTTTTTTTCTGATAGACATCAATCATTTTCTAGAATTGACTTTATTTTAACTACTAGTGACTTTATGTTAAGTTTAAAGAAAGTTAAAATTTTACCTAATGTACTGTCTGATCATAACCCAGTTATGATGGAATTAAGGACTGGTCAAATTCCTAGCAGATCCTGGAGACTTAATGAAAATTTGTTTAAATATGATATGTATGTGGAAGAATGTAAAAAGGCTATCAAGGAATTTTTTATGTTAAATAAGAATAGAGGTACATCAATAGAAACGGTGTGGGACTCTAGTAAAGCCCACATGCGTGGAATATTAATTGAAATGAATGTAAGGCATAGACGTAAACAAGAGGAAAAGAGGAGAGTTTTAGAAGCGGAAATAAGAAATAAAGAGTTATTATTAATAGATAAGCCAGATGATAGTAATATTAAAGAAGGGATAAAGGTTTTACGGAAACAATTTGACGTGTTGATGACCGACCAGGTTGCCAGAAATATACAATATGCTAAGCATAACACTTTTTTTAATGCTAATAAACCTGGTAGATGGTTGGCTTATACATTAAGGAAAAAACAAAAATCCCGATTAATTGAGAAGGTAGAATATAAGGGGCAAGAAGTATTTCATCAAGAAACTATTAAGAAGGCTTTTCTAGAGTTTTACACCAAATTGTATGCTGAAGAAAAAGTTCATGAGAAAGAGATAGATGCCTTTTTACAAAATCAAAATGTTATGGAAATTACTTTGGATCAAAGAGATAGATTAAATGCCTTGATTAAATCAGAAGAAATTATTGATGCAATTAAGCAATTGAAATTAGGGAAATCTCCAGGAACTGATGGTTTCACCACGATTTATTATAAGTGTTTGCAGGAGGAAATGGTGGAACCTTTGAGGGAGTTATTTGTAAATATACAAGAGGGTGGTCGGGTTCCACCCTCTTGGAAAACGGCTAATGTTTGCTTGATTCCTAAAGAGGGTAAAGATAATGTTCAAGTAGAAAATTTTAGACCTATTTCTTTGTAAAATACGGACTACAAGATTTTCGCAAAAATTTTGGCTAATAGACTAATGACAGTTTTGACACAAAGGATTCACCCGGATCAAACTGGTTTTTTACAAGGGAGACAGATGAAAACTAATGTTAGACAACTTGTTAATGTATTGGAATATTTGGATAAACATACTCAAGTGCCGGCAGTTTTAATGTTCTTAGATGCAGAAAAAGCCTTTGATAGATTGAATTGGACATTTTTGCAAAGGCTTGTGGTAATGATGGGAATGGGGGATCAGTTTATTAATTCTATATCAGCTATATACCAGAAACAAACAGGGCAGATTATAGTGAATGGACAATTAACAGATTCATTTAATATAGAGAAGGGTACCAGGCAGGGTTGTCCCTTATCCCCTTTATTGTTTGTTCTAACATTAGAGGTTTTACTGAATAAGATTAGAGCATCAGAGGAACTAAAGGGAGTAAAAATTAGACAACATGATTATAGATTATGTGCTTTTGCAGATGATCTATTAGTGACATTGACTCAGCCAATACAATCGGCCCAGAGTTTGATGGAGATTGTTCGAAATTATGGAAGAGTATCAGGTTTTAAATTAAATTTATTCAAGACAAAGATGTTGGTTAAAAACTTAGATAATAAATTAAAACAAGATCTGGAAAGAATAACGGGATGTGAGATAGTTAAAAAAGTCAAATACTTAGGAATTTATATAGAAGCTTCAAATGGGAAATTATATAAGAATAACTATGAATTTTTATGGAATAAGGTACAAAAAGAATTGGAGAATTGGAAAAAATTACAATTATCTATGTTAGGTAGGATAGCCGCAATTAAAATGAATGTATTGCCAAAAATTTTATTTTTGTTTCAAATGTTGCCAATACTTAAAAAGGATGGGAATCTTGAGGAATGGCAGAAAGGTATAAACAAATTTATTTGGGATGGCAAGAAACCAAGGGTTAAATTCAAAATTATTCAAGACACAAGAGAGAGAGGTGGTTTGAAAATGCCTAATTTTAAATTATATTATTATGCTGCAGTTCTAGTGGCAATAAGTGATTGGATCAACTTAACAAATGAAAGAATATTGAATATAGAAGGATATGGGTTAGTGTATGGGTTCCACGCGTATTTAGTTTACGACAAAAAATTGGATAGGAGCTTTAAAGAGCATATACTAAGAAACTCTATGTTGCGTGTCTGGAAAAAGTATTATTATAAATTATGTGGTAAAATCCCTTTATGGACAGTTCCCAGGCATGCAATACAGAGTGTAGGTATACAACAAATTCAGGATGTGGTGCCATATGATAAACTTTTAATTAAAGAAGGGAATAGCCTAGAACTGAAATCATTAGATAGATTAAAGGAGGAAGGTATAGCTCACAATTGGTATCATCATGCACAACTTCAAGCTAGATGGCAAAAAGATGTTAAGATGGGTTTTTCTTTAAAGGATGAAAAATTAATTATACAAGCTAGAGACCAAAGAGCTATGCATATCAAAAGAATATATGACGCTTTAATTGAAATTGATTCTGGAACTGAATTAGTTAAAGATTGTATGATTAAGTGGGAAGGTAATTTTGGACACCCAATTATGATAGAAACTTGGAAAAGAATATGGGTGAAAAATGTTAAATTTACACAAGCTCAGCATTTAAGAGAAAATTTTTATAAAATGTTTTATAGATCGCATTTAGATCCAAAAAAATTATCGCTTATGTACCCAAATATGCAACCCAAATGTTGGAGATGTGATTCTATGGACACTACTTATTTTCACATTTGGTGGACTTGTAAAAAAATTAAGGCTTTTTGGATAAAAATATGGTGGATTCTTCAAAATATTTTGAAAAAGCGTATTGAGTTTTTACCTCAGTTATTCTTGTTGGGTATTACAAAGGACTGTACCACCATAGAGACTAAGCTGATCTTGAACTTGATTACAGCCGCAAGATTGTTGGTGGGACAATATTGGAAGACATCTGAAATACCATCTATTGAAGAATGGACACTAAAAGTTACCCATCTTGTGGAGATGGCTAAGATATCAGCATACCTGAAAAACCACTCAAATGAAGCATTTTTGATGGACTGGAAAAAATGGATTGACTATATGCAAAAGAAATATCAATTGAAAGAACTAGATTTGATATACAGATAAATAGTTATAAAATAGTTATAAAATAGTAGTTTAGCGGGGTTTCTTGCGTTCTTACTCTGTATTCACTCTGGGAAGCCTGGGGGGAGGGGGGAGGGAGATAATAAGTAATAGATTATGTTTCTCAACTGTAGTTGGGGGTATTAAGGGAATAGATTTTTTCTTTTTTAGGGCGTTCGGGAAAACTCTGGACACCGCATTGGATGGTGAGGAAGGTGGAGTGAAGGTTAGGTATGTGTAGAGGGTTAGAGGGTGGAGATAGGGAATAGAGGTGAGTGGAGGGAAGATGTACAGAAAGGCGAAAGTATGTAGGTAGAAGGATAGAAGAGGGTTTAGGTTGTTGGAGGATGTGGGGGGGGGTTCCGAGCAGCTATTTGTAGTGATTGTTAAATATGTTATTTGCTTGTTTTCAGTTGAGTTATTATGTTATTATGTTATAATTTTGTTAAAAGTTTTTAAAATTCAATAAAAAAATATTAAAAAAAAAATTTCCATGTCCAGCCGGATTGGAACCAGCACCTCTGGTTGTGAGGCGTTTTCATGGATCACTGCTGGGTCATGGTCGTCAAAACTGGGAAAAAATAGGACCGCCACTGAATTAGACATAGCAGACACCAGGGCAAGGGAGGGCAGATTCAAGGAGCAGGAATCAGGAGGGCTCCAGAGAAGATTCTACCCTTGCAGGAGAAGAAACCTCCATATTCTAGCACATTCTTTCTGTTAATTTTCTTAATTTAATTAGGACTACAACTGCTACATGTTTGTGAAACCACTGGAGATAAAACAGCATTAGTGCAGTTAATCACATATGATTATTTTTCATCCGATATATTAGAACCCTCACCAAACAGGCTGTTGAGCTTGAATAAAAAAATTGGTAAAATTTCTTCAATAACTAACCATCCCAATCTTGTTCATTGGTTTAAAATGTGGTATTATAAACAGGGTTATCATAAAATAATTTCTTCTCCTCTTATGATGCCATTAGGAGCTTGCCATAAATGTCCACTCTCTCCTCTCCTTTTTGACTTCAGAACACTACCTACAAAAACAAGATGGAACTTTAATTATCATAAATTATTTTTAGAATAATAAGAATAAGAAAAGAATAGAAGCTGGAAGGGACCTTGGAGGTCTTCTAGTCCAGCTGCCTGCTCAAGCAGGAGAACCTATACCATCTCAGACAAGTGACTATTTAGCCTCTTCTTAAAAATCTCCAGTGATGGAGCACCCACAATTTCTGGAGGCAAGCTGTTCCACTGGTTAATTGTCCTCACTGTCAGGAAGTTTTTCCTTAATTCTAGGTTGCTTCTCTCTTTGTTCGTTTCCAACCATTGTTTATTGTCCTGCCCTCTGGTGCTTTGGTGAATGTGACCCCCCTCTTCTTTGTGAGAGTCCCTCAAGTACTAGAATAGTGCTATCATGTCTCCCCTATTTCTTCTTTTCTTCAGACTAGCCAGACGCAAGTCCTGCAGCCATTCTTCATATGTTTTAGTCTCTAGGCCTTTGATCATCTTAGTTGCTCTTCTCTGAATTTTTTCCAAACTCTCAAGATTTTTTTTTTGTGACAGGCTGCAGTATTCCAGGTGTGGTCTTACTAGGGTTTATAAAGTGGTAGTAATACTTCGCATGATCTTGATTCTATGCCTCTGTTTATACAACCCAGGATTTTATTAGGTTTTTTGGCTACTGCTGTACATTGCTGGCTCACAGTCAACTGATCGTCCACTAGGACTCCAAGGTCCTTCTCACAGTTACTGTTTTTAAGCCAGGTCTCGCCTAATCTGTACTTGTGCCTTTGATTTTTCTTGCCTAAATGTAAAACTTTGCTTTTCTCCACACTGAAACTCATTTTGTTGGATAGGGCCCATAGTTCAAGTTTGTCAAGATCTTTTTGGATCCTGAGTTTGTCTTCTGGGGTGTTGGCTACTCCTGCCAGTTTGGTGTCATCTGCAAATTTGATGAGTTTCCCTTCAATTCCCTCATCTAAGTCATTGATGAAGATATTGAAGAATACTGGCCCTAAGACAGAACCTTGTGGTACCCCACTGCTTACTTCTCTCCATGTGGCTGTAGTGCCAGTGAGAACTACTCATAGAGTACAGTCTGCCAGCCATCTACAGATCCATCTGGTGGTGGTGTTGTCTATTCCACCTTTTTCTAGCTTACCAAGGAGTAGGTCAGTGGTGGCAAACCTATGGCACGGGTGCCAGAGGTAGCACTCAAGAGCCCTCTCTGTGGGCACGCGCGCCATCGCCCCAGTCCTAGGCCTTCAGCTGGGTTTTATAAAACCTTTTCGCTTTAGGCCTCTGCTGCCGTGTACAAAAAAAAGGTTCAATCAATCAGTCAATTTCAACTTCTTGCGGGAAAAAAAAGATCTTGCAAAGTTGGAATTGATTGATTGAACTTTTTAGTCCCACCCAGTCTGCCGTTACCACTGCAGCCACGCCCACCCAATGGGCCACACCCACCCGGTACCCGACGATGCATAAGTGGGTTTTGGGTTGCAGTCTGGGCACTCGGTCTCTAAAAGGTTTGTCATCACTGGAGTAAGTTGTAGTCTACCTTATCAAATGCCTTACTGAAGTTTAATAATACTACGTCCACAGTATTTCACTGGTCTATTAGTTTTATCACTTTATCGAAGAATGAAGTAAGATCGGTTTGGCATTATTTGTTTTTGACAAATCCGTTCTGGCTACTGGTTATAACTTTGTTTGCTTTTAGTTGTTCGCAGATCTGCTTTTTGATTATCTTTTCCAAGTTCTTCCCAGGTATTGATGTTAGACTGATTGGTCTGTAGTTTCCTGGGTCTGTTTTTTTTCCTTTCTTGAAGATGGGAACCTTTCCCAATCCTCAGGTATTTCCCCAGTGCTTCAGGATTTTTGAAAGATACGGTGCAATAGTTCTGAGATAACATCTGCCAGCTCCTTCGGAACTGTGGGATGTAATCTGTCGGGTCCCAGTGATTTATATTCATCAAGATCGGATAGGTGTTCTCTTACCATTTTATTGCTTATTTTTTGTTTCTAGTTTGTCTTTTGCAGTGGGTTTTTTTGGTATATTGGGCTATAGTTTCTTTTTGTGTGAAGACTGATGCAAAGTTATGAGTTAAGCAGCTCTGCATTCTCCCTGTTGCCTTTTATTTCCTTGCCATCTTCTCTCTTTAGTGGGCCTACAGTTTCCTTGACTTTTTTCTTGTTGTTAATATATTGGAAGAAACTTTTTTTAATTATCCTTGATTTCTGTTGCAAGTCTTTGTTCGTTCTGAGCTTTTGCTTTCCTGACTTCATCTTTGCATGTTTTGGCTGTCTGCTGATAATCGGCCTTAGTTATGTGCCCCTCTTTCCATTTTTTGCATTTGTCCTTTTTGTCTTTCAGTTTGTCAGAGATCTTTGTGCAGCCATGTTGACTTCTTTTTTAATTTCTTGTTTTTCTTTTTCAGTGGTATTGTGCTGGTCTGGGCTTTTATGATCGCATTTTTCAGTTTCCCACGCTTCTTGGGTATTTTCTCCTTTAAGATTTTCATCCATGGGATCTTTCCTAGGTTCTCTCTGAGTTTGTTAAAGTCAGCTCTTTTGAAGTTCAAGACCCTGGTTGGATTGTTTTCTGTTGCTAGTGTTTGCATTATATTAAATTCCAATATGGCGTGGTCACTTTCACCCAAGCATCCCAAAAGAATGCCGAGATTAGACGGAAGTATTTAGCAAGTGGGAATCAGATGCGCTCCTCCCCTCACCTCCCCAATGACTGTGCAATGGCATTGGTGCCTGGGGCAAAGCTTCCCAAACCAAAGATGTACTCCATGACCCCAAGGGATATGGAAGAGCTACAAAACCTCATGGATAAAAATTTAGCCAGGGGTTTCATCCAGCCAACACCAGTCCTCTTCAAAGGAAAAAAACCCAGTTCACTGAGATTGTGTGTTGATTTCCAAAGGATTAACAGGATTTGCGTGGAAAATATGTAGCCCTCCCCCTCATGAAAGACATGCTAGGACACCTGTCCAAAGAGAAGGTGTTCATCAAGCTAGACTTGAGAGACGCATACCATGTAGAGAAGATTAGAGAGGGGGAAGAATGGAAGACAGCTTTTAATTGCCCCTTAGGATGCTACCAATTCCAAGTTATGTCCTTTGGATTACAGGGAGCACCTGCTGTGTTCGTGCAACTGATTAATGAGATGCTGCCTGAGCACTTGTACAAGGGGGTGCTGGTTTACCTGGATGACATTCTTATCTACTCTGAGACAATGGAGGATCACGTGAAGCGAGTAAGACAAGTGCTGAGGAAACTCTTGGAAGCTAAACTTTATGCCAAGCTATCCAAGTGTGACTTCCATAAGAACATAAGAAGAGCCATGCTGAATCAGGCCAAAGCCCATCGAGTCCAGCATTCTGTGTCACACAGTGGCCCACCAATTGTACATGGGGATCTTGAGCAGAAAGAGAAGGCAAAACCCTCCCTTTCCCTTGGCCCCCAACAAATGGTACTCAAGGGAATCCTGCCTGCCTCAACCAACATAGAGGCGGCACATGGACATCCATTTTAATAACCCCCGATACACTTTGCATCCATGAATCTATCTAGCCCTGCCTTGAAGCTGTCAAGGCTGACAGCTGTCACGACCCCTTCTGGAAGTGAATTCCATAAATCAACGACCCTCTGGGTGAAGAAATATTTCCCTTTATTTGTCCTCACTTTCTTAGCTATGAGCTTTAGGGAGTGCCCCCTTGTCCTGGTATTGTGTGATAGAGAAAAGAATTTTTCTCTATCCACCTTTTCTATCCCATGCATGATTTTATACACTTCGATCAAGTCACCCCTTAAACGCCGTCTTTCAAGGCTGAAGAGACCAAGGCGTTGCAATCTGGTTTCATAAGGGAGGCGTTCCATTTCCTTGATCATTCTTGTTGCCCTTTTTTGCACCTTTTCCAGTTCCATTATATCCTTCTTGAGGTGCGGTGACCAGAACTGTACACAGTACTCCAAGTGTGGTCTCACCATCGATTTGTACAGAGGCAATACAACACTTGCTGACTTATTTTCGATTCCCTTCCTAATCATGCCAAGCATGGAATTTGCTTTTTTTACTGCTGCTGCGCATTGGGTTGACATCTTCATCGAGCTGTCCACCAAAACCCCAAGATCCCTTTCTTGGGTTGTCTCAGAAAGTTTGGTCCCCATCAGTTGGTAAGTATAATTGGGGTTCTTTGCTCCGATGTGCATAACTTTGCACTTGTTTAGGTTAAAATGCATTTGCCACTTTGTTGCCCACTCACACAATTTCGAGAGATCCTTCTGGAGCTCCCGACAATCAGTTTCACTTTTCACAACCCGGAACAATTTAGTGTCATCAGCAAACTTGGCTACCTCACTATTAACTTCTACATCCAGATCATTGATGAATAAATTAAAAAGGTCCCAAAACTGAACCTTGGGGTACACCACTTCTCACTTCTTTCCATCCGGAGAATTGTCCATTTATTGCCACCCTTTGCTTCCTACAATTTAGCCAGTTACCAAACCAAGACAAGACCTGTCCTCTAATTCCGTGGCTGGAGAGCTTTTTTAGGAGCCTTTGGTGAGGAACTTTGTCAAAAGCCTTTTGAAAGTCAAGATATACAATATCAACTGGGGCCCCTTTATCTATGTATTTATTTACACCCTCAAAGAATTCTAACAAGTTAGTAAGACATGATTTGCCTTTGCAGAAACCATGTTGATTTTCTTTCAGCAATGCCTGTTTTTCTATGTGCCCTGTAATTTTATCTTTAATAATGGTTTCCATCAGTTTGCCTGGAACTGAGGTTAGACTGACTGGTCTATAGTTTCCTGGATCACTTCTGGATCCTTTCTTGAAGATCGGGGTTATATTTGCTTCCCTCCAATCCTCCGGTACAGTGCCTGATCTTAGAGAAAGATTGTATATTTTAGCTAGAAGTTCAGCAATTTCACACTTGAGTTCCTTGAGAATTCTAGGGTGGATGCCATCTGGACCCGGCGATTTGTTGACATTTAGTTTAGAAAGGCATGCAAGAACATCTTCCTTGTTTATCTCTATCAGGTTTAATTCTTCTATTTCCCTCCCTGGGAAAACTAATTCAGTGGCAGGCAAATGTTCTCTATCCTCCTCGGTGAAAACGGAGGCAAAGAAGTCATTTAGCCTCTCAGCAATCTCCTTGTCTTCTCTGATTATCCCCTTCTGACCATTGTTATCAAGTGGCCCAACTGATTTTCTGGTTGGGTTCCTGCTTCTGATGTACTTAAAAAAGGTTTTGTTATTATTTTTAATATTCTTGGCTATATGCTCCTCAAAGTCTCTCTTGGCTTTCATGACTATCGCCTTGCATTTCGTCTGCCAGAGTTTGTGATCCCTCCTGTTCTCCTTGGTAGGAAGAGCCTTCCATTTCTTAAATGAGTTTTTCTTCTTTCCAATAACCTCCTTTACCTCATTCGTAAGCCATACTGGTATCCTCTTGGACTTTCCAATCCTCTTTCTTCTTTTAGGAATGCATTTTATTTGAGCCTGCTGTAGCGTATTTTTAAACAGTTTCCAAGCATTTTGGAGGGATTTGACTTTTTTTACTGTTCCTTTTAGTTTCTTCTTTACTATTTTCCTCATTTTGTCAAAATTCCCTCTGTGAAAGTTTAAGGTCTCTGTGTTAGTTTTCACTGACAATTTGCTATCCATGGTTAAGTTGAAGGTTATTGTGTTGTGATCGCTGGTTCCTATGGGCTCGGTTACAAGGACATCATGAACCAAATCCTGTGTGTTAGTTAGAACCAAGTCCAGGATCCCCTTTCCCTTGGTAGGTTCCATGACCATCTGCTCAAGGGAATAATCGGCTAACATGTCGAGGAACCTTGTCTCTCTATCATGTGTAGAACAAGAATTTACCCAATCTATTTGGGGATAGTTGAAGTCCCCCATTATGACTACCCTATTTCTTTTTGAGGCCTCCTTAAATTCATTTTCCAAATAGCAATCTGCCTCTGGAATTTGGTTGGGAGGGCGATAGCAGATCCCTAACGTCAGTTTAGTTTCCTGTCCTGGGATTTTTATCCACAATGTTTCTGTGGGTGAGTTTGAATTTTCTTGAATTTCGAGTTCATGAGATTCTAACTCCTCATTTATGTACAAGGCAACGCCACCACCATTTCTCCCTCTCCTGTCCATCCTATACAATTTGTAACCTGGAATCCTTGTGTCCCATTGGTTTTCATCTGTCCACCAGGTTTCTGTTATGCCGATAATATCAATATTATTTTCCTTCACCAAGCATTCCAATTCCCCTATTTTTGCTCGAATGCTTCTAGCATTTGTGTACAGACCTTTATATGTAATTTTCTGGTGCACTTTCAACTTTGACTGTGGATTTTGACTGTAGAATTTGGTTGTAGAATTTATAGATGGTCTACCATGTCCTTCTGCTTGACTATTACAATTTAGTTTTCCTGTTGACTCACCAATGTGTGCATAACTTCCACCCTCCATATTAGGCATTGCGCCTTCTCGAACCGGAAGCTGCCCAGCTCCTGTCGACTTGCCCCTATGAATCAGTTTAAAAGCTGCTCTGAAATCTTTTTAATATTAATCGCCAACAGTCTGGTTCCATTATGGTTCAAATGTAACCCGTCCCTTCTGTACAGGTGTGGCTTGTCCCAAAATGTTTCCCAGTTCCTAATGAATCTAAACCCTTCCTCCCGGCACCACTGCCTCATCCACGCATTGAAGCTCCTGAGCTCTGCCTGTCTAGCTGGCCCTGCGCATGGAACAGGTAGCATTTCTGAAAATGCAACCTTGGGGGTCCTGGACTTTAATCTTCTACCTAGCAACCTAAATTTGGCTTCCAGGACCTTCTGCTTAGCTTTCCCAATGTCATTGGTACCTACATGTACCACAACAGTTGGCTCCACCCCAGCACTGTCTATCAGCCTGTCTAGATGCCTCGTGATGTCCGCAACCTTTGCACCCGGCAGGCAGTTTACCATGTGGTCAACGCTTCCATCACAAACCCATCTCTCTATATTTCTAACAATCGAATCACCCACTACAAGAAGCCCCCCTCCCACCACCCGCGGAGAAGTATCCTCGGTGCAAGAGGATATGGGCACATCCTCCAGGGAAGGGGTCTCAACTAAGGGAGCCTGTCCCTCTTCCACAGATTGATGTCCTCCCTGCCCAAGATCTCCATTCTCCAAAGCAGCTGGAGAGCTGCTCAGCATGGAGTGGGACGCTCCTGCTGCATCCCTGAAGATCTTCTCCTGCCTCGCTATCTCTCTCTGCTTCTCCAGGTCTGCTACCTTGGCTTCAAGGGAAAGAACCTGTTCCCTGAGAGCCAGGAGTTCATTGCACCGATCACACACCCAAGACTTCTGTCCAGCAGACAGATAGTCATACATGTGACACTCAATGCAAAACACTGGGAAGCTCCCCTCCGTCTGCTGGCTATCTATCTCCATTTCTTGTTATTATATGTTTGCTGTTATTATTATACTAGTTATTATTTTAAAAAACACAGCTTTTTTGGGTTGTTCAAATTTTTTGTTTTGGTCTCAGTTTACTTTTTGGATTTTTTTTTCTTACTTGTTTTAGGATTTTATCGCGCGCCGTCAGGGGCGCGATGGCTGCTAAAAAAAAGGTGAATTTGTAATTAAACAAGAAACCCCACAAACTTACCAGGGCTCAGCAGGTAATTCTTCCCAAGGTTCCTGCCAAGTTCCCTTTTCCCCTTTTATTTCCTGTTTTAATTCCTTATTTGAAAAAGCTCAGCCCAAGCAAAAGCAAAAGCAGCTGCCTCTCTGCCCCACAAGGAAGAGTGAGCTGCTTGCTCCCAGCTACCAGGGATTAGCCAGCAGGGGGTCTGCAGCAGAAAGCTCCACCCCCTCCAAACCTGTGCTGAGGGCAAACTTTAGAAGAAAGGGGAAGGAGAAACCCCTTTTATGGCTGCTAAAAAAAGAAAAAAAAGTGAATTTGTAATTAAACAAGAAACCCCACAAACTTACCAGGGCTCAGCAGGTAATTCTTCCCAAGGTTCCTGCCAAGTTCCCTTTTCCCCTTTTATTTCCTGTTTTAATTCCTTATTTGAAAAAGCTCAGCCCAAGCAAAACCAAAAGCAGCTGCCTCTCTGCCCCACAAGGAAGAGACTAGTCTGGATTACTTAGGGGAGCGGTTCTCAACCTGTGGGTTGCGACCCTTTTGGGGGTTGAACGACCCTTTCACAGGGGTCACCTAAGACCATCGGAAAACACATATTTCCAATAGTCTTAGGAACTGAGACATCGCTCTCTCTGTTGCAGCTACATTCTCTTCTATCTTCTTTTCCTTCCACCCCCCCCCCCCCGTGAGCCTGCCATACCCCTCAGGGCCCCACGTTGCCTCCCGGAGGACTCAACTGTTCGGCGGCCAGAAGTTGGAACCACTCAGCTGTTGGTCGGGACGCCTACGGAGCTGACACCCACCTGCCAGGAAGAACAGCGCCGGCCGCTGGTCTCCTTTGCCGCCCTGCACGTTGTCCTTGACCCCTCCCCTGCCTGTTCATGTCGAGCCCCCAGGGGCTTGACAGGGAGAGAGGGAGGGAAGGAGGGACTCTTCCTCCTCTCCTAAGGTTCAAAGCATGATCAGCTTCCCAAGGGCGCCACAATCCCAATTCATGTGTTTCTGCCGTACCTCCTTGGCGCTCCTGGGAACGGGGTGGGCGGAAGAAAGCTTGGCTATGCTAAGCAAAGAAAAGCCACAGAGCTGTGAGCTAAGATCGCAGGCAGGCCAGGGAAGGGGGTGAAGAAGAGGAAGGGGATTGGGAAAGAGGAAACACCAAGCTTTTCCCAAGGACCTCCTGCACTACCTCACAGGAACACCTGGTTTCAGATTTACACCACAAAAGTTTTTCTTGCACAGAGGAGAGAGGAAAAACAATTACGGAACACTCGGGAATCCCTTGCAAGGCACCATATACCTTGGTGCTTATTTCCTAACGCCTTTTCCCCATGTTTTCTGCTCCACCCCAAATTCGCCTCCCTTCCATTCTCCTTATGCAGACATCTATGGTCTTAATACAGCCCTCAGTCTGCCTCCCTTTCAACACCCCCTAAAATTCTTCATTCAGGCACGCTTCCAAAGTTCGGCTGGCAGGATGCAGGTAACCCCTCCCCCGTCTTGCTGCCTCCCATGGCACTGAGCCGCTCTGCGTCCCACGCCTCAAGCCTCCATGGCACAGGACCGCTGGCGTGATCCCTAATGGCCGCTGACTCGCTCCCCGCCGCCGGCGACCATTCAAGCCTGAAACTGCTCCAGCCTAACAAGCAGGTGGCTGGGAGGCTGCTGCGGCACCGACCTCCTGCACCCATCAGCTGGCGACCTCCAGACCTGCGCCCGTCAGCTGGAACATCCGGCAATGCTTTGGCCGGTGAGGAAGGCGAAGGGGAGGCCGCTGCAGCGTCGAACTCTGCGCCCATCAGCTGGTGACCCCCAAACTTGCGCTTCTCAGCTGGGAGGTCTAGCAAGGGAGCTGGCTGGCATGGAGGGCGATGGGGAGGCAGTGGCTCGGCAGGCGGAGTCCTGCCTGCCCGCGAATGTCAGGCCCACCCGCCCCATCTGTAAAAGGAAAAGTCTTCCACTCAAGCATAACTTTTAAGGATTTTAAGGATCTTTGAGAGGGAGAGAGAAATAGAGAGAGGGAGAGAAAGAAGAGAAATAGAGAGGGAGAGAGAGAAAGAGAGGGAGAAAGAGGGAAAGAGAAGAGAGGGAGACAGGGAGAGAGAGAGAAGGAAAGAGGGAGAAAGAAAGGGAGAAAGAGGGAGAGAAAGAGGGAGAGAAAGAGGGAGAGAGATTAAATTAGTAACATGGTTGTTCAGTGAATCTGGTTTCCCCACTAATTTGCTTGTCACAAGGTTGCAAAAAGTGATCACATGACCCTGGAATAATGTTATGGCTGGGGGTCACCACAACATGAGGAACTGTATTAAAGGGTTGCGGCATTAGGAAGATTGAGAACCATTGACTTAGGGTACTGCATGTCCAGCAATGGAGAGGAAATGGACCCTGGAAAGGTGAAGGCAATATTAGAGTGGGAGGCCTCACAAATGAGAAGGCAGCTGCAAAGCTTTTTGGGTTTTGCCAACTCATCCCTTCATTTGCACTAATAGCCCTACCCATCATCGAACTACTAATAATGGGAAGAGGGGGCCTGAAACCCAAATCGAGCCAGCCGCTCAGTTGACCTATGGAATGTCAAGTGGTTTTTGAAAAAATTAAACCTCTTTGCAGCAGAACCGACCCACAAGGACCCAAACCCAACAGAGCCTTTTGTAATACAGACTAACGCTAGCAATGTAGCAGTGGGGGCCATCCTATTTCAGAAGAATGAAAGGGGGGAACTCCAACACTGTACCTACACTTCCTGGAAGCTGACACTGAAAGGCATTGGGCAGTTTGAGACAAGGCTTATGTGGTCCGATGGATGCTGCTGACCTGGAGATAATTTCTAGAGGGCAGTAAGGTCCCCTTCGAGGTGTGGATGGACCACAAGAATTTAGAGGCCCTGAAGACCCCAAGGAAACTATCCCCTAAGCAGGTCCAATGGGCTCAGTATTTTAATCGGTTCAATTTTACCCTTCGATATTTGCCCGGGCGGGGGGGAATTTCCTCGCAGAAGCACTCTCCTGTTTGCCCCAATATAAAAGCACTTAGAAGGAGATAGTTACCTCAATCACCTCCTCCCGGCAGCTGGCAACACAAGGCTCCATGAGGCTAGGATTGTTGGCCCTTCCTCAACAGGCCAATAGTGAATTAACCCAGAAATTGAAAGAAGCCCTGGAGGAGGATGAGTGGTTCCGAAATCATAAGGAAGAATTGACAGTAAGAGAAGACCTGGCATGGAAGGGGAGCAAGTTGTATGTTCTGACCAATCTAAAAATGCAGATTCTGCAACAGAGTCACAATGTGAAAACTGCAGGTTCATGAAAACCCTCCATCTGGCCAAGAAGCAGTTTTGGTGGCCTAAGATGAACAAGGACATAGAGAACTATGTTACAGGATGCATCCATAAAAAGATTGCCAGGTAAGCCTCCTGAACTGTTGCAGCGAGTGGCCAACCCTAGCAGTCCTTGGGAAGAAATCGCCATGGACTTTATTGTGGAGTTACCTGAAAGTTCCGGAAACATAGTGATTTGGACTGTGATCAACCTGTTTTCAAAGCAAGCACATTTCATGGCATGTCCAAAGATTCCATTAACCTGAAGTTTGGCAAAAAATTTTGCGCAGCATGTGTATTGGTTGTAGGGAGTCTCGAGACGTATGGGGGGGTGCAGTTCACTGCAAAGTTTTGACGGGAGTTCATAAAGCTAATAGGCTCCTCTCAGGGGCTTAGTTCTGGTTTTCATCTGAGCACAGCAGCCTCAAAGAGGAGAAGTGCAGTTGGGCGCCCCCTCAGGGAAGTGGGGCTGGGCTGCGGGGTCCCGGCACCATGGGAACTCGAGAGCCGGGCTGGGCATTTGCCCTCTGCACTTGCCCAGGGCTACAGGCAGCCTCTGCCACCGTTCATCCCCCCCCCCCGCGCAGCCCAAGAGGGACAGCAAAGCTCCTCTGGTGGACCATGCCCCAGCCCCACCCCCTTCACCTGAGACCCCTGGATCCCCCCCACAGCCCCCATCCTGTTGAGCCGGCCAGGCCCACACAGTCAGACATGCCCCCAGCCATGCCCTCTCCAAGGTAACCCCAATGCTGATGCGGCCCTCAATGAAATCGAGTTTGACATCCCTGTTTTAAGACATTTAATCATTTACATGAAATCTGACTTATTACATGTTACTCTGAGTTTGAAAATTAAAGATTTTTGCATTTGAAAAAGTTTAGTCTCCAGTTGATGCAAAAACTTTGCATACCAACAAATCTGGAGCTTCTCCAAAATGAGACCATTTGTTGGTATGGTTTGCATACCAACACCTCTCCTTTTTCTGCATAACGACACCTCTTTTTCAGGAAAAAAAACCCATTTGTGGAATGCTGAAATGGGCACTCAGGCTTCTGCAGTCCAGTACTCCACTCCCAACTACTCCCAATTTGCCCCAAACAAATTGCTACACTCACCAGAGTGGGAAAGTTCTCTTCTTGTCTCGGCCCAGGCGGTTTCTGTTAATGGTGGTTGAGCATGGCACAGCATCCAGATGATGGGAGCTATTGGGAAGGGTTGGGACCCACTGGCTGTTTCTTTTGGCCTTCTGTTCCCTTGAAGAGAAAAGTGCTCATGAAGAGGAAAAAGTGCAAATTCTTTAAAACATTCTTCTTTTCTGGGTGAAAGAGTTCACATAAAACACTTATACCTGCCATATTATGTGGGTTTCGTAGTATATATCCAGCAAAGCAAGTTTCGCGAGGAAGACAGTTGCACCACCAGACCCAGTAATGCAGTGCCCCTTCTTTGCATGCAGAAGAGGGAAATAAACCAGCTGGTTACCTAAGGTAGGTGGGAGGTTCAGTGCTGATCGAGACGGCCTTGTACTTCTCATCATTTCCATCCAGGATTTCTTCCACTTCAGAAGCTTTTAAGAGAGTAACACTGGTGGCCAGGGTGGTATACCCATGATCTGGAACAGGAAGGGGAGACCCAGAAACTAAGAAGCACCAAGCTCTCAGACAACTAAAAGATCAAAAATCAGGGCACTGACCAGGAAAGCAATGCTAGCCAAAAGTAGGCGCCCATTCCCTCATCTCAAGTTGTAATCCATTCCCTTCACAAAAGAGAGCCAAGAGCACTGTCCACAGATGTTCCTGCAAACCACTGTTTGAGCAGGGGCTATTTATTAGACAGTTGTATAAATTGCTTATTTCCATGAAATCAATACCAAAAGCATTATACAATTCCATTTAACAGGAGCAATTCATTGGCAGCCCACAAACCATCTGCACCCCAATGATTTGCAGAACCGCCAAGTCTTTAACATAAGATTTTCTAAAAAGTAGGTGGTTGAGGGCACCTCAGAAGCCAACACGAGCTTCCCCAAAATGGATGGGGCAGCTGCAGATGGTCCAAATGTAGCAGTTCACACTTCTCCCATTGGGGCAACTCAGTATGCCCATGTAACACTTCTACTTTGTGTGCTGTACTGACTCCGGGTACCATCATCAGTCCAAAGATGCTGATTCCCCCTTATAAAGCCCTACATGATGTAGGGCAAGAGTTATAGGTTTCAGCCTGTGCCATACTCTCCAACAGAATGGGAATGGTCCAGATCTCTTTCCTAAAAATATGTCATCTGATGAGACCTAGAAAACATGGGGAGCTAAGAAGAAAATAAGAGAGAAGACAGATTAAAGCATCAGTTGGTACTTTTTGGCTATCACAATTGCATGCCTGATGCTAAAAAAAAAAAAAGCTTTTCTTCCTTGAGAAAGGAACTGACAGGCTTAAGGCTAGAACAATATGAAAGCCTGTTGTGAAGATCACCATGGACATCATGACTTGGATATGGTAAAGATGAAATGCAATGACATTGGTGAAGTTGAGAGGTTTCCACAGAGTTCTCTTCCAACTCTCCTTCAACCTGGGCAATGGATGAAAATGTCTGCAGAGATTCTCAGTGACACAGGCCATGGTTGTCCCAAAGGTGCTTTTCCAAAAGGCAGCTGGACTTTCTTGGGTTTTTTTCCTTGAAAATGTTTCACTTCTCAACCCAGGGGCTTCTTCTAGAACTCTGGAAGTCTGGCCTGACAAATCAGCCTCCACAGACCAGGTAGAGCTAGTTAATCTGGACTACTGCAAAGTGCTCTATGGAGGTTTCCCCTTGGAGAGTATTTGGAAGCTCCAACTGGTGCAGAATTCAGCCATACGATTAGGAAAGGATGACTGTTATTTGGCACATGTAACAACACTACTCTACAAGATGCACTGGCTGCCAATGTGTTCCTGGGTGCAATTCCAGGTGCTGGTTGCCACCTTTAAAGCCCTTCATGCCTCAGGTCTGGGTTACCCAATGAGTAGTCTTTTCCAGTGGATTCTACCTGTTTGATCCAGGCCAGTAGGACGGGCATGCTGTGGGTCCTATTGGTCAGGGAATGCCACCTGGCAGGGCCGAGGAGGCCTGCTTTTTCTGCCATAGTGTCTGCCCTATGGAGCATTTGCCCTCCAGGGATTTGGATGGCTCTGATCCTGTTGGTTCTTCACAAGGAAATAAGTTCTGGTTTTGGGCACAGGAATGGACCTGAGTGTTGAAAGGTTTCATCACCTTTGTGATGGCAATTAGCAATAGCAATATCTTGCTTGGCTTCTCTGTGTTTTAATGCTTGTTTTCTGTTGAGAAATTGTTTTCTAATTTATTTTAAAATTTCTTGCAACCATACAAATAGATTGACTGAATAAATGAACAGAAATTATCAATATATATATACATGCCATTCAAAGGAGGTAATAAAAAGCCTAGGAGTGAAAGAAAAAAAGCTAGAATATAACACCCCCAGCAGCCAACATCAAGATAAGCAGGGATCAACAATAGACAAGCAGGAAGACAACATTCTAATCAAGGTACCACCAAGAAAGAAACCATGCTCCTGCCAAAACTGATAGAGCTCATTTCCACATATAAAGAGGCAGCAAACCCTACATTCGTTCACAGAATTTGTTGTCACACAGAGAATGCTGCAACTTGGGGACCTTCTGCAGAAAGAATCCCTGTGATGCTGTCTAGTATGGCTTCAGCCTCCTTATATGGCCGCTACAAATACTGAGATAAGAGCTGCTTGCCATATTATGAGCCACAGGAAGACTGTCATCCATGGGGAATTCTTTTTCCATTTTTTTCCTATAGGGAAAGTTCTATGTCTGCAAAGAATAAAATAGTTAAGCCAGTTTTTATTTACTAAAAGAATTTTAACTCAAGCAGCACAGTATAAACTTAAGAACCTGTATACATTTGCAGCCATGCATACTGAAGAAAGATACTCTACAAGCAGAGGAGGAAAAAAGAGGGTCAATTAAAAGGTCCAAAGAAACTTCGCTACAATGAAAGATTCCATTTGGAGTGTTTGGTTAATTTAAAAAGAAGACATTCAGTGTGGTGGATACCATGGAGAAAGACTAACCAGGACAGCTTCATATTAATGGTAGCTTTAGGAGGAGGATGCTGGGGAACCTCCTTTGGGAGGAACTACCATCTGGGGCTCCTAGAAGGGCTTGGGGGCCACTGGGTAAGCAAACAGAAGAATCAGAAGAGCTTCCCCAATGGCCCAACTCAACTCCTACCTTCTTCCTCCCTAGACTTTACACTTCCTGGACATTCTGATCAGCAGAGACCACAATGACAAACTAGAGATGCAAGTCTACAGAAAAACCACCCCATACTAACCAGATGCTCCACTACCAAAGCAACAACCGAACCTCCCATGCCCAAACACATTACAGCAACCCGGAACAGCAGAAAAAGGAAAAAGAGTATCTGTACAACATATTCCAACAAAATGGATATCTATGCAACTTTATCAAAGTCCCTGACCACTCAACCCAATACAGCACAACCAACACAAACCCTAAAAAAATAAATTACACTGCCATATAACAATATCTGAGAAACCACCAAGAGACTGCTACAACCACATGGAATCAACATAGCATACAAGCCAACTAAGCCCTTTAAAACATCCTAAGCAGACCAAAAGACCTAAAAACCCCAGAAGAAAAAACAGGAGTCATCTACAACAGGGGTCCCCAACCCGCAGTCTGTGGACCGGCACCAGTCCACACACAGCATGGCAGAAACTGGGCTATGCAAACAAACAAAGCTCCATCCGCAGGATGCAGGCAGCATGTGAAATCAAGTCCCCTCTGTTCCGGGGAAAATCTCTCTCCATGGATCCGGTCCCTGGTTGGAGGCCATAATCTACAACATA
>JARGCV010000707.1:0-87500 GCA_034064705.1 Bothrops alternatus
GTCCTCGGGGGTCACGGGGTCAAACTCAACCCAGGTAACGGTCTCAAGACCAGCCTCCACCTCTCCCATTGGACATACCCAGTTGAAGTCGAAGCCTTCCCGTATCTGAGCGATTTTATCATACAGATATTTTCCGAAATCCTCAGCTCTACCCTCTAAGGGGTCTCCCCTCACCTCCTGATGAAGGAGGGAACGGGTCACCCTAAACAGGGAGGCTGGGCGGTTATCTGATGACACAATAAGAGCAGTTTTATTTGCCTGTTTCAACTTTCTGGTCATTTTCAGAGAAATAAATTATTTGCTTAGCTTTCCCATCATCCTTCAAAGCAACGCCCCAAACCTCAACCTTACTGTAGGGCAAAGGAAGGTAGCAAAGCTGAAGATGCATGGAACAACAGTTTCATCTAGCGGAGAGAAAGAAAGAGTGGCAACTTTCAGGTAAAAAAAAAACTTAATTTAACAGAATGAAGTTATGTGTGTGAGAGAAGACAAAAATGAAAGTGTTTGCTGATTAGACTGGGGAATCCATATAATTACATCATACAGATAGACCTTGACTTAGAACCATCCACTTAGTGACTGCTAGAAGTTAAAACAGCACTGAGAAAAGTGACTTACGTGTAGGAGTTGGCCAGGCAACCCAAGGTCACAAGGCATGAGTCACTGCTGGTCCACAAGACATCTAAGTCCAACTCACCTCTCTTATGTCCAATTCATTTCCTTGGACCATTCATTGGCCAGATTCTTGCGGAGAGCATAAGCTTGCAATAAATCTTTATATTCATTTGAACTGCCTGTTGGGTCCCCAAATCCCTATTGCCTTCCTTGCAGATATATACTCTTGTGCTCTTGTTTTGGGGCCTGCCATTCTATGGGGGATACGGCATTATTCGCATAATACAGGTCCTACCGACAACAAAAACTGACATATTCCTCCCATTCATCATATTAGCCCTCTGAGGGGCCACCCTAGCCAACTTAACATGCCTACAACAAACAGACCTAAAATCCTTAATCGCCTACTCCTCCATTAGCCACATGGGCCTAGTAGTAGCCACAATCATTATTCAAACACCCTGAGGGCTCTCAGGGGCCATAGCCCTAATAATCGCTCACGGCTTTACCTCCTTAGCACTTTTCTGCTTAGCCAATACAACCTACGAACGCACACACACTCAAATCTTAATTCTCACACGAGGGTTTCACAACATTCTCCCCATAGCTACAACCTGATGACTCCTAGCCAACCTCATAAACATTGCCATCCCCCCCACTATAAACTTTACAGGCGAACTTCTAATTACATCTACCCTATTCAACTGATGCCCAACAACAATCATCATACTCAGATTATCAATATTAATCACTGTCTCTTACTCCCTACACATATTCTTATCAACACAAATAGGACCAACCTCCCTTAACAACCAAAAGGAACCAACATACTCACGAGAACACCTATTAATGGTTCTCCACCTGGCCCCATTAATAATAATCTCCATAAAGCCAGAATTAGTCATCAGACGTGTGTGATATTTGTTTTCACTTGGGATAACTTTCACTTTCTGCTTTTCCTCTCCCGCCTCTATCCACTTGAGAAAGGAATGGGTCTCCCTTATCAGGGAGACAGTTACAGAGAAATAAAACTGGAGAAGACCTTGAGATGCGTGCCAAATGTACCAGTTATCCGCACATCATGCCATCTGTGGATTGGCTGGATTTCAAATGGACATTATGACTCTGATGGGAGGAGGGATATTCCTGGTTTAACCATACCAGTGATGGCAAACCTTTTAGAGACAGAGTGCCCCAAAACTGGCCCCGCCCCACTCCACCCCCACTGCCCTGCCCCTGCTCTGCCCCCCATCTCTTCCCTGCCTGCCCACAGGACCACTCACTGCCTCCAGGGCCCACCGCAGATCGCCCAGACAGCCCAGCAGTGCTATGGCAGTCACACCCTCTGCCCGCGCCCTGCAGCATCCACTGCATGATGGGACATGAGAGCAGAGTCTTGTCTATGCTGCCTGGCTGCCATGTCCTTGGCTGCGCTGCTCCGTGTGGGCCATGCTTGAGGGCGACTCTCCTTCAGGGGGGCTGCTGAGAGGAGGGGGTCATGGGGGGAGGCAAGGCTGGGGCAACAGCACGTGTGTCCACAGAGAGGTCTCTGAGTGCCGCCTCTGCCACCTGTGCCATAGGTTCGCCACCACTGAACTGTACCATTTAAGCACGATTTTCCTCAGATCTCGCCTTGACTTCCCTACTGTCACTAACCCCTAATAAAAGTTTCCTTTCGAGACAATGCCTGTTTCAAAAGTTCTGTTTTCTTGGGTGATTAGCTGAGGTGGGTCCTTACACTGCCTGACTCTCCTGATTTCTATGGCGCTTGACATTAATGACTCTTTTTGATACTTATGTCCGTTGCAGCATCCCCATGGTCAACATTTGGATGCTTGGCAACTGACTTAATTTTTTTTTTTTGTGATTGCCGTGTCCCAGGACCATGGATCACCTTTTGCAATCTTCTGACAAGCAAAATCAACCAGGAAACCAGAGTCCCCTAACAATCATGTTACCAACTTAACATCTACCATGAGTCAGTCCCTTAACAGCTGTGGGAAGAAAGATCACAAGATGGGGCCAATCTCATTGCACAAGTGTCTTGCTTGGCATAATTGTGGTCATCGATTGAGGACTGCCTGCAGTTAAATAAGTCACAAAAATAAGACAATGCCAGTCTTATTATGCCCCCACCATATTTGTCACCAAGAAAACTACACATGGACCCTAAAGAGATTTATCTTTGTAACTGTCTCAACTGAAGCTGCAGTTTGTTATGGAAAGAGAAAGTTAATGAACACCGTTTGGTATTTAGCAGAAGAAAATGCCAGGAGCTCTTCTCCCACCTCTCAAACTTTCACAGAACAATAGCCTCATCATTAACATGTTCCAGTTGCATATTTATAGCCACTCCACCAAAACAAAAAAACAGATCAAGGGGTGGAATAGATCCCCAGGAGGCAAGGCTAAAGCACTCCGTTCTCATTAGTTTCAGGGAGGAAGAAAGGAAAGGATAATCAAGGGATCATCCTAACAGAATACTGTGATGTGGGAAGAAAGGAAGCCTTAACAATCAGGAACTGGGGTTGATTTTTACCAGTATTGTCTCCTTTGGTTAAATTATCAGCCTTCAAAATGGGGTTTTTCCCAAAATGACCTCATAGAGCAAAAGGGTGCTGCTGCAAAGAGTCAGGTGCTGCAATGCATAAGGTAGGAGGGGGGTATTTTAGCAATAGCAATAGTACTTAGACTTATGCACCACTTCACAGTGCTTTACAGCCCTCTCTAAGTGGTTTACAAAGTCAGCATCTTGCCCCCCCCTCCCCAACAATCTGGGTCCTCATTTAACCAACCTCGGTAGGATGGAAGGCTGAGTCCACCTTGAGCCAGTAACTGTGGATAGACTATAGAAAAGAGAAACACCTGAATTAGTAAGCCTTTTTCCCACCCCTCGCGTCTAGCCTCAACTATACTCCTGTTACACTTTGTTTGATTGGTGTTTCTCTTATCTGGTTCCATATTAATGTGATCAACATTAAACCAAAGATCCTATTGCTAAACAATCATCCTAGAACACCAAGCAAATAAATTGTAACAGGCGTTTAGTTGAGGCTTGATGTGAGGAGTGGAAAATGTTTACCAAACCAGACGATTATAAAGATTAATACTTAGTGATGTATATCAGGTGCTATGATGATTGATGCATACTATGATTTTTTGTTCAATGCTGATTGTTTTAATAAAAGAATTTTTTCATTACAAAAAAAAAGAATTGAACTGCTGAACTGCTAGCAGCTGGCAATCGCCAGGGCTTTTAAATACAATTGAGTGGTATTTTTTTTAATTAATAATTTTTTTTGTTTTTTATTTTCCCAAACTCTCCCCGATACATATACCGTGATATTTATGAGATGTTAACATACATTCTTTTTACATTCATATATAAGATACTTTTAATAAAATGAAATAAATACATACACATAACTTTTGGTGTTTGCTCGCCCATTTCCCCTTTCACTGTATCCACACTCCTCCTTCTCTACCTTCTTTCTCTCTTTCTTCTTTTCCCTACTTCCCTCTTCTCCTCTTCTCTTTCCTTCATCATTCTCCTCCCCTTTCTCTCCAAATTGAGTGGTATTTTGGTACACTGTGGATCAGTGTCTAGCAGACATGTGGTAGGTACACTGCTAGATGTGGATTTAGAAGGTTCTCTGACACTACAATCTCTACAGGGAAGAGTTTAGAACCTGTGTCCAGCAATCTACTGGTGCTTTGCATTATCTAAAAATGTCCCAATACTGTAGGACCAAAATTGCAGTGGTTTGTGCTTCTCTCTCTCTCTCTCTCTCTCTCTCTCTCTCTCTCTCTCTCTCTCTCTCTCTCTCTCTCTCTCTCTCTCTCTCTCTCTCTCTCTCTCTCTCTCTGTGTGTGTGTGTGTGTGTGTGTTTCTCTCTCTGTCTCTGTCTGTGTACTCACATGCCTTCAGTAGGATTTCACCCAGAGGTGCATGGTGGCTGCAAAAAAGGGACAAGAACCTGGGTGAAACTACTTGGATTACTTGGCAAGCTGGAATCTTGCCTGAAAAAGTAAGACAGTTGGTTTCTCCCTTCTTCTCTCCCCCATTTTGCCTCTGGAGATGGAGGTAGGTGTGGGTCAGGCTTTGCTTTTTCAACAACTTCTCTGGGCATGAAGTTAAGAATGGGTACGTGGTCTGTGATTCACAAGTGGTATGTTTAGAAATAGACCTAGACACAGATTTGCTACTTAGCCTTCCCAGCATTACACTGTTCTACTAATGATAGTAGAGAAGCTAATGTATTTACATTGCTGAAGGGGCCTTGACCTGTCAGCTGCCTGAATAGAGAGCCACATAAAATTGTTCTGAATCTCCCTGATGGGAGCAGGACTTAAGGGTAATGAGTGCATTGATAATGTGTGAATTGTAGAAGACAGTTTGCAGTGACAGTGCAGAAAGGACGTACTGAAAAGTGCATAGTTTTAATCTCTCAGCTGTGAATTCTCACTGTATTAACTTATAAAACTGAGCAGCAGCAAACAACTGTGACTGGAAGTCTGCCATTTACTCAGTAAAAACTTAATAGCTTCAACATGCAAGAAGGTTGCAGCTTTGATTGGAGGGGTGGGCTGGATGGGAGAATGGGAATGACAGGTCTGCCACCTTGGTGCAACTCTCACAATTTTATATTGAATTAGCCACTACAATAACAACATTCATAGACATCTTCAAGCAGCTGTTGGGCTCAGCAGGGTTTATTCAGTTTTCTCTAATTCTATGTGGCCACCTCATTTCAGGCTGATGCATTCATCACAATTTATATCAAGCCAAACAGCTCATACAGATTGCCTCTTTCCAGTTCTCTAGGCCTATGCTGCTGCTGATGAATCATATTGTCAAATTAAACTCAACTATTTGCTTCCTCTCTGCACTTATGGGTCTTCAAAATCAGGGGGAGAGATTAAAAAAATAAATAAATACTAAGAGAACCAAACTCTCCTGTGTTTCACTTCTCTGCTTTCAGATAATGGAAATGAGGGGCCAATGAAAATCTAAATAGTCAAATATTCAGATATTTCTGCTCAATTCTTGTTTACCTAGGCCTCGTGATACTCTTCCCAGTTCTGATTCAGATGGGGGAGACTCAAGGTTGATAAATGAGTAGCTACAGTACATAGATATAGACTGAAAAATACAGCAACAAAGATCTAAAATTTAAACCTGGGAGACAGCACGTATAGAGAACAGGATTCTGGGGAGACAGACTGACAGACATAGAGAGAGACAGACAATGGATGGACAGACAAAAATATATATATCTAATTTTATGCAATAAATCTACTTGTCTAACTGACTTGGGTCTATTTGAGAATCCAGTGGAGGACAGGGAGAGACTTTATTTGCTGTTCTGTGGCAAGGAATTAACAGAAACATAAAATGAATCCCAGCATCACTTCTGTGGGAGTATCAAACCAGCAGACAGAGCAGCAGGGCATGGGATCTGCTAGCATTCACAATTCTCTGGTCAAAAATCTGCACAAAGCACTAATTTACAAAATATTGGTCTTTTCACAAAGAAAAAAAAAGATTAATTTACATTTTAGGAAAACACGCATATTACGAAAAGACTTTGTTTACGAAGAAAAGATGCAAATGGCAAGCAGATGGAGGATTCTGTAATCGTTTTCCATCACCACCCCACCTCCTTCTCTTGGACCAGCAATCTGTACAAATAAGCAAAAATGGACCAGAAAAATTCCTCTCTAGCACTGAAATGGAATGGAGCCAGCCTTCTTCGCTGTAGCAAGATAAATAACTATCAATGCACTTTCCAGTTTCCGTTGTCTTGTTTTTTATTATTATTATTATTATTATTATTATTATTATTATTATTATTATTATTATTATTATTATTATTATTATTATTATTTATTCGATTTCTATGCCGCCCTATTCCGGAGAACTCATGCTACGTACTTGTTTTAGTTCATTTGTTATGCCAATTTTCTAAAGCCAAGAACACACAAGACCTCATTGTTGGTCATAGGTCTGGGCTGATGGGAATTAAATACCCAAACTTCTGGAGGATACTAAGTCTTTCCTTCTTCTGAATCATGACTTGGTCCTTTTTGTGCCAAAACCTATGGCTGATGAAGCCAATGGCAAAGGAAGAAGGCAAAACTATTTTTCCCACTGGGACTGGCAGTTTCCTGTTTCAACAGGTCTTGGTGGACAACTGTGCAACTTGCAATGGCTGATTTAATTCAGCGCAGAAAGAGGAACAAAAAAACGATGCAGCCCATCACCTCTGGAGTGTTAAATTCTGCTGCTAATGCATCGTTCAGTGTTGCTGATGCCCTAGCAATGCTGAGTTTTAATGAGCAGAGTAATAGTAGCCCACTGTTTTAACTCTGGAAGGGGTCAGCTCATCAACCCTGTGGTCTACCGTACTCATCTAAAACAAAGAGGTGTTAAAGCTTCAGATGCTTCCCCTTTGTAGCCGAGCTAATATGGTGTTCAACATCTGCTTAAGTCATTACTGTATCCTCATAGAATAATAAGTAGCCTCAAGCTACTCTCAGATTGAAGATTCACAGTCCACATCTCACTGCTCCCTCCAGCCCTCTGGGGGTACAGATCAGCACAGCAGCTCACTCCTTCTGCTTTGTTGTGCATAGTCTGTGCCAACAACTCCAAAAAAAAAAAAAAAAAAAGATGCAGGCCTAATGAATTGGCTTTAATGGTCCTCTTACCCACTTAAATGGCTTTGCTTTAATTGGTTGTGCTACTCTATGTCCAGAACTACACTGAAAAGTTCACGGCATACATGCTAATTGTCCCTTTCTAAATACTGCACAACGTACAAGGTCTGACAGAGCAATTTTGGAGGTGAGGCTCCATTGTTAGCAATTCTCTTTATATTCCATTTGATAAAAAAAATCTCTACAAACGTGCACCGTGGATGCCACAGAAACAATGCCTATTTATGTGATCTAAACGTAGCTTACACGCAGCAGCGTTTTTGATCACACGGAGTTTTCTTTGCAAGCTTCCAGAATTAGGGTCCTTTCAAGCAGCAGCAAACTCAGCTCTTCGTACGATCCCCTAAGTGTACTTAACTTTCACGATCACCTCTTCAGAGCTGAACTTAACTAATTCTCCACCTTTATTTACCAGATGAAAAGAAGAATAGGACGGTAATACGTTTACAAGCCCTGGAATTCCATGCATAAAAACATTCAGAACTTTGTGAAACCAAAAGGAAACCAGATCACAGAAGAATTGTGGTTGACAGGAGTTTTTGCAGCTCTCCTTAGTTTAATTGCAAAAATTCATCACCAACAAAACGTCTATGGCTTTCCTCCCAACAGAGATAGGCAAGGAAAGAACCCATTTCTCTTCTGCCTAAATTTCACTGCTAGCTATTAGCTTCTCATCTCTGTTTAATGTGCCCCAAACTATCTGGATTTTGCTATGTGCTTTAGCAGGAGTCTTCAAACTTGGCTCTTTTATAACTTGTGGACTTCAACTCCCAGAATTCCTTAGCCAGGCACACTGAAGTCCACAAGTCATAGAAGGGCCAAGTTTGAAGACCCCTGTGCTTTAGGATGTCTTCATACCAAAATCATAATATAGGCTCGTAATATAGGCTCGTATTATCATATTTGGTGGACATGTGGGAAGGCAAAGGTTTATTGGAAAAAATATTCATATGTGGTTAGAAAAAATATTGGATGAACAGGTAAATTTTAAACCTGAACTCTTTTTATTAGGTATTATGCCTGAAAAGATTAATAAGCAGAAATGATATTTAATTCTACATATTACTACAGCAGCAAGAATAATCTTTGCACAATATTGGAAAAATGAAGCTTTGCCACAAGAAGAAGAAATAATCAAGAAGATTTTGGACTGTGCAGAAATGGACAGATTAACCATGAGGCTAAAAGACAAAGAAGATACAGACCATTATCAAACTTGGAACTTATTTTATATTTGGTTAGAGAAAAGAAACAAGGATTAGGAATTGAATATGTATTAGTTTAGCTAATTCCAGACAACTTGTTGATTGGAAAAATTTGCATATATGGGAAAAAAACTAATAAAAAATAAAATAAAAAACCAAAAGGTTTATGGTTCGTTTAATGTAATAAGGGGGAAAAATGAATAGAATTCTTACAAATCCCATTGCTTTCTAGTGTATCCTGATGTGGCCTTATGTAAGTCTGTAATATATAAGCAACAGAGAAGCAGTCTAGTAGAAAAACAATAACTCTCATACTCCAGAAATGGTTATTCCAGCGAAATTAATGAAATCCCTTAGTAGCATTGAACCTAAAACCTAATACAAATGAAATGCACATCTCTGCTCTCAGCTGCCAGTGGCCTCTTTCAATGGAGGCTTGCACATGGCTACATGTTGAGGAATTTCCAGGATCTTTGAGGAAAAAAAATCTATAAAGCTACTGAAACTGCATAGAGACACTTGATCCTTTCTGATCTATGTTTTAGAATGGAAGGGACACTTCAGAGAGAACACTGACCCAGCCTTGCACAAGTGGGGTTGACTTAATTCAGAAAATCCTATGGAATGCACGGGTTTTCCAACTTTTAAATGATAGTTATGATAAATTCCAGAAATTATTTTAAGTTAGCTTCAAACCAATTTTATTTTTGCTTGAAGGCAGCCTATAGTCATAGCCTACACAATGTTTAGATTGTGAGGTTCTAGGCCCCTTAGAGAAGAATTTCTGAATAAAAAAAACTATTTATAATTATAATTCCAAAACGGTTGGTAATATACCACCACATTTCCCTAGATTATTTTTTCTTTCCCCTTGTCTATCAAAATATTTGATTTCTACCTTAAAAACGATGAGTCAAGATTTCCTTGATATATAGCTTCATATATACATGTCTTTAATGGGGAATTGCAAAATCATTGTTAGTTTTTGCTTTGGACTAATTCCATCAGGAATGATCATATTTATATTTAATCTTCTATACCACTATTGCATGACTGCTTGGGACCATCTTCATTAAGTATCAACCTGCAATCAAACAAGAGTATATTAAAGCATCATTTCCCAGACTGCAGGGTTCCAGTAAAGGAAATAATAAAATGTAATATGAGGAATAAGAACTACTTTAAGAGGAAGAGGCCTAATTAAAACAGGGCTTAACAACTCTGTGGATTAATTGGGATCCAGCTGAGAAAATTAGTCCTTTGGGACTATGATTACACCCAACACAATCTACTTTTTCTTCTCAACTACAGATTACGTGTTTAATACTTTCCTTTTGGAGTAGAACTGCATAAAGGAGGACTTTTATAAGAAATACATAGGAATATTGCAAAATAGTTAAGGTTCTTCATACGCCTTCACAATTCTTTACAATTTTTGCCTGAGCGGTAACTTCAAGTCTACATTTTGCATTTTGATTTAAGGCATCATGGAAGGAAAAAAAAATCTGCAGGAAAACAAATCCATGAAAGAATATTTTTTATGCTTCCTCTTGGCATTAATTTGTAACAACTAGTACTGCTAACTTTATAAGGGCAGAGATTGAACTCAAAACCTGTAATTTTACTGGGAATAGAAGTCCAACACAGTTACATATTGTAGCTTAAATGGACATTTTAAACATACCATTTCCCCCTCTTTCTTATATTCAAAATTTTGTGGCTGACAAAAAGTTAAAGGGAGACTAGTATAGCTATTTTAAGCTCTCATCAGCTAGTCATACCCCTCTAGGATTCGAACCTGGGCAGCAGAGGGGTATGACTAGCTGATGAGAGCTACAAAGCTTGAAATAGCTATACTAGTCTCCCTTTAACTCTTTGTCAGCTACAACATTTTTAATTTACAGTTATCACAATAGTGACGTCTGCCTGCAAAAAATACCCCTAGGAAGCATTGTGGATAATCAAAATATATTTCAATACTTGGAAATATCACACACATAATTAAACCTTTGAATTAAAATTTGTTTTAAAAAATGGCTACCTAAAGAAGTCAGCATTAGAGACTAACAAGAGTATACAGAAGAAAAAAACTCCATATTCTATGCAGATTATTGCATTAAATTACTCCTTGTCTGGTGGTAAATGCTTCTGCCATTCCCAATGTCAAAGAATATTCATATTTTAGTCTGGATGGTTCTACTTTATAGGAACCATCCAGGTTTCAATTCTAAGAACAAGTCTCTTGGCTTAATGTGTGCTGCAAATTAATCTATATCTATATATTATCCAAGGAAATAGGTACTACTTTATATATTGAAACTAACGAGTACTAACTCTTGCTGCTCTCTGAGTTTATTGGCTTGTAGATGTTTTATTACCAAACTAGGTAACCTTATCAGTATGAGTGAATGTACTGACAATGAGTAAGTGTACTCACTTGAGTTGATTGTTACCTAATGCAGCATCTACAAACAAACAACTAAGAACACCTCAAACCCCACAGATTATTAACTGTACAAAAATAAAGGACAGCAACTACCTACATTTACGGAATCTTCAGGGCAAGAACACAATAAAAAAAAGCATTTAGAAGACAGGGTTGTTAAAGGCTCAGTCCTTGCGGATACATTCTGTAGGCACCAACTCATGAATCAATAACTATCAACAAGGCTTTTGCCAATGTACTGAAGCAGTCTAGTTCAACTGACAGAGTTGTCCTCCTTAATTTTGTTAGAAATAGGGAAAGAAAAATAATAAACCATTACATTGGTCATTGCAGCCAATTTTAGACACTCAACCTGCCTGGGTTGTTTTGTTTTACATGGTTAAACAGCAAGCTTGTGTATTTTTTTTTTAACTTTTATTGCAGTGTTGTTGTTGATGTCATGGGATTTTCCTATAAATGGTGAGACACTTGACGAGTCAAAGTATTTTATGCCATTGTAATAAAAAAAACATCTATTATCTCTTCCACTGTATCTTTTTATATTCCCCCATTCAGAGGAGGACAGATTGAATGTTAAATAAATAATCATATGCTAACTGTAACTAGGTTGATAGTTCGGTGGGGAAAAAGAGCAATATGGAATGATCTATGAAAATGCTGGAAATTCCTTATCAGGCACGCTGGCTGAGGAATTTTGGGAGTTGAAGTCCACAAATCATAAAAGGGCCAGGTTTGAAGATCCCTGGTCTAGTCCAACTCCCTGCTCAAGCAGGAGACACTATACCATTTCAGACAAATGTGTGTCCGATCTCTTCTTTAAAACCTCCAGTGTTGGAGTACCTACAACTTCTGGAGCCAAGTTGTTCCACTAATTAATTGTTCTTTCAGGAAATTTCTCCTTAGTTCTAGGTTGCTTCTCTCCTTGATTAGTTTCCATCCATTGCTTCTTGTCCTGCCTGCAGGTGCTTTGGAAAACAAGTTGACCACTCTTATTTATGACAGCTCCTTAAATATTGGAACACTGCTATCATGTCCCCCCTCATCCTTCTCTTCCTTAAACTAGACATTCCCAATTCCAGTAACCATTCCTTATATGTTTTAGCCTCCAGTCCCCTAATCATCTTTGTTGCTCTTCTCTGTACTCTTTCTAGAGCCTCAACATTTTTTTTACATGACCAAAACTGGATGCAGTATTCCAAGTGTGGCCTTACCAAGGCATTGTGAAGTGGTATTAATACTTCACCTGATCTTGATTCTATCCCTCTGTTAATGCAGCCTAGCAATGTATTGGCCTTTTTGGCAACTGCAGCAGACGGCTGGCTCATATTTAAGTGATTATCTATTAGGACTCCAAGATCCCCTCTTGCGGTTCCTGTTATTGAGCCATGTCTACACTTGAAGGCATAATATAAATCACCTTTAACCTAGGTTATCACAATATGACATACTGTCTGATGATGGGCCAACCTCTAAGCAAGTGAGAGAAATTCCATATATATATATATATATTAAAAATATCGTATCAAGAAATATAATAGGAAACAAGTTACACAGATGTTTCTTTTTTGGACTGAGTCACACACTTAATATATGAAACAGCTGTATTTATGAAGCTGACTAAGCCAAGTAAGGGTCATATGGGTATTGTTCAGCTCTGGGGCTCTTGTTTAAAAACCCACAGAGGAGAGGCAACAATACACCAAATGACGCACTGTTGTTAATACTGTGCTTAAATCAGAATCACCACATTCAGTTGCTCTGTACTCAATGGGCTCCAATTCTGTTGTGTATAATTACTAAAGTATTTCCCCATCCAAATATCATGTTCATATTTACTAAGTCTCACCTGCAGCCCTTTGTTTAGTACTAAAAAAAAACATGGTTCAAGCTGGATGGGAAATTGATGCAGTTCAATACACAGGGTACAGTATGTATGTGTGTCTCTGTGTGCTTGTGTTTGTGTGTGTAGTCCTTCTGAATTCAGCTGGAGTTGCAAACACTAACTCAAGTGATGTCAGAGACTAATTCTGGATTTCCTCTTTGGAAAAAAAAATCCCAAAAGTAATTTTTAGGATATCATGAATCCCTTATCAATAATCTTGAAACATTTATCTGGAGTATGTTCTTCATCCTTGGTTGTATCACTAGATTATGGAGCAAAGTGGCTCAGTACAACTACTTAAGTCATCTGTATCCAATTTAATAAATGACTGAGAAATATCATGTAAGGATGTGTGAGCCCATCCACAGATATATGCACATGCATACAAATATACACATCCATCATACATACCTATAGACAAATATATATCTAACATGATTTTCTTTTTCAGGAAGGAAAAAAAACATAAATAAATAAAGGCAGGAGAAGAAAATCTTTCTATTACATATCTGCATAACTTTCTGTCCTTGCTAACTATTGTAGGTTCTTCCACATCTATATATAAATTAATACACTGCCTTTTGTTGTTGTTTTTTTTTAACTGCTCACCTTTCTGAAGACCTCATCAGCTCCATCCAACCACAACTTTCTTACCATTCCCTTTCTTCTCAACCCATTCATTCTTCCTTCTTATACTTGTACTGCAGTTAGCAATCGCAGTTAGCAATTAGCACTTAGACTTATGTACCAATCCCAGTCAGGATCGAACTCTGGACTGTGGGCAGAGTTTGCCTGCAATACTGCATTTGAATCACTATGCCACCAGGGCTCAGTTCATCCCTCTTTCCTTCTCTCTCTATGACCAAACCGCTTTGATGCATTTCTTTTGTACCAATCAATCCATTTTACATTCCATTCACATATATTCAGCCCCCATTTATCACTGACCCAACCTCTTCTTGCTTTCTGCACATATTTTTAAATACCCCATTACTACTGCATTCAATCTACTTTTATGTTTCTACTGACATATCCAAGTCTCACATCCATATTAAAAAAAAAGTGGGCAGTCGCAGATTGCTTCGTGTAGACATTTTTTTCTTCTTTTGCCTCATTCTTTGCATCCGAATACCCAATAATCATGGTCTTTCCACCAACATTTTCATTTTTCTATCGTTTCCCCACATTTGAGCATCCACTGTCCTAATTGTTCACAATGTATGTATAACTTGCAATTGCTCATTCCATTTTCTCTGTCAAAGATAAACACCTTATATGTCAATTATAAATTCCATATTCTTTGTTGCATCTCTCTGACATTCACTGCAAATTCTTTGGATTATCAGTCAACAACATGGCAGTGTCAGCCCTTCAAAGAACCTGCACATTCATGCCTCCAGCCAACATAACCCTCAGATTACCAGAAACATTCATTTCACTTTTATCAGGAAATAAAAACTTTAAACAACCACAGGATATCACGTATCCTTCCTTCCCAATTAACCATGAGCCATTCACAAAGCATTTAACTGATTCTCATGCATGCTTTTATTTTCCATCACCAAAAATAAAATGAGAAAACTGGGGTCTGAATCTGACCAATGGCCAATTTTGCACATGGGCCAACCCAGTGGTGGGATTCAGCCAGTTCGCACCAGTTCAGCAGAACTGGTAGCTAACTTTTTGTTGCCCAGGCCCAAGAATGGACTTCCGGAAGCGGCATCCACACAGAGAACCAGGTGTTTATATATTTAATCCCACCACTGGGCCAACCACAATAGTTTTGGGCAAGATCACAAGCATTTAAGGATAATTGTCATTGATACTCCAAGTAGCTGATGACACACAGAACCCTACCTTAGATATTAGAGGTGGGCTACAACATTTATGATTAGGGCCCAGTGAAAGCTTCTCACCAGCTCAAGGTGGACTCAGCCTTCCATCCTTCCGAGGTCAGTAAAATGAGGACCCAGATTCTTGGGGGCAATGTGCTGACTCTGTAAACTGCTTAGAGAGGGGCTGTCAAGCACTGCGAAGTGGTATATAAGTCTAAGTGCTAATGCTATTGCTATTATCCCACATGGATTTGTCTAATCGTCTTTGAATCTGAACAGACATACATTTTCCATATATCTAAGATGAAATTCAAGCATTTACACTACAGGGGGCAGATGTATCTGAAAACAGTTGGCATGGAGGAAGCTATATGCAGGCAAATCATTTGTGCAAACTTTGTCATGCTGTTCAGATGCACTGAAAGTATTGAAATAATTCTGAATGAGGTTTAGGCAACTGCACAGAAATAGTTTGTTATTACTGATGGTACTTTCACAGCAACAACATTAATCAAGCCAGCATTTGCTAGGTTTGTACACTATACTAAACAGCCCCTAATCGATATAAAACTATAGTATCAATTACATTTACTTGACCTGTTAACATTATTTCCACCTTTCTGATATGCAGAAAGTAGCAGTGGGATCCAGACGGCATGCGTATCTTCATATAAATAAGTTCCTGGATTGATTGAGATTTATCTAACATCTTTCAAGATTTGCAAGTGAACTGTAGACATGGCCTAGTGAATGTTTGAATTCCTAGAGCAGATGATTTGATATCTATACTGTGTTTTGGCCAGAATGATTAGTAAATGATTGTTTTCTTATATGTTATCAGTAAAGACTGTTAGGAAGAGGTCTATCAGAACCTCTCTCTCTCTCTCTCTCTCTCTCTCTCTGTGTGTGTGTGTGTCTCTCTCTTCTGGAGAGAGTTCAAAAGCAAAAGAGGATGAATGAAACAAAACAAAGACTTTAACAAAGATGATAAAATATCATCGCCTTGGCTTCAACATCTTGGTTATAAATAGTAGCTATAGTAGAGGTACTGTAGCAAGAAAAACAAGCATAAACACAAACATGGAGTCTTTTTAATTGGTCTGACTTAATGTTTCCATGTCTTCATTTCAGACTATTATTAAATTTGAATGAGTGCATTAAAATGGTGCTCCTGTCAGCTTTAGCTTCTACATTGCACTCCATATCCAACTCTTATAAGAACAATGGCTTCAGCATTTCTTGTTCAGGGCACAGGCAGAATGTGGATGGCATCCAATTTTTAATCAGCTGTACAGATGGGTTTATTTCACAAATGCACAGATGGAAGTTCCTGAATGCCTGACAAGGTGTAAAAACTGTTACTGCGATTACGAAGGGACAAAAGAGAAGCCGAGGGAAATTATAATTAGCCAGGACTCTGCCTCTTAAGAGTTGATTAGTTCAGAACTTAAATTTTGTCCTTGGTGTGCACAAACCACTTTGTGGAGCAAGGATAGAAAAACACATATCAGATTAACAAAGAAAACGGGCTGGAGGTCCCCCAAGAGCTCCTGCAATCTTGCAAGTATCTAACTCATTATCGTTCTTGATATAATTCCCTCTGAAACTTGCCAAAAGCATGATACAATAAATTCAGCCAGCCAATCGCCAAACAAATGACAATGTTTTCTTGGGGGGATTTGAAAAGGAGGGATTAGCAGAGATTAATTTACAGATAAAATACTGAAGGTGCTCATTAAAAAGATGGCGTACACTCTCCAGTGGACAAACTAAGATTGATAACTTCTCTTTCAGAAGAGCTTTTTGAAATTGTATCAAAAACAAGGCCTGCCTCCATATGTGTAAGAACATTCAGTTGGACTGGGTTGTCTACTCTCACAAACTCACGCACTGGCTCACGTTCGCACTCCGTGCATTTAAGGAAGCACTAATTCTATCTCAAAGCTTTATGGTGTCCATAAATATTTTTTTTAGACTACCATCTTCTGCACAATTATATGAGCATAGCATCCACTGAGCTCAGTGGGGCTTAAGTCCAAGTAGATGTGAAGATAATAGCCCTGCTGGTGTCTTTTGTTCATGCCAAACTACTGTTAGAAATATACACTAGATGGACCACCTGGAGAACTGGCTCGCAAAGGATTTTTTAGATGAGCAGAACAATTAAAAAATGACATTAGCAGAAACTGCGGGAACACCAAAAGCAAATGCGTATTCTGGAAAAGGAGAAGAACAAGAGATCTGGAGATTGTGGCCAGAAGTTTGGGTTTGTAGTCATAGGTTTTCCTGATCAGGGATTTAATGTTGCCTTCCTTGGCATCTGGCACTCCCTGAATTATGTGAGTGGTAAGAATCATGTCTATTGATTCTCATAAAATATGACTTTTATGGGGCAGATATACACTGCAGACTTTGTGCTTCTACTCAATAACACTAAAGCCACTGAATGTACAGTATCTTTGGTGGGACAATTTGGATAGGCATTTTGCAATGACTACTGTACATGAATGAGTTACAGAGGTTTTTTTGCTGAATTGTGTTTTTTTTTTTCAAATAAATATTATCTTACCAGGGAGTTTCATGATATCTCTTCTTAATCCTGTATTATTCTAACAAAAGAAGAAGACGAAAAGATATTTCTGTCTCTACCTCTCCTCCACGGAACACAATCTGGGCACAAGCTCATTCAAAAGCTATGGAGCTGTAAATACTTCTTGCTTCGCGTTGTCTTGATGTCCCTCCCCTCTTGCAATTTTAAGATGCTGGACTGGTCAGCTGGAAAGCCAACAGCTTAAGTTCGAGACCCAAGTGCTGGGCGATGGGGTGAGCTCCTGTTCTTGCCCCATCTCCTGCCAACCTAACAGTTCAAACACATGCAAATGCAAGTAGATAAATAGGTACCATTTCCGTGGGAAGGTAACAGCATTCTACATTTCACCGCATGCTCCACATTGCAGCATGATGTCTGTTCTGTCTGGCCCCTCTCAGCTCATTAAAATCCACATAAATATGTCTTTAAGAGGTTTATTTAACACATTTCAAAAGAATTCACTTCAAAGCACGCTGCTGGCATTTTGCTGGCAGAAACAGCCAAGTCTCATTTATTTACATTTAGATTAAAACATGCTCCTTCCACACCTTCCAATTAACTCACTCTTTCTTTATCACATTGGCCAAGACCTCATTATTCTCCCGTAGATTTCCAAAACATCAGAAGACTGAATTCAAACGCACGGCTCCAGATATCAGGCTACTCCTTGATTAACGTTGCTCGTGACAAAGGCGTAGTCTCTCTGTCCCCTTCTAATATAGTGTCCGATACGTCACTTCCCCCCATTACTTCCTTTTTCCACTTAACTGACACCTTCGTTTATCAAACCTTCGGAATCTCGGATCAAGCCATCTATCTTCTTGATCCAAATCTGACCCCTCACTTTGTGAATCTGACCCAGACTCCTCCCTGTCTGGCTCAGCTGCCGGGAGGGGAAAACACCCAGAGGGGCCTGGCTGCTGATCCTCATCCTCTGATACTTCCCAAGCTGGTCTAGGGACACTCACAACAATGTCATGCTGGCCACATGATTGTGGAAACATTTTCGGACAGCACTGGCTCAATGGCCTTGAAATGGAGATGAGCGCATCCCCTAAAGTTGGCTACAATTAGCTGAATAAAACCAGCAGGGACTCCTTTACCTTTACGTTCTTCTTACGTAGATCCAAAGGAGAGATCTACCTACCATTCTTCACTGGCAATAGGGCTGAGCTACTGTCCAAAGGGTAAGCAATGTAGGAAGTCAAAGGTGATCTCCAACATCTGCAAATCAGTTCAGAAAATTGACCATCTTCAGGTCATTTGCAACATAGTTGGGTAATGAAATGTCTGCAAGAAAATGACCAATATCAGAGAACACCAAGCCTCCCACATCTAGAGTGGACACTTTCTGTATATTGTATACTTAGATCCCAGTTCTACTCAAAGATAAATCTCATTCATTTCAAGATGGCATATTCTTATCTCAGTGGGTATCCAGAATGTATTTCCTTCAGAAGGTGCATCTAAGAAACACAAATGCTGTGTACCTCAGTATTTTCCATCAACATAACAGTGGTTGAACATTTACAACTACTGCTCAGCCATCTGTCCCTTTGAACAAATACCTTTTACATCTTCAACTTCTCACTAGAGGCTAACAAAAATGTTGCCATTTGCAGCTTAGGTTGAGAAAATTAAAACAACAGCCAAGAACATATTTTAAGTCAGTTGAAAGGAAAGCTAATCTTATTTAGATTTATCAGTTACAACTTTTTTTTCTTTTCCTTCCCTTAAAAATCACTATAAAATATATCAAGGATTATCTCCTCTCCATAAGCAGGTGACAACATCAAGGCTATCAATTTAGTCGGGTGTTTAATTTTGTTTAATGATGGGTTATTTTACATAGTGGCATCTGGTCCATGTTTGAAGTAGATGACACCAGCTGCTGGGAACAATACCTTTTGGAGACCAGGAACAGGCTAGCCAGTCACTCCTCTGAAAATTTCACTGATCAAGCTGGCTGCTAATTAGATCATCTTGCAAATGAGTTTCCGCTGCATTCAGAATGAAACGCGGGTAGATAACCTAGGCAGAAAGCTATCTGTCTGCCATCAAAAACATTCCACCCAAATTGAGTAGGTCAAAGGAGAGGTGACAACAGCAGCCACCTTTGCCATGCCTACCATAACTCCCATTGAGAGTGTTCCAGGAGGGGAAAAAAGAGAATAGCCAGCATAAAATAAGAAAGTGCTGGGCAGAGCAGTAAAGGGGAGAGAGAGGGAGAGAGGGAGAGAGAGAGAGAGAGAGAGAGAGAGAGAGAGAGAGAGAGAGAGAGAGAGGGAGGGAGGGAGAGAGAGAGAGAGAGAGAGAGAGAGAGAGAGAGGGAGGGAGAGGGAGAGGGAGAGGGAGAGGGAGAGGGAGAGGGAGAGGGAGAGGGAGAGGGAGAGGGAGAGGGAGAGGGAGGGAGAGAGGATGAGAAATAAGGAGAGGGATGGGGGAGACAGAGAGACTAAAATGCCAACACATCTTTATCTCCCAAAAAACAATCCTTTCTGTCTGTTCAGTACTGGCCACGTATGCCTGCTCTATATTCCCCAATTTTTCCATAGAAACTAGATGAAAATCCACAGCTGCTCAGATGCGTACCCCCAACACTTACACAAAAGCTTTCCAAGAGAGTTAGAAGCAGCCTTGGAAATCCAAGTTTCAGAAAGGTACCAATACTTATTTATTTAGCATATGGCATATCATACATGGACTTGCAATAGATAGTAACATTTTGCCTAGATTAAAAAAAAAAGGATGGATGTTAAAAAGATCTATATTCAGACACCAATGTCTAAGCCATCTAACCATTGAAGCACAGCATTGTTGTTATGATGTGATCTGTGGTTTGACATGGGACCCTGCAGACACATTGAGGGGAGAATATTATACCCTATTTATACAATGAGCCCTGGCAGACACCATGTAAGATGTGAATCCTATTCAGGATTTTCATTGCTCACATAGTAGTTCAAAACCCATCAATGGAATGGGACGGAACAGAACAGAATAGAATACGGAATAGAATAGAATATGGAATGGAGTGGAGTGGAGTGGAGTGGAGTGGAGTGGAGTGGAGTGGAGTGGAGTAGAGTAGAGTAGAGTAGAATAGAACAGAACAGAACAGAACAGAACAGAACAGAACAGAACAGAACAGAACAGAACAGAACAGAATAGAATAGAATAGAATAGAACTAGGATAGGATAGGATAGGATAGGATAGGATAGGATAGGATAGGATAGGATAGGATAGGATAGGATAGGATAGGATAGGATCTAGAAGGGACCTTCTATCTATATCTATCCATAGAAGGGACCTTCTGTCTATATCTATCCATATCAGGAATGGACATTTGTGTGAGGAAACAGGACTTCAGATTGTGAGAATGGAGCTCCATCAGATTCTGGTTAGAGCTGAGTTTGAGGTGATTCCTTGTGTGGCTGTGAATAATTATGGTTAGTTACACAGTCAGCCAGATATTTAGACTAGTCTTGGCATTTTTGTCCACTTATCAAATCTTTCCCAAGGACCTGGGATAGGCAGATGTTATTTGATGGCCTTAAAGATACAGTTGTCACACATAAACTGTTCCAGTAAAGCTGCCTATTGCAATTGACTAATGAGGATATTGTCAATGCCAATGGTGTTCAAGTATTCTAGATGTTTTGGAATGGCACCAAAGGCACCTATTATTATTGGTACTATCTTTGTTATATCTTATATGTAGCTAATTTGCAGTTAAATTCACAGCTGAAGACTAGTGGAAACTTAATAATTGAAAGCCTAACCAAGGACCTAAGAATTATTAAGGTAGAATCTAAGGTTATAGGCAGGTGTTTAAAGTGTTTAGGCAGGTGTTAAGGTGTTTAGGTCAATAAATTCATTATTTTTTCCTTATTTCAGGACTTACACTACAATTTTTATTTTGTTTTCCACTTCAGAATGATGGGAAACTGTTCTTATCTGTAGAACAGAAGAGGTTCTGAGAGAATTCTACATCATCTCATCATAAATGGAATTAATAAGCTACTTTTGGTTTCAAGAGGTCATAGGGATCTTCCCTCATTTGACCCCCAAAACCGCAAAACCAGGAAGGAAATTGGGTAAGATAACTGCCCAATGTTATTTGGTGGTCTCTAGGGTCACATGGGGCCTTGAAAATGAGTTTTCCTTATATTGGTCCAAGATCTGCTCCACTAAAATAGAAAATTTATTCCAGTAAAGTCTAGTTCTAGAGTTAGTCACATCTCTCCAGGGGAAAAAAAAACACCACGGTTGACATTATGCCATAACAACGGTATGCTTCTATGTGATCCTCATAAAATGCCAGCAGAAATCCCCAATCATCTCATACTTATTCAAGATGAATTTTATTTTATTTAAAACAAACTGTCTCACATACTTGTATAATTACTATGACCCACTTTGTGTTAAGCAACAGAATGAGTCATTGGGATTTTTAGTGTATACGCAGTGTGCCATTTGTACAATGCACATATACTTCAGGAGGCAATGGGTATAATTATAAAATAAAATAGTAGATATTTTTATGCAAAAAAATCCCAATTACAACATTCAGTGAGTGTGTGTGTGTGTGTATATGTATATGTATATGTATATGTATATGTATATGTATATGTATATGTATATGTATATGTATATGTATATGTATATGTATATGTATATGTATATGTATATGTATATGTATATGTATATGTATATGTATATGTATATGTATATGTATATGTATATGTATATGTATATGTATATGTATATGTATATGTGTATACACACACACACACACACACACATACACACACACACAAAGATACATGGGCATTGCATTGCAATGGCTCAGTGGCTAAGACATTGGGCTTGTTGGCTGGAAAGCTGGCAACCCAGGTTTGAGACCTGAGCTCCACCTGATGGGGGTGAGCTCCTCTCCTCCCCTCCAGCTCCTGCCAACCTAGCAATTAAAAGGCATGTAAATGTGAGTAGATAATTAGGTATTACTTCAGTAGGAATGTAACAGTGTTCCATGGCATCATGCTGGCTACATGACCCCAGAAATGTCTCTGGACAGTGCTGGCTCAGTGGCCTTGAAACAGAGAGAAGCACCAACCCCTATAATCAGCAATGACTACTAGAATAAAACCTGCAGGGACTCCTTTACCTTTACCTTTTACACACACACACACACACACACACACACACACACACACACACACACACACACACACACACACACACACACACACGTGTGATTGCACTGCTTGTCACTTAAGGGAATCATAAAGACAGTGCTAATCACAGAATGATGATTTCAAACTGTACTTTCAATAAAGGATGTCCTACTTTTTTTAAAAAAAAAGTGTATTTTTTTTAAAAGAAATGATAAGCAGATTTCTCTCCTGTGGTATTTTGATTCATGCCATCAGCCATTCTTTCCACAAAAGAAAATGTGTAACACTCCATCCCCTCTTTGTCATGCTCTTGCTTACTTTGAATGAACAATCATTTAACATTTCCTGTTTCCTTCTGCCTGTTTTACCTACCCTCCTAATGGGATTTGGTTGCTGCTGGCTAATTAGTTCTGTTTTCCTATACAGCCGTCTCAAGTTCCCTACAGACCAAGAAAGCTATTTCTCGACATTCTGCAGAGGTAGACCTGGTTTGTTCACTGAGTAAGGTCCTTCGCTGGCCAGAGGATAGGAAGGGCGACAAAATCTTCTCCTGCCAATGGATCTGCTTAAAAAGGACGCATACTATGGTGTAACATTCAGATGAACAATTTACACCTCCACACTCCCAACACTGGTCAAGTAATGGGGGAGATTAAAGCTACGGGTATTGCACATTTGCCAGTAAATACATTGCATTGTTGGGTCAAACAATGTCTGGAATCTTCTCCACTATACGTGAACATTTGTGCACATGCCTACATATCCCAACGAACCAAGCAAGTCTACTAAGTCAATGTGAGATTCTTCCAAGAACCTTCTTCAAAATCCCAAAGGTGCTTTTCCTAAAGGCAATTGGACTTCCCCCCCGCCCACCCCTCTGAAAATGTTTCGCTTCTCATCCAAGAAGCTTCTTCGTTCTGGCTTCATTCATTCCTTTGTTTTCAAAGGAAAAACGAAACAAAAACAAGAAAGTCCAGTTGTCTTTTGAAAAAGCACATTTGGGACAACCTGCTTCAGGGACTCACAATTTAGCTTTGACTTTACACCCTTTATGTGAACACCACAAGTTTGTAAAATGTAAATAAGCATGGGAGAGCAACTTTTTTTCCTCTTCCAAAGAGAAGAGGCCCATTGCATGATGCTACAGAAAATGGGAAAGCTTTCTTACAGATGAGGCCATTTATTCCTCTGCATGGGACACATATGAAGTCCTTCAACTTTCTTCAGTTGGAAGTCAATACAAATGGACACTTTGAGATGGGATATAGATGGACAAACGAGATATTGCTATACAGGTATTCCTTGACCACAATTGAGATCAGAATTTCTGGTGCTAATCTAATGTTGAATTGTTCAGGTTTTTTTTCCTTCAAATACTTCAAAAAAGAAAATGTTTAAAGGCAGCATGACATATTTTTATACTGGGCAAATCAAGGTGAGGCAAGGAAGGCCAGGAAGGCCTTTTTTTATAGATGTTTTAAGTTCAAGTACTCCGTGGGACCGATTAGTAACATTATATTTCCACTCTAACGAATTTCCATCTAAAAGTAAAATGAAGTTTACAATAGCTGCAGGCCCTCGGTAGATTAGTACTTTGTTGCATATTAATGAATTACTCCTTGTGGCCAATTGTTATGCAAATTGCTCCTGTGTCAGAATTTATAATAATATTTAGCTGAAGATAAAATACATGAATGTCTAAAATTAAAAACAAAATAAGGCTCCCACAACAGAGCAAATTAATCAACTATGTTGAGCACACAGTTTACAATTATTAAATTAGTGTTTTCCATTCTGATTTTGCACAGTGAGACTCTTGTATTTATAGTCTTAATAACAATTCAAAGTGTGTTTGTGTGTATGTGTTTCTATCTATCTATCTATCTATCTATCTATCTATCTATCTATCTATCTATCTATCTATCTATCTATCTATCTATCTACTCACCATCTATCTCTTTAAATTTAAAAGAAGAAAAGATATACTTTAAAGCTAAATATAAAATACATCAGGAATAGCACTATATAGAAATAGAAGTAACCAATAGTACACTTGATATTGTAGGAAGACAGCACACTCCCCCCCCCAGAGAAAGAAATATTTTGGGGATGATTAAAAAAGCAGAATATATTTCCCCAAACTAATAATAGAAAATCTTAGGCAGAAACCACCATCACCCCAAGTCTTTCTCTGCCCGAGGCAGAGGCCAGCTCTGTAGAAATGTAGATCTGAAAATCTTTTCAGAAAGACTGGAGCTAGGAAGCTTGAAGCTGATGGAATTAGAAAGACAAAGATCCCTACAAATCTACATCCTCCACCCCAAATCTAAAAACATGACCTTTAGGACATAATAGGATTAACCCATCACCACCATCGGAATACCAAAAGGACACGCTCAAAAGCTCAGGTCAACATTCATGCCATAGGAACAGGAACCACTTCAAACACAAAAGCCCAAGAAAGTATAAAAACCCACCACTGCCAGCACCATGTGGTCAGCCACCCCAGAAACATGCTGCTGTCACTGAGGTTTCTGGCAACTAAATAAACAATAACCTTCTTTCTAAAGCAGTCTCCATTTTGTTTATTCCCAGCTTGGACTGGACCCCGATGAAGATTTTTCTTTCAACAAGTCAGAAATGTCAGAATATGTTCCCGGTGACTGACCCAGGTTGGATCCTGCAACGTTGTCCAAGGACATGTATTTTCACCTTCATTTGTAACACACTAACTTCTGAGGATATGAATGAAGGCCTCAATTTTTTTGCATGGAAAGCAAAAAAAAACCACTTTTAATTATGCCCATTTGGTGGAATACACATATGTTAGACCATTTAAACGAAGCCAGGTTAAGATTTGAGGGTGATGGGGGGCGGGGGGAGGGAGGGAAAAATCAACCTTTCCTACAGTAGGCTGAAAGTGATAGTATTATGACTGCTGTTAGATTTCCCGATGATATATTTATTCTGTATACTCCTTCTGTGGGAATCAGAGAGGATCACATGGAGATAAAATCTTCATCTTTTCAAAATCGCTTTTGTGCTGAGGGATTCAAAGAATTAACCAATATCAAGACAGTTGTGAAGTACAGAATGAACTCTAATCTCACTGTAAGTTTCTTCTATTTATCGTCTATTATCAAGGTGAGGTATGTATTTTTCATGGGATCAACGCTGAGACATAGTAAAGCCAAAACTGAATCTCACTTCTGCTAAACATTATATACATAAGATAAACACTCAAAATAGATGATTTTCTCACAGAATTGAAGCGTGTTTTTTTTTAACTTTCTTAACATTAAAGTGAGTGTGGAATGACATATGCTGTGCAATAAAAGACATTTAAAAAAAACCAGCATAAGAGAAAGAGAAATAAAAGCATGATGGGAAGCCACTTGCCTCTGATTAATTAGACAATGACCTGTGTCCTTCCCGTGAATTTAGAACTTTCTAATTACAAAATCAAATCAAATCAAAGTAAGATCTCACAAAAATATGGTAATCAATATCAAGGCGGGCACTTAAGTTTCCACAAATATGGAGTTAAATATTGAATATGAAACTTAGAGGGCAATCATTTACAACAAACTCTACCTAACCCATTTAATTAGTAGAATTGGCTTGTGTATGTGTTGATGTTTTTAGCTTATAACACCTAGAGTAAAAGGGATGTAGAAAATATTTGGTGATGAGATTCCCTCATAGGTGAAATGAAGAATGTATCAGCACCATTTCCTAGGTATAAGGTGAGACGAGTAGACAATAATTATTTTTTTTCTCCCATCCATCTTTCAGCCAGTGGAGAACAATATGAGTATGACAGGTGCTATCTCCATTGCCAATTGGGATCCTACTTTTTGAGAAAACCTACAGAGATTGTAACTTCAGGCTGACCTTGGAAGCTGTCAAACCAGAAAGGAAAATACGACTTTAATACCTGTGTTAAGCTTGAATCATTCATGGAGTAGAGTGGAGATGTAGGCAGTGTTACATCACCATGGCAGGGAAAAGATGTCATCAAGCCATGCCTATGCCATGGTTTGATGCAAGTTGGGAAGGATCCATAATTCCCCAAAGATGGCTACAGACTGAAAAAACAGAAGTGTTGCTAGTAAGATATAAACTGAAATGGTCCTTCCAATACTGGGAACATTAACAATCAGAAAGTCCCTACCGTTTTAGTCCCTTGCATACAAGATGACATCCTAAGAGAATTCATGCTGCTCTGTTTAGGAGACTAGCAAAGATTGGTTTGTTTTTTTACAGAATAACAGAGTTGGAACAAATCTTGAAGGTCTTCTAATCCAACTCCCTGCTCAAACAGGAGACCCTATACCATTTCAGACAAACAGCTGTCCAATCTCTTTTTAAATGCCTCCAGTGATGGAGCAGCTACATCCTCCATTGGTTAATTTTTCTCACTGTTGGGAAGTTCTTGGTTCATTCTCTCCTTGATTAGTTTCCATCCATTGTTTCTTGTTTTGCCTTCTAGTGCTTTGGAAAAAAGATTGACATGCTCTTCTTTGTGGAAGCCGCTTCAATATTGAAACATTGCTTTCTAAGACATTTCTATGCTTTCTAGGACATTTCTATGCTTTCTACGAGACTCCTTTCTATGAGATTGTGTAGTCACAAGCTCTTGATTGCATCATCGTCAGTATTAAACATTAAATAAAATAATAACAAACCAATAAAATGGGGTGACATCAAGCAGCATTTTACCTTACCCAACAAAGTCTTTACAGGAGATTATCAGGAGATAATATTTGGTGCACAATCCTTTCTCCATGTATTTAAAATATGATGACTATCACAGTTTTTTCGTATGCATATCAGAAAAGGCCAAGGGCAGGAAATGTTAGAGATTAAATAGGCAGGGGGAATATTCCCTTGCCCCAGCTAAATTAGGTTAGGCAACAGAGATTTCTAAACACTACCTGAAAACGGTGGTATCTTATCTTTTTGTTGTTGTGCTGTCTTGAAAGATAATTCTACACAAATTATGAACACACTTCATATTCCAGTAACTGGAATTGGCATGCTCTGGCATAATTGGCATAATATCTGGCTGTCCTTCACTTGCCAGATGTCAGGAACATCTTCACAAGAAAGGGAAGAAAAAAATATCTGTCCTTCATTTGGCCACATACTATCCATTATGGCATCACAAGAACATCTCACAAATCCTTTGCTTTTGACCAGTGCCGATCAATTGGAACATATTGCATATGGACACATGTCTGCTTTTCTTCTCTGAAGAAGTGGCACAGAGAAATTGTGTTGGTTCCTCATTTCTTAGGCTGCTGCTGGTTGGCACTATATTGTTTCTTTGGTTCCCACCAGGACTGTGCAAATCTTTTGAAAGAGGTACATTTTGAAAGAGGTGCTTTGCAACATGCAAGGGCAAAGCAAAAAGATGTGAACGCCTATACACATACAGACAGCTTGAAGCAGTTCTCAAAGTAACCAAATGAGCTTGAGAAAAATGAAAATAACCGCTCTGCTTTCCTTCTTCTGCTTGTTGGAAAACCTTTTCTTTCAAAAGATTTGCACAGCATCTTTACAAAATGAACGTAACTTGCTTGGATTTTTCTCACCCTAATGTACTGATACAAGTTTTCCTTTGCCTGGATATATCTCTAAATTTCCAGTGCCTGTAGTTTTCATGGCTTTCTGTTAATATCACAAATATTAAAAGAATAACAGAGTTGGAAGGTCTTCTAGTCAATGGTGGGATTCAGCCAGTTCACACTACTTCAGCAGAACCAGTAGCTAATTTTTTGTTTCCCAGGCCCAGAATGGACTTCCAGAAGTGGCATCCATGCAGAGAACCAGTTGTTCACATATTTGAATCCCACTACTGCTTCTAGTCCAGGAGACCCTATAGCATTTCAAACAAATGTCTGTCCAGTGATGAACAAACAGTTCTGAAGTTCTGAAGGCAAACCGTTCCACTGATCAATTGTTCTCACTGTCAGGAAGTTTCTCCTTAGTTCTATTACTTAATTCTATTCGTTCTCCTTTGCCATCATCACAGCTGAACACATAGGGAAGGCTATCTTGGGTGGAAAATAATGTCTTATTGGCCAACTTCTTCACACCTCCTGTTTAACAGTACCCCAGTTAAATACCTTTTCAGTTACATAAAGCTTCTGCCCCTTTCATTGGAAGTCCTTGTTCACACAGACTAGCATCAAGACATTATGACTGGAAAAAATGGATAGATTATATTCAAGGGAAATATCAATCTAAGAAATTGTATTTATCGTATAGTTAAATGTTTATTAGGATTTATATAATAACTTAGTTTAACTTAGTGGGTTTTCTTTTGTTTTACCCTGTATTCATTTTGGGAAGTCGGGGGGTGGGTGGGTTGGGGGGGCTTAATAATGTATTATAATGCACTCGACTGTAATACTTGCAATATATAAGGATGATATATTTATTGATATAAGAGGAGTTGCTTGGGCAGTACCTCTGGACCACATCTGGAGGGGGTGGAGAGTGAGGAGTGAAGGAGTGGAGGGAAGTAGGAAAGTTGTTGGAGAGGAGGGTGGAGAGTGAGGGAGGGAGAGAGGGAGGGGGTGGGAAGTAGGAGATAGAGAGGAAGGAAGAGGGGGATGTGGTGGAGGGGGTGCTGCCGAGCAACATCCACAGTTATTCTATTTTATATAAGTTTTTAAAAGTATGTATGTTTTGTTTTGTGTGAGACAAAGTCGAAAATGATTGTATTAAGTTGAGTTGTATTTAATTTGATTCTTTGTTAATAATTATAAAAAACTAATAAAATATTTACAAAAAAAGACATTATGGCATTATAATTCCACTTCTTATTGGCCAGGATGGTATCGACAGGTATGGTTCAAGTACTGAGGCCAAACAGAATTGGAAGATATCTTTGGAACTTACAGACTTTAGCAAAGAGTATTGTAATGAGAGAGAACCCTTCAGTTCTTCTATTAGAGCAGGGGTCTCCAACCCCCGGTCTGTGGACCGGTACCAGGCCATGACATGCCAACAACCAGTCTGCACAAACAAGGAAAGCCTCATCCACAGGATGCAGGCAGCAAACAAAACCATACCTCCTCTGATCCGCGGAAAAAACTGTCTCCATGTAACTGGTCCCTAGTGCTCAAAAGGTTGGGGACCTCTATAATAGAGCATTTTCTCTCCCTCTCCATCTCCCTCTCTCCCTCACCAGACAAGATCAGATAAAGGCAATACACCTATTGGTCTCCGAACGCAATTCAAAGTGTTGGTTATGACCTATAAAGCCCTACATGGCATCGGACTGCATACTTACGGGACCGTCTGCTGCCCAATGAAACCCAGTGACCGGTTAGGGCCCACAGAGTCGGCCTTCTCCAGGTCCCGTCAGCCAGAGAGTGTTGCCTGGCGGGGCCTAGGGGAGAGCCTTCTCTGTTGCGGCCCCGGCCCTCTGGAATCAACTCCCCCGGGAGATCCATATCGCCACCACCCTCTCCGCCTTTTGTAAACTGCTCAAAACACATATTTGCCGACAGGCCTGGGGCAGTTAACATCTTGCCCCTAGCCAGTGTATGTTTGTGTGTACGTTTGTTGAATGAATGGTTTCTTAATTTAGGGGTTTTCTTTTTTATATATGTATTTTTTATATATGTAGTATGTAGTATTTTAATATTAGATTTCTATTTATGCTGTGAGCCGCCCTGAGTTCCCGGAATAGGGCGGCATAGAAATTCAATAAATAAATAAATAAAGAATCCCATGACTTTTTCTCAGTTTGAATTGTATTCTACTCCATTTCTGACTAATTTGTAATATTGGCAGAACACAGTTACCTGCTAGGCATGGCATGGAAATGTGTTGTTCAAATAACTTGGGGATTGCTAACTAATCTCTGGAAGAAAACCCGCCAGCAATAACAATAGCGTTTAGACTTATATACCACCACATAGTGCTTTACAGCATTCTCTGGGCAGTTTACAATGTCAGCACATTGCCCCCCCCCAACAATCTGGGTCCTCATTTTACGGACCTTGGAAGGATGGAAGGCTGAGTCAACCGTGAGCCGATCAGGATTGAACTCTAGGATCCAATCCAATTATTATTTACAATATATTTGTATTTATCAATATAGATATTTGCCTTCATTTGCGATTATTATTTATCCCTATTATTAATAAAAATTTACTATGTAGCATTGCAAAATATCAGCATATCAACATCTAAAATAGTATATAAATATAAAATATAAATATAATAAATATAAATAAATAAAATAAATGTAAAGTTCTTACTTCTATGTAGATCAGCGGTTCTCAACCTATGGGTCGCAACCCCATTTGGGGTTCAACAACCGTTTCGTGGGGGTCACCGGACACCGCGGTCCACCATTTTGTTTTTTTGTTGTTGTTTTTGTTTTTTTGTTTCGTCGCGCGCGCGCCGCGCAAACACAGTTCGGGCCGTTACGTGCACGCCACGCATGCGTGGATCGGCCCGTCGCGGTACGCCATTTTTTGTTTTGTTTGTTGCATGCGCACTGCGCATGCGCAGTCCGGGCCATCGCGCCCGCGCCGCGCATGCGCAGATCGGCCCATTGCGGTCCGCCATTTTGTTTTTTGTTTTTTTTCTTTTCTTTTGTTTTTTTTTTCGTCGCACACGGGCCACGCATGCACGGTTTGGGCCATCGCATGCACGCTGCGCATGCGCGGATCGGCCCATCGCGGTCCGCCATTTTGGGTTTTTTTGTTTTGTTTTTTTCCGTCACGCGCGCCGCGTATGCGTGGTTCAGGCCGTTGCACGCACGCCGTGCATGCGCAGATCGGCCCGTCGCGGTCCGCCATTTTGTTTTTTACCGTCGCGCGCACGCCACGCATGTGTGGATCGGCCCGTTGTGTGCGCGCTCGGGGTCGCGCCACACATGGGCGGCGCAAGTGGGGTCTCAACCTGAAAAAGGTTGAGAACCACTGATGTAGATGTAAATATGCAATATAAAATATAAATAATATAAACATAAATTAAATATAATAAATATAAATAAATAAAATAAAGATCAAGATCTTTCCAATATATAAATATCAATAGAACATATAAATATAAATAATATAAAGTAAATATACATATAAATAATATAAATATAAATTAAATATAAATAATATAAATAATATAAAATGTAATAAATATAAATATAATAAATATAAATAATATAAACCTAAATAAATAAAATAAAGATAAAGATCTTACCTCTATATAAATAACAATACAACACATAAATATAAATAATATAAAGTAAGTATACATATAACATATACATTTAAATAATATAAAATAAATTAAATATAATAAATATAAATAAATAAAATAAAGATCTTACCTCTGTATAAATATCAGTATAACATATAAATAATATAAAGTAAATATAAATATAAAATGTAAGGATAAAAATATAAAGTAAATATAAATGTAAATATAAATAATATAAATATAAATTAAAGATAAAATATAAAGATAAAATAAAGATAAGAATCTTACCCCTATAATTTTTTGCTAATATTAAAAACAAACAAGGTGAATTGCTTCTATCCCCATCCCACAACTGATTAGGATAGATGCACCATGATGTTTAAGGAAACTTAAATCCTGAGGGATATTGAGATGCCAGAGAATCGTAAAAAATGTTCAGCCCAGCCAGGTAATGGGCTCTGTCACAAACTTAGAGCCCTATGAAAGGCCAGCAGGAAGTGGGTCTTATGAAAGGCCAACAGGAAGTGGGCCAACCAAATTGCAGGAAGGCGGGCAGGTTCTTCACATCCTGGCAACCAGCATTCATCCACCAGATGCTTCTCCCACCAGAAAAAGTAGGAGGATGGGTAGAAAAGGTTGGGAAGAGATGGTCTGACAAATATCTAAGCTCAAAGTCAGATAAGACTTTGTAGGTGACTATTAGCCCCTTGCATCGCACCCAAGAAGCAGATAAATGCAGGGAGATTGATGCATTGAAAAATGTGAAAAGATACAACATTATTCACAATGGATGAATGGCTGGTGAAGATGATGGAACTGGTTAAGATGGCCAAATTGATTTTTTTGATCAGAGAAAAAGAAATCTATCTAAATTTGTTGCTGACAGAAAGCCCTCGTAGACTTTTCACATGAAACAGAAAAAAAACAAACTTCTGATTTATGGTTTTGATGATTAGACAGGATATATTATAGAAAGTAAGAGTTATGTTGGAACCATGGATTAACAGATAAATTTATAATAGCATTTTCAACAGTTATAAAAGAAGATTGGAAGATACTTCTTTGTATCTTTTTTCTTTTCTGTATTTCTTTTTCTTTTTTTCCACTTTCTTGCACTTTTAGGTTTCTCTTTGATTTTTATTTTCTTGACCTTTTTATTAGTATTAATTTTTATCTTAGTTTTAAAAGAACTCTAATAAAAATTAAATATATATAAGACAATCAATTTCTCTATGACAGTTCTGAAAAGAGACAGTTATGATCCAGAAATATTCCAATGATATATAAATCAAAATATGGTAGGGAATTTTTCAAAGTTTGGCATTCAGACAAATCAGCAATCAACAGACATATAGAAATACACCACATTTACAAACCATTTAAAAGAGACACAAAATTGTAAGAAGGAAGCAAAAAGAGCAAAGCACATCTTCTCTAGTAGTCTATATCCAGATAAGCAGGAATTAACACCAGACAAATAAGCAGAAAACAATAGTCTAGGCACAACACAACCAAGGAGAAAATCATACCAACACTGTATAAATAGTGATTCAACCTCACATTTATTAGGACTGATGTTGTTGTCTACCCTGAACAACCAAGGTCAGAGATACCAAGAGCTCCATAGAAAATCTTTTCATAATCAAAATTTTGAAGAATGGAGATGAAGTTTGTTGGCATTGGACACATTGATTAAAACAATAATAACACTGATTGAAAACAAAATAATTTTAACCCATTTTTGGGGGGATGAGTGTAAGTTTCTTGCAACAGATTCCATTTCCCCTTAGAAATGGGCAATGAGAGAGTTTACCAAATGACTCCTAGTAGTTTAAAGGAATGGAGAATTGATTGTATGGTAGTTTTAGCCCCTTCCTCTGGTCAGATGGAAGAACTGACTGACTCTCACATCTTGTCAGGTGACCAGGAGAAAGATTATTTTTTGTGCCCTGAGCCTGCAAAAGCAGGCTCAGGACATTGCCTTGGTCCCGGGCATTCCAAAAGCTGCCCGGGACCAGACAAAGCGGCACCGGCCTTGTGTACATGCACAAGGCGTGGAAAACACTCTGTTCCTATTGGTTGTCACTGTCCAGGTTTCTAGCCATATAAAAAGGCCTGCGAGCCTTTTGCTTTCGCTTGGTTGTTGTAGAAGGAGAATAAAGTGTTGATCAGCATCGCCATGTATCTTCATCATTTGCACGCGAAATGAAGTATACAACAATTATCATGTGGAAAACTTCCAAATACTGGGGAAGGATCAAGGAGTGGAAACACTAATGTGTGAAATGACTCTCCATTTTCATTTAAGCCTGCAAGGGTAACCTACATAGAATGGAATGGAATGGAATGGAACGGAACAGAATAGAATAGAAAATATGGAATGGAATAGAATGGAATGGAATGGAGTGGAGTGGAATAGGAGTATTGGAATGAAGAATAGAATAGGATAGAATAGAATAGAATAGAATAGAATAGAATAGAATAGAATAGAATAGAATAGAATAGAATAGAATAGAATAGAATAGAATAGAATAGAATAGAATAGAATAGAATAGACCAGAACCTTGAAGGTCTTCTAGTCCAGCCCCCTGTTCAAGCTGGAGACCCATTTTAGACAAGTGACTGTTTAATCTCTTCTTAAAAACCTCCAGTGATGGAGCACCCATGATTTCTGGAGGGAAAACTGTTCCACTGGTTAATTGTCCTGTTAGGAAGTTTCTCCTCAATTCAGGTTGCTTCTCTCTTTGATCAGTTTCCAACCATTGTTTCTTGTCCTGCCTTGCTTTGGTGAATAGTTTGACTCCCTCTTCTTTGTGGCAGCCCCTCAGATACTGGCACACTGCTATCATGTCACCCCTATTTCTTCTTCTCTTTAGACCTAGCCAAACCCAAGTCCTGCAGCCGTTCTTCATATGTTCTAGTCTCCAGCATCTTAGTTGCTCTTCTCTGAACTTTTTCCAATGTCTCAACATCTTTTTTGTAGTATGGTGACCAAAATTGGTTGCAATATTTCAGGGTTGGCCTCAGTAGGGTTTTATAAAGAGTTACTAATAGTTTGATGACTATAATAATAAAGAGAAAAATAAGCATTGTCAAATTCCATTCTTTCTCTCCCTTGTCACACTTTGCCGTTACATTTGTCTCATGTCACCTGGCTGCGAGTGAGGACTTTAATCAATCTTCACTAAATGGAGATAAATGCCAGTGAGTCATTCAGGGGACAGATAAAATATGCTGGCACTAATGGTTCTGTCTCCTTTAAGGTCAATTGAAAACCTGTTGTCCTTGTTTCTATAAGTTCCTGCGGGAAGATATCTAGCAAGGAGGCATGAAGGCTTTATAAATGGCAGTAAATTTAGCATAGCTTTGTCCAGAATCTGTCCTGCTGGTTTCTAAGGAAAAAAAGGTAATAAAAACATTTATTGAGTAGCATAGCTTGACTTGACAGGAGTGGGTATTCTATAAAGACTACCCACCTCTATAGCTCTTTTTTACTATACCTTATTAATAAACTTTGAGAAAGTTCTAAGCCTTAGAACTTTCCCAAAGTTTTATTAATAAGGTATAGTAAAAAAAAAAGAGCTATAGAGGTGGGCAGTCTTTATAGAATAACACACAATACACTACCACTTTTTCAACCAACCTCACAAAGCACATTTTCAAATTGTTTTAGATCTTATTCTCAATACAAAGCACATTGCAGTTGTTATCTTTGGATGTAAGGAATTTGACATGTGATGCACCAAGAAGAGTGCTGGGTTCAAACCAATGGAGAAGGAAGACCATTAATATCCTTCTCACTTGCAATGGAAAGGAAGAGCTTCTAGGAGTGCCTGAAATGTCACACCTGAATGATGGGTGAGTAAGGGCTGATACCATGCCATATCAACTAGACTTTTTTTTTAAACTTTTTAATGTCAACTCTAAGATTTGGAGAGATAATCACTGCAGGACTTTCCATAGTTTCGTAAAAAGTGGAATTAAATTCAAATCAGAGAGTGATTTCAGAACTGTTGTTTGATTTATAGAAGCTATGTTATAAAACCTACAATTAAAAATGTCCTTTTCCCCAGCTATCTCTCTCTTTTCCTCTCTTTTTAGCCTCACTCTTTTTGGTCTCCCTCCACCCAAAGGGATATTATAAACCAGAGGGAACAAAGGTCTGGCTTATAAGGAGGAGGAGGAGGAGGAGGAGGAGGAGGAGGAGGAGGAGGAGGAGGAGGAGGAGGAGGAGGAGGAGGAGGAGGAGGAGGAGGAGGAGAAGGAGAGGAGGAGGAGGAGGAGGAGGAGGAGGAGGAGGAGAAGGAGAAGGAGAAGAAGAAGAAGAGGAGGAGGAGGAGGAGGAGAAGGAGAAGGAGAAGGAGAAGGAGAAGGAGAAGGAGAAGGAGAAGGAGAAGGAGAAGGAGAGAGGAGAAGGAGAAGGAGAAGGAGAAGAGGAGGAGGAGGAGGAGGAGGAGGAAGAGGAGGAGGAGGAGGAGGAGGAGGAGAAGGAGAAGGAGTGAGGAAGAGGAGGAGATGCAAATTATCAATCAAAGCATAGACGTGGTCAATTATATAAAATAAAATACCACAGCTATTAGAAAATTTTGCATTGTTTAAAACTTAAAAATCTGAAAGATTTGCTATATAAAACAAATATAATCAATAAACAAATTAACTTGATAGCAGCTATTTTCCCTGGTCAATTTCTCCTACTAATCTAACTCAAAATGTGTGATATGATGGTTTTGTTAGAAGTCAGATCTCTATTTTTTTTTTCCATAAAAGTCCACTTGATTTTGTGAATGTTCATAGTTAATATTTTGCTCCAGAAAACTATAGATATTATGTTTATTAAATAATGGAGAGGAGAGGAGAGGTAGTAGAAATAGATTTTTCCCCAAAGGGTCTTTTCAGCTATGTGTTTTGGCCTCCCATGAAATCTCCCTGCTTCACCTTTTTCACTTTTGTTAAGATTTAATCCTGGAAAAGCAAGGATCTACTGTAAGGAAATGATAAGAAAATCATGAGGACTAGGCCAGTTTCCTGAGCAAATGTGCAAATCACAAGTTATTCAAAGCTCTCTGGCTTCCACAAAGTTCAGACTCAGTACTTATTTCCCAATAAGTAGAAAAAATGTAAACTTAAACTTTCTTTCCTTTGCTTTTTCCAAGGACATCTTCCTCCATTAAGTACGAGACCTTTAATATTTCCTACTACAATAAATGATAAAAAGAATTTCCTTAATCTGAATCAGAACAAAAACTCATCCCTCACTTTTGTGCCATTATGTGTGAACAAATAACATTTCAAGAGACTCTCTGAAACAACACAATACCAATACAGAAGCATTTATGTTTGTGCACAATGAACAAGTCTACAAAACAGGCATCATAACAAAACCATTGAAATGTTCAAAAATTGGTATGATTTGAAGTTTGATAAAAGAAATTCGACTTTCCATTTAAATTTTAACAACTTCCCTTAACATTGCAACACTACAGTTCTCCTTTGGGTCAATAGTCCCTTGTGTTTATTAACAGAAATCATGATTAAAACAATCCTCATGGCCTGCGAACCATGGTTGTGGCTGAAATTTATTTTTATTACAGAAATAATAATTTGCATGAAAATATTTCCTTCTTTCAAGGGTTGGCTTGAAACATTTTTTTATTTTGCCCTTCAGAGATGAATGTATAATATTTTTTGTCATTTTTACAGTATTTAATTTGTGTCCAGCTTAACTCTACATGGGTTTATGTTTTTATCAAAGTCAATAGTATAAAAATCTTTACTGTCTCTCATTGATCTTGGTGCATTTTCAAGAATCGAGATACACATTTTTCTTTGAGACAGCCTTTGAAGATGAAAGTTGAAATCCTGTTAAGAAAAAGTCAGTCTAATCCTGTGAATCCTTATTCAGAAGTGAATCCCACTGTGCTCTATAAAAAGTATATGAAGAGTAGAGCCTTCGCATGTTAATATTCTGATTAACAATTACACATAATTCATAGCTGAGTGAATCATGTCTTTAATTTTTAAAATCACAACATCCATCAGGTCTGCAAGCTTTCTCACTATGATATTAGCCCTCAGAAAAAGCAGCCAGGTATTATCGTCACTTACCTAAAACTGTTTATGTACCATGGCAAAGAGTGTTTGTATGCTCTTGATACTGAAACTGAATCTAACAGTGGCATCTTCAAAGACTTGCTAAAATAATGGGAAGAAATAAGCTATTTATCTATCTGAAGTTATCACAAAATCTTTCCACTGACCAGTTTGGCTGAAGCTGAGTTGTATCAATTTCCCTCTCACCTCTCTTTTTATAGAGTTCTATCAGCTTCCTGAACAGTAAACCAACAAGTTTATCCAATATCTTAGATAAGAAGGTTGCCTGCAAGCAAGAACAGTGGGACTGCAAAAGATAGAAAATGAAGCTAATATGCTTGAGAATTCAAACCAACATAAAATCGAAGACTTAACAACTGTCAGTAAGAAAGACCAAAAAGTTTGGATAATGGATGTGGCCATACCGAGAAACCACAGAAGAGAAGAAAAAGACATGGAGGAAACCACAAAATAGAAAGACCTGCAAACAGAAGTAAAATGACTATGGCAAAAGAAAGAAAAGTAGTACCAATAGTAATATGCACTTCCCAAACATCTGGAGTAATACTTGAGTACCTTTGGCATTGACAAAACCACCATCAGTCAATTGCAAAAGGCAATTTTACTTGGAATAGCTTAAATCCTGAAATAATATTTTTGACACCATCAGATAACAATATCAGCCTTGGGAAGGACTTGATAGGTGGATAAAAATGCCAGATCCAGTCTAAACATCTGGCTGACTAGGTGGCCAACCATAATAATATAGAATTATTTTTCTACAACTTTCTTCAATACTAATATTGTAGCTTAGTGATGCCAGCTAAATTTATTGCAACAATAATTCTGATTTCAATTAGATCCTGCTAGTTCCCTTGTGTCTCGTTGTTTCTGAAAAGGAAAGAAATTAAGAAAGACTACCTTTAATCAGCTCCTAGAGGCACATTTTCCAAGTTGGCTGGAGAGTTGGCCACAGAGGTGAAAATTATTGTACTAAAAGTTCTCTTAATGAGGCCCCATAGTAGTGCTTCAAGAAGGACCATTACACACCACATTTCTCAGTTTCTTTCGCTCAATAATGCTTCCTCATCTGGGAAAATGCAGATGGGAATCTCTTCCTCAGCCATTTGTTTACATGATTTGTGAATATTCTACTTCCTTATCTCTAAATACTGCGATTAATTCTGGTTTCACAGTGCAAAGCTCTTCCGTTGTAAAACTAAGCACATAGTCATGGAGATCATATTCTTAGAAGAACAGCAAAGATGAATCAATTTATTCTTGTGCAAGATGGTGGATCACTGTCTATTTCATCAGTTGCCTGGGCATCTAAGGGAACAAGGGGCATCATATGAAATCTATTCCACTACCTTCCCTTATTGGTATCATTATTATGATTATTATTACTTTGATGTTTTGCATGTACACCGAGAGCTCCAGAGCTATGCATCAGAGATAATTCCTTGTGTGTCTAATCACACATGGTTAAATATTCTATTCTATTCTATTCTATTCTATTCTATTCTATTCTATTCTATTCTATTCTATTCTATTCTATTCTATTCTATTCTATTCTATTCCATTCCATTCCATTCCATTCCATTCCATTCTTCTTCTCTTCTCTTCTCTTCTCTTCTCTTCTCTTCTCTTCTCTTCTCTTCTCTTCTCTTCTCTTCTCTTCTCTTCTCTTCTCTTCTCTTCTCTTCTCTTCTCTTCTCTTCTCTTCTCTTCTCTTCTCTTCTCTTCCCTTCCCTTCCCTTCCCTTCTCTTCCATTCCATTCCATTCTGCTTTTGCCTCATCTCTGGTGTACCACCCATGGGCAAAAATATCTCAAGAGATATAGCCATTTATAGAGACCAAATTTCTATTTAAAATCAAAATAAAACATCTTGGGTAGATTGCAACTACTAAGGAAAGAACCAACAATAAGGTCTCTCTCCCTCCCTCCCTCCCTCCCTCCCTCCCTCCTCTCTCTCTCTCTCTCTCTCTCTCTCTCTCTCTCTCTCTCTCTCTCTCTCTCTCTCTCTCTCTCTCTCTCTCTTGTATCAGAAAATATCCGCATTAGCTGAATTCATATGAAACACGCTCTAGAGTAACGTATCTTCCTCTTGAGGTTGCGCTGTATTAATCTTTTAGTCTAACTGATGAGATAGATGGGATAGCAAGAAACTCATTTCATCATATCTGCTGGGGATATAAAACTGGGGTGAATCTGGGGACAAGGAACAGCCTGATTTGCACTAAGCCATAGATGAGTCCTATTCAAATACTGTATTTCTAGACAAGGTTAGAAAAAAATGCCAGAGGTGTCACGATTCTAGCTGCACCACCCACCCACAGAATGGATGAAGATTAAAAAGGAGTCCACTATTTTCCTGGCTACTTGGTTTCACTGCAAAAGTGCTGTTCCTGTTAGAAAGGGTTTTTGTTTTTTTAGAAATGTGCAATTCCTTCCTTCCTTCCTTCCTTCCTTCCTTCCTTCCTTCCTTCCTTCCTTCCTCTTTCCTTCTTTCCTTTTTCCCTCCCTCCCTCCCTCCCTCCCATCCTTCTTTCCTCTCTTCCATCCTTCTTTCCTCCCTCCCTCCCTCCCTGCCTCCCTCCTTTCTTTCTTCCCTCCTTCCCTCCCTCCCTCCCTCCCTCCCTTCTTCTTTGTCACCTCCATTTCAGAATGACATAGAATAAATCTTGGCTACAACGGGACACAGCAAAATCTAACCAATTAGCCCAACCTTTAATTCAGGGCTAAGCCTACTTTTTGCATCTGGCCTATTTCATTTCTTTATTCTCAATTGACAGTACAGTCAATGGCCCATAGCGGAATGCATGAGCTGAGTAAAAAAAAAAAAAAAAAACACTGCTGTTTCAGGTGTTAAGAAATAGCATGCAAGTTTCTTAAGTACTATAATAAACTCATAAAAGACCTAGCATGCACCAAAACTAGGCTAGCCTGCAGGCAGAAAAGAAAGACAAGGATTTCTTGCATATTCCAAGCATATAATGTATTCTTATTCTCATTTTTTGCTGCAAGCATAAACCTTTTAAAGTATATAGTAGGCATGGGTAAGATTTTTTTTTAATGGTATATTCACATCATTGTAGCATATACTTATTCAAAACTCCATTCAATTCCATTCTGAACAAAATCATGGGTTTTTTTTCCCAGATGAAACATTTCAAAACAACCCACAGAATCTATATTGTGTCTGGAAAGATCTAAGCAGCTAAATATATTGGCAGATTCCTAATCAATTGTATCTATTTGTTATTGTGCAATTACTATATTATTTAATTCACACATCTATTGTTCATTTTTTCTTTGACATGTCAGCACTGATAAGAATGGAGGAGAGCAGATTCTTGTATTCACATTCAAATAATATGCTAAATAATATCCAGTGGATACAAAAAAAATTGAAACTAATTATACAAATACATCGGTATGGATTATAGATATAGGGATAGATAGCTGTAGATGGAAAGATGGCCTTGAGATAGACAGATGATAGATAGACAGACAGACAGATAGATAAGAGAGACAGACAGACAGACAGACAGACAGACGGAGAGAGACAGAGACAGAAAGAGAAAGAGACAGACGATAGACAGATAGACAGATGAGCCCTGGGGCTGTAAAACACTATGAAGTGTTATATAAGTCTAAATGGCATTGCTACAGTATTGCTAAGAGATTAGAGATAGATAGAGATAGAGATAGAGATAGAGATAGAGATAGAGATAGAGATATAAACCCATTTTATAACCCAAACGGGGTACATTTTAGGAAAAAAATCCTGGGAAGAATATACAGTAATAATATAAACAGACTTAGTTGTTCTTTTCTGTTTCACTGGGATAAAAAAAAGTGATGGGGCCAAAGCACAGTCAGGCTTGAAATATTCTGTTTTTAGCTTATTTTATTGATGTTCCCGTGGGAGTCAGTATCCTAATCTAGTCAACTTCATAGGGCTGCCAAAAGGGAATAGAGATAAAGCAAAATTAATTTCTCAGTATTGCTGATGCATTCCAACTTGCAACTCGACCTTGCAATTTATCTATTTACTATCAGTATTTCTGAGTTACTGTTGTCCCTTCATAATATCATTCTGATATTACATTAAAACAAAAATAAACCCTAAATGTTTTGTTCTCCGATTCAGCATGTCCATTCCAAAGAACAACCTGACTGCTAGGTCCTTGTTCCCAAGCTCAAATTCATTCTTGGGACTGCTTACTCTCATCAAATCAAAATAAATTATTCAAAACAAAAATGCAATAGTGTGAAAAATACATTGAAATCTTTTGATTCGTTCAAGTGCTATAACTAAAAAGGGTAAAGAGGGGATAGGTTAAAGAGATGGTTCCATGTACATTCATGTCTCTGGCAAAAAAGACAGATTGGCAACTCTCCTTAATATACATGTCCTATTCAACCTGATAGAATGCTTCATGTGATTTAACACAATTCCCAAACAGGCACTTGTGAAGCTTAAAATGAAGAATTCAGAGGTTTAACTCATGCCTGTAGAATATTCCTGGTTAAACCAACCTGTGACTTCCTACACTTCTTCACATTTCTCACCCTCTTCTGACATCATCCAGATGTTCATCAGAATTCAAATGTAGATCTTTGTAGGAGAAAAGATGGAGTTCTATGTGTTTGTGTGTGTGTGTGTGTGTTTGAATACTTATGGAAAACAAGCAAATGATAGGAAGGAGTCCATTGGTGGCTGATTTCATAAACCACAACTAAGTTCAATAGCAGGAAACTATTCAGCCTGTTCTGAGAAGGTCTAATTTAATAAACTTACAAAAAAGGACTCTTACAGTTTCTAAAATTCTGTTTTTACATCTAATTCTGCCATTAAAACTACCATCCTGAAGTTTATGAGGTTCTTGCTTTCTTGACCTTCATTACGAATTGTGGCTTCACAAGATGTTCTGCTCAAATCTTGACAAGATTTGGTTGGATTTTTTTCCTCCATGACACCAGAAAAAAGATATATGTGTAACTCAGTGCTGAAAAAGGCGATCAGAAGGGACTAAAATATAGTAGGTATGGAATCCAATCATTTCTCCAAAGCCTGTTCCTTTTCTAAGTTTGGTGTGTTAAGAGTGACATCTGTGGGATGGCTGGTTCAACTTAATTAATATCCTGAAAAGGCCCAGAGTATAAATCTGTTATTTTTATAGTTGGAAGAATGGCAGAGGAGATAAACGACTAATAAAGCTTTGGTAAGAAGCTATATTTTTTTTAAAAAAGATAAATACCTTAGTAATTTCAAATAAGTGATTAATCACTTTGTTTTTTTTAGCATACTTTATTTTTTACAACACTTGAAAAAATACTTTATAATTTGCACCATTGAACACTTAAAATAATTTTGAAAATAATGCAGAAAAATGGCATGCAGAAATTGTGGAAAATATTATTTTCAGTTGTGCCTTATTCCAGCATGCTCCCTAGCCTAGAGGGTCTCCTGCCTTGAATGTTGGTGCTGTATTAATTATAAGGCCAAATGAGTTGTCTGAGATTTGACTAGGTTTTGGAAAGATTTCCTTAAGAGCAAGGAGGTTTCATACGCACCAAATTCTCAGATTAATTTTCATTGGTACGTATTACACTTCCCCATATACGTCAGCGGTTCTCAACCTTTTCCGGGGCTCGACCCTGGCCCACGCCGCGCATGTGTGGCGCGACGGGCGCATCACGCATGCGCGGCGTGACGGGCGCATCACGCATGCGCGGTGTGATGGGCGCATCGTGCATGCACAGCACGACGGGTGCATCGGCATGTGCGGCGCGACGGACACATCGGCATGCGCGGCGCGACGGCCCGCATCGCAAAGAGGAAAAAAAATGGCGGACCCCAAAAAAAATGTCCGACCAAAAAAAAACGAAATGGCAGGCCCGCATCGCGCATGTGCGGCACGACGGCCCGCATCGCAAAGGGGAAAAAAATGGCGGACCAAAAAAAAATTTAAAAAATGGCCGACCAAAAAAAATGGCCGACAAAAAAAATGGCAGACTGCGGTGTTTGGCGACCCCCGTGAAATGGTCGTTCGACCCCAAATGGGGTCGCGACCCACAGGTTGAGAACCGCTGGTATACATAAATAAATCTTTTGGCCTTTTGTGTTCCAGCAGTAACATGATTTAATCATTTGGGTTTTGTTTTTGTTTTTTCAATTTAAATTGGGGTCAGAGAAGGTTATCACTACAAATGGGTACCTGATTGAGAAAGTCAAGCATGTTTCAAAAAAAAAACAACCCAGTTTTTAATATCCTTTTCAGAGGCCACTGTGCTCCTTGTCTGATATTTGCGGGCTTGCAAAATTCTGAGGTAGGGTAATTTGTGACAGCACAATTAACATGTTAATCACCTTTGTAGCTGACTTCATGCTATGTGATCTGATAACAGGCTGGGGAAAAGAAAGGAACAACAACTAAGGAAGATTAGGAAGTGGAGAAAAATGCCAATTTAGCGTTTGATCAATATGACCATCTTCTGACGAATGCAGCTGCTTAAACATTGGTCAATGTTCCCTGATCTTCCCAGATAGTTTTCCCTGAATGTCCCAAATTAAAAATAAAAGCAATCCAAGCATGCAAAGTAAACAAAAGTAGACTGAAAACCGGGCCAGTAAATTGAAAAGTGTAAAAAATAAATTGCTAGTGAATGTAGATGGTGACTTTGGGTGATTTAAGCATAGAATCACCATCACCCAGATGAAGCTGGGTGGGAAGAAGGACTTCAATAGCAAATTTTTACACACACACACACACACACACACACACACACACACACACAACACATGATTTCACTTGTTCAGGGTGGATTTTAGTCCGAGTATTCTTTTTTTAAAATTTTTTATTAAAACAATCAACATTAAACGTAAGATCATATTAAGAAGCAACCATCATGGAACATAAAATACAACATTAAGTATTAGTCTTTGTAAACGTCTGATTTGGTAAACATTCCTCACTCCTCACATCAAGCCTCAACTATACGCCAGATACATTTTATATGGTTGCATCTGTCTTTATTCCTTGCATTCCTTATTTCTAAAGGCCATTATATATTTTTAACCCATTAAGAATACTCGGACTCTTGGATAGACTATATACAAGAGTCCGAGTATTCTTAATGGGTTAAAAAAATATATAATGGCCTTTAGAAATAAGGAATGCAAGGAATAAAGACAGATGCAACCATATCAGCTACCCAACAAAGGAAAACTAATGTATGATCAGAAAAAAAAGAATCTTGTCCTACATTACTAACTAGGCTGTTCTAGACAATTAAATGTGCTCTGATTCATTAAACATGCTCTAATTTGCTGACTGTTCCTTTTTCTTATTTTGGGACCATACATGGCTTAACCTACGTTGAATTCTGGCATCCATTTTCAGTTCCAAAGCTTTATTGTGGAAGTTGTTCTCTGTCTCGTACTATGTGTGTGTTTGGGAGGGGGAAAATCCTCTTGAGAACATGGGGTATATACATGTCGGCTCCCCTAAGCAATGAAATTAAATGTCATTTAATCATTATGTGTCAAGGGTGGCCAGGAAATGACTTCAGATCAGGGAATTTGTTTCCAGGACTGGAGCTATTTCAAGACTTCCTGTCTCATTAGATGGCTGGGTCAATTTCATAAATGTTTGACCAAAAGTCATTGCTTCTTGACATTTCAATGGGGTGTGTGTGTGTGTGTGTGTGTGTGCTTTTTTGCCAAAATAACAGTTACACAAATTGACTCAGTAACCCTGCTCTGCTGGTGGATTCTTACATTTTGCAGGAAACTTTCCCAAAGCCAGATGGTCAAGATACAAATAATGATTCTGATTTTCCCTAACAGCTAATTGACGGCACGGATTCCCCAGTTCTTAAGCAGTTAAAGGACTTGTTGCTTCAACAAGGCAACTCTTTGTACTGAACATAATCGGTGGTCAGTGCAGCTGGTGGACAAAAGATGGGTTGTTTTCATTGGGCCCTGGCAACACATTTTGGGGCTTAAAATTCTTTCTCTGCTCTCTCCCTCCCTTAAAGTTCATTGACAGCTTATTCCTGCTACAATTGTCCTCAACAACTATAAATCTCCAAATGGCTTTGAAAGTCTGATAAGAAAATAGACTCCAGATGAACACTGGGCAAAACAGATGCATGCTACACAAAACAAGCATTTTGTTGATTGCATCCTTTTGCTTTTGAAGCTGAACACCACCACCAGGGAGGCAGCAGAAAGACTGCATTTTTCTGCTCTGTGGAGATCTCTAAACCTGTCTAATAGCTCTATACTTGCAGTACATGTCTTTTTATATCTTTCATAATTCTTTTCAGATTTTTATACTTTTTCTCTCTATGCCAGATATAGATGTAGATAGATATAGATCCTCTACGCTTCTTTTTAATGACTGTATCTCATCTCCTGACGCTGGTCTATGACCGTATTCAAATAAGGCTTAGATTTGATACATGGATGTGAAATCAGACAGCTGAGTAGTGAAAAGACAGCTTAATGTTTTAAATCAATGCAATGTCATTTTTTTCCCCTTATTGCTCTCTACTCTGCCAGATATTATTTGAAAGTTCAAGCAAAGTGGCACTTTTCTGGGTGAAGAAAACCATGGTAGAATCGATACCAACTTGGTGCTGGCAGGAACCCATGTCAACCATCAGCGCCAGTCAATTTGAATGTTCAGTTGACTGAGATTCACGTCTAATGAATAATAATAATAATGCTGAAAGGGACCTTGGAGGTCATCTAGTCCAAACCCCTGCTCAGGCAGGAAACCCTATACCATTTCAGACAAATGGCTGTCTTCTTAAAAAAACTTCCAGTGTTGGAGCATTCACTGCTTCTGGAGGCAGATTGTTCCACTGATTAATTGTTCTAACTGTCAGGAATTTTCTCCTTAGTTCTAGGTTGCTTCTCTCCTTGATTAGTTTCCATCCATTGCTTCTTGTCCTGCCTTCAGGCACTTTGGAGAATAGCTTGACTCCCTCTTCTTTGTGGCAACCCCTGAGATATTGGAACACTGCTCTCATGTCACCCCTCATCCTTCTCGTCATTAAAGTAGACATACCCAATTCCAGCAACCGTTCCTTATATGTTTTAGCCTCCAGTCATCTTCGTTGCTCTTCTCTGTACTCTTTCTAGAGTCTCAACATCTTTTTTTACATCATAGTGACCAAAGCTGGATGCAGTATTCTAAGGCCTTGTAAAGTGGTATTATGTGGGCCTGTGTCTGAGCTGACAAAAGATAAGTTCCACATCAATGCCGTAATGTAAGTTAGCCAATAAAGTTCCCAGTCCCCATTCCACCTCCCATCCAATCCCAAATATCTCTTAGTATTTCTGTAGTAACATGAACATAGATGATTCCTTGAAGTAGGCAGTCTGGATATACTTTTATGTACAATGCTGCTACATAGTCTTTGATTTGTCTTGATTATTGGGTTCGATCTCCTTTGCTATCCAAGGCTAGAGTTGAACAGCAACAATTATGTTGTGATTGTATTTATTTTAATTATAGATTTCCAAACTGGGTGACATTTACACTAAAAAAAATATTTGATGTTGGAAATGGAAGGTAATGGTTTGTGTAGCCTAATGGCTTTAAAGAATTTGCTTTTTTTTGTTTTAATGGTACAAGAGAAAAAAGAAGTATGACATTAATGCTTTGTTGAAGATCATAGGCAAAAGTGTAGATTATAGATTTATAGATTTCCAAACTGGGTGACATTTACACTAAAAAAAATGTTTGATGTTGGAAATGGAAGGTAATGGTTTGTGTAGCTTAATGGCTTTAAAGAGTTTGCTTTGTTTTGTTTTAATGTACAAGAAAAAAAATAAGAAGTATGACATTAATGCTTTGCTGAAGATCATAGGCAAAAGTGTTGATTATTCATTGCAAGGTGGTATGGATCCATATATGCAGAACTAAAATGGTGGGCAAGGTCAAAGTTGATTGTTATGGAGGAAGACAAATCTTGACAGAAGTGAACATACGTAAACATTTTGCTTCCAATTGTCTTATAATGGCTACTACAGATACATGGATTGTCATGCAGAAACAGATACTGGAGCCATTAAATCTGCTGCTGGTAACAAACAGTTCATTCCCCCTCCGTTTTGTGCCTTACTTTTCTTAAACTGGCATTGCAACACTTTGTAAATGTACCCCTGATTTTTGAATCCGGGATTGTCAGAACCTGCCAAAATGGACAGATAAATCCCATCCACGGGGATTCCTAAAACCCAGTTAAATATAATTTGTTTGTAAAAGTTCTGCCTGAAAAGCAACATGTGCTTTTGATAGGGAGAATTGTGTTTTTAATAAAGGAGCAATGATGGCATGCAAAAAATCTAGCTCTGGAAAAGACCTATTAAACAACAAGGACAAAAACTACTTCAGATAAATTAGCGTTTACATGAGGCTAACTTAGAAGATCACCCAGAAGCATTCTTGTGCAAAATGAAGGCATCGGTGTGCTAATGAGACAGTCCTGATACCTGTCATATACCATCACAGTTGTCAGGACTGCACTAGTGATTGACGGGTTTCTAAGTGCAACTCAACTCATAGTCTGTAAGGCCCTTTGGGGCTCCAAACGAAGTATTTGTCACCTTTTCCAAAAAGCTTTGGTTCATTTAGTTTAAAGAAGAAAAGGTGAAAGTCCTCACCTATCTTGAGGTGTGATTAAGAGACAGTGTTTTTTTTTTTTCCTGGAAACACTTTGTACCAAGGCTAGTACCAAGGCTTTCACTTTCAGGTCATTTGGAAAGGCATGTTAAAAATTTAGCTGTTTGGGAAGGCTACCAGAAATTAAACAATTATGAAGTTTCGGTAAAGAAAGAAGCATAGCTGCAGCTGTGGATAAGGACAATTGATTTATCATTATCTTTATTTGGTGTGAATGCTATTCCTGGTGTTCAACACTGAGGGTCTTTTTAGATTAGAGCAGCGGTTCTCAACATGTGGGTCACGACCCCATTTGGGGTCGAACGAGCATTTCACGGAGGTCGCCAAACAACGCAGTCCGCCATTTTCCCCCCTTTTCCTTAGCTGTGCTACTCCCTCTTATTCTATTGGCTTTTTAAAGCCAATAGAATGGACTCTCTTGAATAGAGTCTAATTCTATTGGCTTTCAAAAGCCAATAGGAATTGTCCGGGCTATCTCTGCCCTGCTGAGCCGCCAAAAGTCCAGTCTGCAAACGGTTGCTGCAAGTTGTCTGCAGCGAAGGCGAGCTGTCTGGAAGTTTCCACCCTCCCTGCTGAGCAACTACTAAAAATGTAAGTCAAAGAGGGCCAGGGTGGGAGGTGGGAGGCCGGCGGGCGCAGGGAGGGTTGCTGGCGCGCGTGGGGCCCGGCAGGCGCCTTACCTCCCTTGGGCTGGGCCAGCTGGTGGCCCAGCTGGTGGTCGCCCTGAGCCATCGCTGCCCCTTGCCAGCTATGCCTCGGCCGGTGCAGGGGGCGTCACCACGCATGAGCGATGCTCCCAGGCAGGGAAATAGTCCTTGACTTACGACCGGTTGGGTAGTCCTTGACTTATGACCGATTAGGGGGTCGCGGCATTAAAAAGGTTGAGAACCACTGGATTAGAGCAAGGGTCTTCAAACTTGGCCCTTTTATGACTGGTGGATTTCAGCTCCCAGAATTCCTCAGCCAGCATGCCTGGCTGAAGTCTGGAGTGAAGTCCACCAGACATAAAAGGGCAAGTTGAGACAGCCTGTTAGAGTGATATCTTCAATTCACATGCTCTAGAAAGTGCTCACAGAAGAGCTGCTCTAGATCATCAAATGTCAAACACATCATTGATTTAATATCAAGTTCAAAAGGATGTAGGCAAGCTGATATTTTTTTTCCCTATTTTTTAAATAGTGTTCATAGTTGTTGAGCCTCCCAGGATTGTCTGCCATATAAATCCTTAAATAAAAATGTTTTTTAGGCATTCCTTGTGTTACCACGCACAACAATTTATACTCAGACTGAAAAATAAACCATTAAGTAAATAAAGAAGCATTTACCAATTTCTCCCCATTTTTTTTCTCCCAAAGGAACATACTCATTTACAAGAGGGGGGAAAAAAGTGAAATCTGAAATAAACTTCAAAATCATTCATTTCAAGATTCAGCAACTGTTTCTCCATAAGATATGTGTCACCTACTTGGCTCAGTTACAATAGATTTGTTTTTTTATAGTATCAAAGCCTTAGTAGTCTTATATAGTATTAAAAAATGTGTTAATGGTACTTCAAGTCTAATTTCCAAGATGTTTTTTTTATTAGGAGACAGTATTAGCAACAATCACTGTATTTGTGGCACTCTGTCAGATACTGAAGTGGACAAGTGAAAACAAGATGGAATTAAAAGCTGATATTAATATGCATAGAAACAGCTCTACTAAACTTCAGGAGAATACAGTCCAAAGTTTGAACTTCTGGGTTTGTATCTTTCCGTCAGGAGAAAGCAACTTAATCAACAACTTGTATTACAAGAAGCTTCACAAACTGGTTGCCTTCCCCTTTCATGGATCTAGGGGGAAGAGGGGTAAGGATTATGTCTCTTGTGATGATGTAAGGACTCAAGGCTAATTCCCCACTTGACCTCACCTTCCAGTCTGGCTGGCATGCTTCTTTCCTAAGCATGCACATGATTTGACTAGCTAAATCCACCCAAAGGAGGATTTAATGAGCTTCCCCTTTCTTATGAATGTCATTGCATTTCATGTCATCATTTCCCCAGGATAATAGAAACTGTTCATTTTCAGTTTTAGTCCCTCTCGATGGAAAGCACATGAGAGAGTGGTGTGGTGGCCTAGTGGTGAAGGTATTCACTTCACACTCAGAAGGTTGAGAGTTCAATCCAAGGGCAAAGAAATATATTTGCTGTGAACTCCACATGGCGTAAAGAAGGGAATCTGGCCAATGAAAGCTCAGCTCCATCCAGTCACCCCAATTCTACCCCAGATTAAGGGTTTACAGGATCATAAAAAGGGAGAGGTAAGCATATGAGAAAAGTACCATGAAGATAATTGGATTATTACCTTCACATTTGCACCTTAAATTAATTTGGGACCACTACTGTCTTTTAAAATAATTAGGAAGGATAATGGGACAAATTCCATTTACCCAACAGATATTCAGGAACAATTCATTCACAGACCCAACAGAGCTTGCCAGCATCTAAAGGAAGTATTGTCCCTCTAACCAGGAATAATTGTCTTAGGTCCTCTCTATACAAAGGGAAAATGATGTTCCTATACCTGTGGTGGCAAACCTATTGCACGCGTGCCAGAGACGGCACTCAGAGCCCTCTCTGTGGGCACTCGTGCCATGCCCCGAAGATGGCAACTGTCCCTCTTCAACCAGCCGCCCACTAACTCGCCAAGGTCCCACATGGCCAGATGCATCCCAGCACCATGCGCTCGCTGGCCTCTGTGTGCAAGGGCCAATGATGTCAGCCAGTAGCCGCCCCAGCCTGACCTTGCCCTGTGACAATGGCACCCCCGCCCTGCCTCACCTTGCTTCACCTCACCCAGCAGGACGAGCCTCCTGCCCACCGCCCCACCTGCCAGAGACTCCCTGGATCTCTCCCAACCATGCCCGGCCCCCACAGGCGTCCCTGCCCACAAGCAACATTGAGGTGATCATGCTCACCTTGTCCATTCTGCCATGACCACCACAGCCACACCCACCCAGTGAGCCATGCCCACCTGGCACCTGGCAATAAATAAGTGGGTTTTGGGTTGCAGTTTGGGCACTCGGTCTCTAAAAGGTTCGCCATCACCGTCTTATACTGAAACTGGGATTTCTTAGCTTCTGCTGAATTAAGAAACAGAAAATCATATGCTAAGTAAAGTGTCACTTTAGGGACAAGGAGTTCTGAGTTCATATCTGGAATCAATTAGTCTCCAAGGCATATTTGTGTATATGCATATACTCATTTCACTAGACCATTTTTTATAGAGTTAAGGTCCTTTCAAGTTGAGATCAACTTAGGGCGATTCCTGGCTTTTTGGCAATGATATGAATTCTTCTGTATAATGGAGCATGGAGGGAAGAAGAAGATGACTCCCTTCCTGTGGAACAGTGGTTCTCAACCTTTCTCAGGTTGAGACCCCACTTGCCCCGCCCATGCGCACGGCGACCCCGCGCCGAAATTTTTTTTTTAAAAAAAATTAAAAACAAAACAAAACAAAACAAAATGGTGGCCGCGATGGGCGGATCCGTGCATGCGCGGATCCACCCATCGCGTGCACCGCGCATGCGCGGATCCGCCTGTCGCGGCCGCCATTTTGTTTTATTTATTTATTTATTTATTATTATTTTATTATTTTATTATTTTTTGGCGCGACGGGTGGATCTGCGCATGCGCCAAAAAAATAAAAAAATAAAAAAATAAAAAAAATAAAAAAACAAAATGGCGGCCCGCGGTGTCCGGCGACCCCCGCGAAATGGTCGTGCAACCCCAAATGGGGTCACGACCCCAAGGTTGAGAACCGCTGCTGTGGAACATCATCCCTAAGAAATAAAATTGATCTTATCCCCCACCTTGACACTCTTTTGAAAGGCCCTGAAGACTTAATTTTGCCCACGGGCCTGGAGACCCCAGAGCCCATAAGTGGCTAGTTTGATTATTGTCATCAGCGGAGTGGGAGTTAATTGAGTTTTCCATTTGAGGTTTTACTTCTATAAAGTTGGCCAGAATCACTGCAAGTTAAGCATCCCTATACATTTTATTATAAAAATAAATAATGACAATGATCATGTCGATGATGAACTGATTTCCATCTGTAGACCACAGTTTTAGGATTGCTTATCATCTCCCATCTAACCACTGACACAGTTTAGCTTTCCAGCTTCTATCTGGTTTGATCCTTTTTGTCACATTTCTTGAAAAAGTTCATCAAAGGATCAGAAGCCATTACAATTAATCATCAAAAACGTGGATTGCAGTTGTTCTTCTCCACCTCTCTCTGTATTTTTTTTTCTGAGGCTACATAAGTTTTTGATGATTGCCTATACTACTTACTCACATAATACAATTCCTCTGTGAGTAATTTACTTATTCACACATTTTGTTGGTATGAATCATTGAATAATTACAGAATCATTGATAATTACAGACACACAAAACTAGTGTGTCATTGTTAGTTTTTGTTTCTGGTTTGTTTTTTTTAGGTGAAAAACACCCTATGATTTAAAGCTCTTTAGCTTTAATAGTCTCCGTACAGTTTATTACTTTTCCTCTCTCATTTCATTAAAATTGAGTAGACAATAATGCAGCATTTGGAGTCTCCATTTGTGCCTACAATACATCAGACTCAGGATTTCTTCATGGTGTTTCATTTACTCTGAAATATTAAAACACTATTAATATCAATAAAGGAGGTTGTGTCTTAAGCCTAATATTTATAGCAATAGAAAGTAAATAAATACCTTTGATTTGATAACTAATGGGGGGGAAATTATACCTGGATTAATTGTACTCCATTAGGGCTTACCTCACATGTAATGATTTCCTGAAATGATATAACTTCTCATGCTGTTTTTTGATGCTGGCCAGGAAAAGCGCACAAATGCAAGAAAGAGTAGACACCACAGACATGCCTAGTGGTAAATGCATCTGTTTTAATAGCATTTTGCCACAATCATTCAGATGGAATGAGCCAAAAGGTAGAGGTAATTTGTGCACCTTGATTTGAGTTTAAATGTTTATCACATAGTACTCAGCCTCTTAACAGTTTCCATGAATAAAATCACCAGGAATGATTAAGGTGCAATATCTATATATTTATATTTATATATCTATATATCTATCTCACTCTATTAGATGATATAGATAGATATAGATATAGATATATAGATATAGATATAGACAATGCTTTTTTTGTAAAAAAAGAAAAAAGGTGCGGGAACTCACACATATCATACAACCCGCCTTGCCTACCTTACAAGGTTCCATCCAAAAAAGGTGCTGGAACTCCATTCTGGGAGTTATATGAGAAAAAAGCCCTGGAGATAGAGATAGAGATAGAGATAGAGATAGAGATAGAGATAGAGATAGAGATAGAGATAGAGATAGAGATAGAGATAGAGATAGAGATAGAGATAGAGATAGAGATAGAGATAGAGATAGAGATAGAGATAGAGATAGAGATAGAGATAGAGATAGAGATAGAGATAGAGATAGAGATATATAATTCATTGTGCGTATACACATGTCCTTTTCTCTAGTTGGCTTATGTTTTGCAACAGAAAAAGAAAGAAAGATAAAGAAAGAAAGAAAGAAAGAAAGAAAGAAAGAAAGAAAGAAAGAAAGAAAGAAGGAAGGAAGGAAGGAAGGAAGGAAGGAAGGAAGGAAGGAAGGAAGGAAGGAAGGAAGGAAGGAAGAAGGGATTCTTCCACCTTAATCTGAATTCGCAGGTTTACTCAGTTGTTTTATATCCTGTTTTTTCTCTAATAATTCCAAGTGGTATCTTCTCAAGCCACACAACTTGGTTAAGGATCAGAGACAGAGATAGACACTGAAAGAGAAAGAAAAAAAGAGAGAGAGAGAGAGAGAAAGAAAGAAAGAAAGAAAGAAAGAAAGAAGGAAGGAAGGAAGGAAGGAAGGAAGGAAGGAAGGAAGGAAGGAAGGAAGGAAGGAAGGAAGGAAGAAGGGACTCTTCCACCTTAATCTGAATTCCCAGGTTTACTCAGTTGTTTTATATCCTGTTTTTTCTCTAATAATTCCAAGTGGTATCTTCTCAAGCCACACAACTTGGTTAAGGATCAGAGACAGAGACAGACACTGCTCAAAGTCACCCATTTAACTTCCATAGGCAAACGTAGACTTGAATCAAGATAATTCTTCTCTAGCAGTGGTTCCCATCCCACATTACACTCTTTCCTTTCTGCAAAATGTTTATCACTGTACAGAAAAGGCCTGATTTGGATCGTGCCAGACAGGCAGAAGTTAATTGGACATATAGGGGTAGAAGCTTCGGAGAACTGTCATTTATCAATATCTGGAAAGTATATGTTATCTCCCTTGGTGTACAATCAGGGTTTATCTTTAGCTCATCACACAAAGGATGGGAGGAGTGACCCTGCATTCTACCTTATAACTGTCATTCTCACGACATCAGCGTTAAGAGCTTTTGGTGAGTCTAAAAAAGAAAAAAAAAAGGAGTATCTCGAACATAGGTTCAACAGAAGGGCGGTTCCACTGTGAGATAATTTAAAAAAAAAAAGTACTCTGAGTCCATCATCTAGACATTCTGGGGGAAAAAAAGGAATTCAACAGAATCAAAGAAATACTTCATCTTCCAGAGATATTATCTATCTCAGTTCTCAAAATTCTGAACTCCAACATCTTGGCATTAAAGCATATTAGGAAAGGCAGTAAGAATCCTGCTTTCTTGATTATGCTTTGTAACCTAACTAACCTTTTAAATTCTGTCAATCTCTCAGCATATCAATACACAGGACTTGGTGAGAATACCTTGGGTGGGAAGTCCAACTTGCCAGCTGTTTATAAGATTTCGTCTACTGCCAACTACAGTAAGTCCACCAGGGCCAAAATATGAAAGGAACTCATCAATTAAGCAAGTGTCCCACTAGCAGTCATGCCTGGGAAGTCTGCAAATAATACAGCTGTGGATGCAGTTTTCTTCTGTTGAATTTGATTTATGCCATCAATTATATTGTCTTATTCTTGTTCAGGTTATTGAAGTTCAGCTTCTAGTCTATCAAACATAGTCATAGGCTGAGGTTTCTAGCTAATTAGGTACACTGGCAACCCTTGCCTTTGTTTTCCTAGACAGGCAGGGAAATTGCAAGGGCTGGAATAAAAAGGCTAGATGATAAAAAGACAAAGGTCTTAGATGGCAGTCAGGTCAATGAAGACCTACAACTACTTAAAGTACTCATAAAACTCCCGCTGCCTAGGGTGACACAAGTTAAGTATAACTATGTAGCTTCTATAGAGCAACAACAAAAACTGCACTCAGGGAAAACCCTACCAACTTCATCACATCAGTGAGTTTACTAGTAGGTTACATATCAAACACAAGGCCTATAAGTGGCATCCTGTATGTTGACATACAGCTGGGAAGACAATTGGGGGAACTGTCCATTTTACGGGTAGGAATCATTGGTTGCAAAGATGATATTTCAGGGCAAAGAACTGAAGTTAGGAGGAGGAGGAGGAGGAGGAGGAGGAGGAGGAGGAGGAGGAGGAGGAGACTATGCATGGCTACTAATTTGATTCTTTGTGTTGATGATGATAGTAAGGATTTATTAAATTTGTAGAGAGGACTCTCTCTTACCATCAGATTCCCTAAACTTGGAAGAAAACTTTAGCTGAGAGATACTGTCTAGCTCCAGAGCTTCCATGGCTGAGAATTAACTTGAACCTGGGTCTGCCTCATTCTGTTCTTTGGTTTATTAGACTTGTGTCCCATTGTATCCCAAAAGTCAAGGTTGCTTCTAATCCAACTCTTCCCAACCTCACAATGCAGGATGTCTTTGCTTAGAAACTTTGTGGCCATGCTATGAACACATCAAAAAGAAAAAGAAAAGAAAAAAGGAAACATGACCACATACTTTGTTGAAGTTTGTCCTCCTTTTTAAACACCATGCAGAAAATATCCCACCCCAGGTTATCTATTTTTCAGCAGCTATGTTCCTCTAAAGGGCTAAAACAAAAAGTTAAAATAAGAAAACAAACGAGTCACCAACTCATTCCCTCAACTTCCCCTCACACTGTTGTGCTGCATTTGAACCAAGATATTACATGGGTTTGGGGGTTCTCTTGCCATTTCCAACTGCCTTTATGAGTTCAGAATAAATTAACAGCCAGACTGGAATAGAAGTGTTTTATCAGAAGTGTTGGCTTAGAAAAGAAAAAAAAAAGAAGCATTGAAATTCACTTAATGGCTCCTTGTTAAGACTTACGAAATACTCTTCATTTAATTGACTGAAATCACATATATTGCCTGGCACAGTTAAGCACTTCTGGAAAGAAGGTATACCTGCATTCATGAGCTGTCAGGTTCTCAAACAGCTGTACCCTAGATCTTTTCCAAACAAATAAACACTTTTTCAGTTACTCTGCTCTATCAAGCATTTCCCCCCCTTGCCACTAAGATGAAAAGAGATTAGCCAAAGAATAGGCTTTTTAAAGATCTGACCAAGGATATTTATTAGAAGGAAGCTAATGGTTCTACACAAAAATTCTAGGAAATAGGCTGCTTTCAAACACCATCTATTTATAGGCAAATTTAGGATTTCAACCCCCTTGCCCTTTTCTATTATTTGTTCTATATGGAAGGCTAAAATGGGTTGCACTTGTAAAGCTGTGACAGTCTGGATTTCCTTGGCAGTGTTTTTTTATGTCTTCTTTCAAGATTTATGTATTTGACCTCTCATCTATTGTCTTTGGATTTTTGGAGTTGCCTCCCGAATAAATCTTAACCAGATATGATTCAGCTTAACTTTCCAAGATCAGCTAAAGCCAGCAGAGGCTGCCACTAGCTATGCCCAATGTATATGCCCGAGTGCATAGAGCCTACCACCATGTCTTTATAAATTTCATGGGTCAAATAATACACCAGATGTGATCACAGTTCCTACATGGAGTTATTTAGCTTCAGTTATTTATTCTGATGTGCTTATATTACACATTATACCATAAAGCAGGGGTCTTCAAACGTGGCCCTTTTATGACTTGTGGACTTCAACTCCCAGAATTTCTCAGCCAGTGTGCCTGGCTGAGGAATTCTGGGAGTTGAAGTCCACAAGTCATAAAAGGGCCACGTTTGAAGACCCTTGCGTTAATACAATGTGTTTATATGCATGTATCAAAGCAGCAATCTATATTTGGCTTTTATTTCTGGAAAGTTAAGCACGGACAGCTCTATTTAGTACTTGATGGAGAACCATAGTTGTAAGCTGGGGCAGAAAATTGGAAAACCAAGTAACAAACATCCTGGGAAAAATTAAAGGCAAACATCCTCTTTTCCTGCCTTGACATGTTTATATGTTACTACGAAGTGAATTGAAAAAAAATAAGTTTGTTTTAGGTTCTGATTGTCTTTCTCTTATCTTTTGCTAACATAACAACATGACTTTTTCTTTATTTTCCTTACAAAAGTTACACATCAGATTGTAGATGATAGAGAGAGACAAAGAAAGAGATGGAGCTTTTTTTTCCCAATTCTTCTAAGTCTTCTGACTGCCTAAAATATACCTATGAACAAACCAAACATTCATCTAAAAGGTCTGAAATGATCCCAAATCATAGTCTGAAGGCTCAGAAGAAGAAAATACCACTGTGAGCTTTTGCCAACATCTGACAAAGTTCACAGCATATAAAATTCTTTTCAAGCCTTCATTTACGAATGCAGAAGAGTCTTTTCCATGTCTGTTGTCTCTTTTTGACATCCCTGATCTGCATCCTTTAAAAAAAAGAAAGGATCAAGAGGGCAGATAAACCGGGCCTTTAAACTTCTAACGTTCAAAAAACCCACCCTATTTATAATGTATATATTTTATTGCTGATCACAGAAATCAAAGTCAGGGAAAAAGTTTCAAGCAAAAGTGGATTATTTTTCCACTGTCCATCTCTAACCACAAGGGAATATTCTAAAACTTATCTGCCAGCTTTCAAAGTAATGTCGATCAAAATACCTAGGTCACCAGCACCAGCACCAGCACCACACAAACAGAGATGCTATTTCAGTCCCCCCCCCAAAAAAAACCTGAATAGATTTCTCTTTGAGCCAATTACACTGTTTTGTAATATTCATGTCTGAGTTTGTCAAGATCCCCATAAGTACTTTTTCAAAAGACAAATGGAATTCTTGATGTTTTATTTTTCCCTTGAAGATGTTTTGCTTCTCCTCCAAGAAGCTCTTCAGTTCTTCTTCAGAAATGGAAGAAGCTTCTTGGATAAGAAACAAAACATCTTCAAGCAAAAACAAAGTCCAGTTGCCTTTTGGGACAACCATGACCTGGATGAATGAGAATCTCCGTAGAGATTGTCAAAGGAACCTGTCTGAAGGTAAGATACAAATATATTCTTAAATGACAAAATGCTATGTGCAAAAGCAGGAACTGCCAGTGAGAAAAGGGTTGTCCCTGGTGGTGGGATTCAGCCAGTTTGCACCAGTTTGGCAGATCCAGTAGCTAATTTTTTTGTTGCCCAGGCCCAGAATGGATTTCTGGAAGTGGCATCCACACAGAGAACTGGTTGTTCACATACAGTATTTGAATCCCACCACTGGTTGTCCCTGTTGTCCAGAAATCCTTCATCCAATTGACATCTGTCCACAAATTCTGTCAATTCATTCCTTTAAGTAATTGAATGCATGATGAGAAATGGAACCAAAAAAATAAGATTTAAAAAAGAGAGGAGGAGGAGTGTTTACTGACTCTAAAACAGGGGTGTCAAACTGTTGGCCCGCAGGCCGGATGCGTCATGGTGAAACTGCGCCCATCCCATTGCTGGCAATGGAGAAAAATTCACGATACATCACGATACATCACGTGACTTTGTGAGTTTGACACCCTGCTCTAAGGGTAACGGTAAAATTTCCGATTCTAGGGGATGGTGTTCATCTCTGTTTCTTAGCCAATAGAGCCAGCATTGTTGGAGGGCATTTTCATGGTCATGTAGCCAGCGTGACTCTTCCAGTCAACATATTCTGCAATGCCTTCAGTGTGGTTTGTAGCTGGTCATGACTACATCCAACTGGACATGATGATCCATGGTGGCGCAGAGGTGAGAATGCAGTACTGCAGGCTAACTCACTGCTCACTGCCAGGAGTTCGATTCTGACTGGCTCAAGGTTGACTCAGCCTTCCATCCTTCCAAGGTCAGTAAAATGAAGACCCAGATTGTTGGGGGCAACAGGCTGGTTATCTAAACCAGACATGTCAAACTGCCGGCCTGTGTGCCGGATGCATCACGCCAAAACCGCGCTCACACCATTGCTGGCAATGGGGAAAAAGTCATGATACGTCGTGCAATGTCAGGTGACATCGCGAGTTTGACCTGCCTGATCTAAACCACTTAGATAGGGCTGTAAAAGCACTACAAAGTTGTATATAAGTCTAAATGCTACTGCTATTGCTTCCCACCCCCACTTCCTCCCCCCAAAAAACAACTTATCAGATGGATTGGATTCTCTTCTTAATATAATTCATCCTTTCTCAATAGTTTCCTTCCTCAGTGCAGATACCTGAATAAGGACTATGAATAGCATTTGTCTTCTTGGTACATCTAGCTAATACACATTTTGTATGATGAGTGTCTGTGCATGTATACATCTTTGTTTTAAATATGCTTCAGTTATTTGGGGAAATCACCACACGATATCCCAACAGGCATTTTCTTTCCACAATAGAAGCACGTTCTTTGCCCATATGTTGCATTGCATCCGTCTACCTTTCGTCGGTCTCATGGCAAGCATAAAATGGTTGAATTCACTATCAATTACAGGTTGGAACAAGTTTGATTTCAATTATAATAGGAGAGCAAAAACAGCTGGGAAATCCCCGAGGGGAAATGCAAGAATCAAGGGGGTGAATGGATCATTAAGCAGTACTAATTAGGGACAGATGAACTTGAGATATATAAAAAAAATCTTGTTGCTGTGCTTGCTTCTTCCTTGTGATGGTTTCAGAACAGCACCTAGTCGGGCTGAAGCTACCAGAATGTTGATATAATTGCTACCTCATTTGTAGTTGTGACAATTGGCCTAACTTTTAAAAAGTGCCAGAAGACATCAACCACCATCATCACATCAACTAAATTAGGGAAACTTCTGCTTGCTGAAATGCTACCCAGATTAAACAGTTGCTTCAACTGCAGACTTCTGAAAGCTTGAGCCAAAGTAAATGCAATAAAATAAAAAAATGTGCCAAAAATTACTTTTAATCACAAAAGTATTATGTAATAATAATAATAATAATAATAATAATAATAATAATAATAATAATAATAATAATAATAATAATAATAATAATAATAATAATAAAAACTTCTGCACCACGTAGCTTTCTGGGCTGGTCTGTAAGAATCACACCAGCAAAATGTGTTACTTCCATAGATGGAAGATAACACAGTCATCAGGGTTTCAATGTTCTGCAAAGACATGTACCTATTCTACATCAAGCTCTTAAGAGAAACCATTCTTGGTGTGCCCTCTATTTAGTATGCCCTCTAGATCTTTGGCAACATCTTAATTCTCATTCAACAAGCCTATACTTGTAGGGATTGAGGAAGCTATGGTCCCACACATGGAAATGTCTTGAGAATCTTAGCAAACTGTAGGGCTCAAACAACTATGAACATCAACATCATAGTACTTTAGGGAACTGGAGGCTAAAACATATAAGGAAGGGTTGCTGGAATTGGGTATGTCTAAATCAGGGGTGTCAAACTGCCAGCCCATGGGCCGGATGCGTTATGGCAAAATCACGACCACCCCATTGCCAGCAATGGGAAAAAAAGTCATGATACATCGCAACACATCACGTGATGTTGTGAGTTTGATACCCCTGGTCTAGATTAATGAAGAGAAGGATCAGGGCTGACATGAGAGCAGTGTTCCAAGATCTCAGGGGCTGCCCCAAAGAAGAGGGAGTCAAGCTATTCTCCAAAGCACCTGAAGGCAGGACAAGAAGCAATGGATGGAAACTAACCAAGGAGAGAAGCAACCTAGAACTAAGGAGAAACTTCCTCAGGCAGGACAATTAACCAGTAGAATGGCTTGCCTTCAGAAGTTGTGGGTGCTCCCTCACTGGGGGCCTTTAAGAAAAGACTGGACAGCCACTTCCCTGGAATGGTATAGGGTCTCCTGCTTGAGCAGGGGGTTGGACTGGAAGACCTCCAAGGTCCCTTCCAATTCTGTTATTCTGTTATCATTTTTCTGGTTTCCTTTGAAGTCATCATAGCTCATTGTATGAACATTTAGAGGCAAATGATTAAAGATGCATTACGTACTTAAATTCTACTCTCCCTAGGTCTGCAATAAAACAATATGATTTTTTTAAGTAGGGACTGGAGGCTAAAACACATAAGGAACGGTTGCTGGAATTGGGTATGTCTAGTTTAACAAAGAGAAGGATGAGGAGGGACATGATAGCAACATTCCAATGTCTCAGGGGCTGCCCCAAAGAAGAGGGAGTCAAGCTATTCTCCAAGGTGCCTGAAGGCAGGACAAGAAGCAACGGATGGAAACTGTTCAAGGAGAGAAGCAACCTAGAACTAAGGAGAAACTTCCTGACAGTTAGAACAATTAACCAGTGGAACAACCTGCCTTCAGAAGCAGTGAATGCTCCAACACTGGAAGTTTTTAAGAAGAGACTGAACAGCCATTTGTCCAAAATGGTGTAGGGTTCCTGCCTGAGCAGAGGGTTGGACTAGATGACCTCCAAGGTCCCTTCCATCATCACCATCATCATTTATTAATGTATTTATTATTATTATTATAGGGTAGTGTGAAAGGAGAGCTTTCATGCTACCCTTTAAGATAAATCTGAGATGATTGAGATAAATCTGAAAGCCACATTTGCATGTTTAGTTTTTAGGTAGTAAAAAATTTAAAAGAGAATAAAAGAGAAAAGAGACAGGGGGGGGGAGAGACACTTTACCAGCATGCTGGGACATTGATGTCAATGGAAGAATATAGTGTGTACTTAAATTTCACCCACTGAAATTCCTGGAGGGTAATCTGGCTTGTTTTGTTTGAATCACACTGCATGCTAAAAAGCCATTCCTTTGGTTAAACACAAAGCTTACAATGAGTGCTTTGTATGAAATCGCCTGTATACACTGATAGAATGCAGTTAATGGCATCTTAATGGGAAGATGTTCTCCTTAGATAGCTGCTTGGTATAAAGAACATCTCTCTTTAAAGGGTTCCAAAAATTCACTTCCCAGAGCTGCTAGAAAATTCCCCTTTCCTTCCCTTTCTCCCTGTCATTCCTAAAATATGGAATAAATTCCGTTGGAAGCTCATCTTGGACCTCACATCTTTCCATTTTAATTATTTAATGTTGGCAAGGTACCAGGGCAATTTGGAAATAAACCTCTGTTTGGTTATCAATGACAGACACTCGCAGATAAAGAACTTTTGTTATACACATAAGAAAACTACAACATTACATTACTTTTCGACATAATTGCCATTCAGATTGAGGCACTTGTCATAATGTGTTACAAGGTTTGAAATTCCTTAGTAGCTACTGAGTGCCAAATCTGGGCTCTGAGGGAATGGGTGATCAAACATATCCCAAAAGAACTGCTTCAAATACTGGAAGAATCCAGAAATACCGCCTATGGAAGAATGGACTTTGAAAGTAACAAATTTGGCGGAAATGGCGAAAATATCAGCATACTTGAAGGATCGCTCCAATGAACAATATTTGACAGACTGGAAACAGTGGATAGACTATATACAAGAGAAACACCAATCAAACAAAATGTATCTGGCGTTTAGTTAAGGCTCGACGTGAGGAGGGAAGAATGTTTACCAAATCAAACGTTTACAAAAACTACCACCTAATGTATGTTTATGTTCTATGACGAATGCCTCTTAACATGAGCTTATGCCTAATGTTGTTTGCTTTAATATTGATAAAGTGGATTAAATTTCTATCTCAGGTTATGAAACTTCTACCTCAGGATCTTTGGTTAGGGACTATAAAAGATTGCACTATTACTGAGACGAAGTTAATTCAGAAGCGCGAATGAATAATATGTGATAGACTAGATATAGTAGATAGTCCATATATAAGATTTACCTCAGGTCATTAAACTTTTACCTCAGGATTTTTGGTTAGGGATCCTAAAAGATTGTACTAATACTGAGATGAATAATATGTGATAGACTAGCAACTGTGGATAAACTATAGAAAAGAGAAACACCAATCAAATAAAGTGTAACAGGCGTATAGTTGAGGCTTGATGTGAGGAGTGAAAAATGTTTACCAAACCAGACGTTTACAAAGATTAATACTTAGTGTTGTATACCAGGTGCTATGATAATTGATGCATACTAAGATTTTATGTTCAATGCTGATTGTTTTAATAGACCTCAAGAGACTGAATCACTACATAATATACAAAAAGTTCAAGATGCAGTCTCTCAAATCCATTCTGGCCAGCATCCGACACATATCAGGGGAGGCAAACCGCCAAGCGGATTCACTAAGCAGAGTCACGGTGGATCACGCAGAGTGGAGACTGGACCCGACCCTGTTCGAGGCAATCCCGAACAGGTTCGGCCGCCCACTAGTGGACCTCTTCGCTTCCCCCAAGAACACTCAGCTCCCCTGATTCATATCCAGGTTCCTAGCCTGGGGGGCGGAGGGGACGGACGCCCTCAGATGCAGGTGGCCTGTGAGCATTATTGTGAACCAATACCACACCGGAACTCAGCATGCCCCAATGCTTGTTATGGATGGTTCATCTGAGTTTTTGTAACATTTCACAGTAGATGTCTGAATTGATGGTCAAACCACGCTCCGTGAACTTCACTAGCTGTACTCCTTTGGCATCTTCATATTTGGTGGGATTTTCTATGGCACCACTTCTAGTGGTGGTGTTGGTTTACAATAAAATACTCACCCGCACACCACTAGGCGCACCCAAGAACTTATGAAGCAGTTCCGTTGAGATGTTTTTGATCACTCCCCATAGCCCAGATTTGGCACTGAGCAACTACTACTAAGGAATTTCAAATCTTGTAAGGCGTTATGACAAGTGCCTCAATTTGAATGGCAATTATGTCAAAAGTAATGCACTGTTGTAGTTTTCTAATGTGTATAATAAAAGTTCTGTATCTGTGAGTGTCTGTCATTGATTACCAAACGGAGGTTTATTTCCAAATTGCCCTTGTAAAAGGTTGCTCCTGTCCAGTCCTTCCCAACACTCTCTCTCTCTCTCTCTCTCTCTCTCTCTCTCTCTCTCTCTCTCTCTCTCTCTCTCTCTCTCTCTCTCTCTCTCTCTCTCTCTCTCTCTCTCTCTCTCTCTCTCTCTCTCTCTCTCTCTCTGTGTGTGTGTGCTCATCTCTATTTCTTAGCTGAGGGAGGCATTGTTTCCATGTTCAGTGGCCAGTATGACTGTATCCTGAGGTGCATGGAATTCTGTTACCTTCCCACCTAAGTGGTATCTATTTATCTGCTCATATTTTCATACTCTCAAACTGCTAGGAGCTGAGGCAAGTAATGGGAGCTCACCCTGTTGCATGGTGTGTGGGTCTCAAACTTGGGCTGTAAGCTTTCCAGCTGACAAACTCAGCATATTTCACCGCTGAGCTACCGTACCACTTGTTTAAGGGCGGTAGCAATTTTTAATGGCTACGTGTTGTAATTGTTTCCTTGTTGATGGATTCAAGACATGCCTTAAGGAGGTAGACTCTTCTCCCACCCCACCATATGAAATGATTCTTTAGTACTATTTTTTGCCTTAATTTTGGGGGAAAACATTCGAAGTTTCTGGACACATTTGGAAATATTTCCCCATATGAGACTCTCAAGCAAAAACATGGATCTTCATGTTTCAGATAGAAGCCTAGCTTAATGAGCTATTATGTTTGTGTATCCTTGGGTCCATATGATTAGTGCACATATAAAGCCTCAGGTCTTCCTTTTATATATCAGCAGGATGGGCAACTTGAAACACATCTAAGTATAACCAGGAGAACTATATTGCCTTCATTATTCTGCATAGCCCTTCAGATCCTTCCACTTTCTAGATCAAACTACTGACTCAGGGTGATCCTAACCATTAAAACTGAAATTTAGCATGGTGACACCATGGGAAGAAACGCTTCCTACCTTGAGATGATAAGAAATTAATTAGAAACAAATTTCAACAGGTACACTGCCTATTTAAAACAGTTCTTTAGATATTGAACAGTTTTACTACTGATTGCAGATAGATTCTTTACATTTGTTGTCCCTCCCAAAACACTTGTAAAAAATTTTTTCAATTTAGAAACACCGAGGTTGCTGATTTGTCATTGATTTATTCTGTTTGTGTTAGAAGAATACAATCTCTGAATGCTCGTGGCTCCATTGGTACATTACATTGCTGTTTCCTAGGATTTAAAAAAAAAAAAAAAATTTCCAATCTAGTGCCCAGGTCTTCAAAGTACTAATTAATACAATTCTAGACAGGAATATTTGATTTTAAAAGTCAATATTGTCAGAGAGAGATTGTCCCATTGGGAAGAGGGATCAAGGGAGGATCAATCTGGAATCATTATGTAGACCCAAGAGGGCAAGATCTGGCCCACCCCTCCCTTGAATATTGTTGAACCTTATCTAGTTTTTTCTATCAGTTAGCTGTCAGACTGGAAAGATTCCTGTGAAATAGGCAAAAAACAATAAAGTACATATTTGAACTCTTCACATGTGAGGCTAATTGTTTGTGCCTGATAATATTCATGAATATTAAATCTTTCTTTCTTTCTTTCTTTCTTTCTTTCTTTCTTTCTTTCTTTCTTTCTTTCTTTCTTTCTTTCTTTCTTTCTTTCTTTCTTTTTCTCTCTCTCTCTCTCTCTCTCTCTCTCTCTCTCTCTCTCTCTCTCTCTCTCTCTCTCTCTCTCTCTCTCTCTCTCTCTCTCTTTCCATTTCCTTGTTATAAAATATTATTTTGGTATTGACAAATATTGATCGGTTGATTGACTGATTACCATCAATTTTGTGTCAACTATTGGTGCAGATGTTCTCCAGATGTTCTCCTGTCTCCAACATGGTCTTTCAGGTCTTCCAATAGCTCACCCATCCCTATTAAAATCTGCCTTGTTGCTACTCGTCCTCTTTCCTCCCCACCTTTCTCAGCATTATAGATTTCTCAATGTAGCTGGCTCTTCTTATAATGTGTCTGAATTAGAATAGAGTGAGTCTGATCATTGGTGCCTAAAATAAGATTGATTTGTTCCATGATACTCTTTTCACCCTGCATCTTCAAAAATCTGACTTTTGCTTCTACGGGGAAAAAATGCCTACATGATTATGATACTTATATTTTCATATCATGGCATTTGAATATCATTTAACAGAGCTTCATTGCTACACTACAAATAGAGTATATATCTTGAATGGAAACTATTGCATAAATTGACATACTAGAGCAGAGGTCCCCAACCTTTTGAGCACCAGGGACTAGTTCCATGGAGAGAGGCTTTTCTGTGGACCAGAGGGGGCATGGTTTCATATATTGCCTGCATCCAGTGATGGGGCTTTGTTTATTTGCACGGATCAGTTTCTGGCATGCTGTGGCCCGGTGCCGTTCCACGGACTGGGAGTTGGGGACTCCTGCACTAGAAATCTATGCTACTTAATAAACAACATTTTAGAAGTTTTTCCACAATAAGACAATAGTTTACTAATCTATTGGTCAAGCCCTGACATACGTTTGCTTTATTTCTACTCCCATTTATGTTTAAAGGGCAGTTTCTTATCAAAAACACAAATGTGCATTTATTTGACTGCAAATAAATTAGCATTTTTCTGAACAGTTAGTGAACATATACAGGTATGGCCCAGAATCCAGTACAGATATTGCAGATATTAAGTTTCTATGTCTTTATCGTTTATTATCCTAGTAGAGATAAAATGATTATAAGAGAGTGAAATCATATGGGAGCTTAAACCTTTCTCTCTATCAAGCCAGACATAACCAGAAATGAACTGATAAATTATGAGACTAGCTCTCCTAAGTGATTTCTTCCTTCACTGATTCCTTCCATCATTTTTTCATTCCCTGATTGGTTACAGCCATGATGGGATCACATTCCTTCAGTAAAGTATGCATTGGATGTAAGTAAACAGTACTGAAGATAATATTTCTATAGATAATCAGGAAGGAAGGAAGGGAGGGAGGGAGGGAGGGAGGGAGGGAGGGAGGGAGGGAGGGAGGGAGGGAGAGAGGGATTTAAAGGGAACTCTATAGTTTTAGTTCTAGAAGAAGCTATAACAAGATGCAATGAAAACCAGGTGATTAATGAATATTTAACCTGCATTTTTTTCTTCATTTCCTTTAAACTTATTCCAGTGGGCTGGATTAATCTATATTTTAATGCAGGCTTCTGATTTTTTTTTTAAAAAAACTAACTGCACAAAGACAAAAGAAAGAAAATGAATTTAACGAATGTTGCAGGAAAAGATGCTTGACAATTCTGTATGAACGGTGACAAAAAGATTACAGATAAATCCAGGAAACATAATGAAAAGCACTGTTACAGTATAAGTAGGCTAAGAGAATGACTACATAAATAGAACAAATGGATAATTAAATTAATAAGTTTGTTTGATAACCATCTATCTTCTCTGGATTTCTTTTTTTGGAGGGGGGATTGCTTAAAAAGGGATCATTTCTTTCGTAATTATTCTCAATTTGTTCTTTGTTTATTATTGTAGTTGCATTTCAGAAATTGAGCAAGATCAATTAATATTTTACGGTTCTTGCAGGGATGTGTAAAAATATGCGAGAAAGATCTTGACGTACAGGGCAAAAGAAATGATGGCTAAGGGATGGCCAGATAAAAGAGGGTACAGCCTGACATTGCATAATGGGAAAAAAAAATAGGTTTAGGAAGGGGCTAAATTCTCAGGCTATAAAGGAAATGGGCAAAAATTTATACTTTCAGATTTGCAATATTCTTTTAATGCAGCCTTACAATAAAATTGAATTAGTTCATCCAGTTATGTTTCCTGTCTAGTGTGCCTGAAAGGACTGACAGGATGTCCACACAATATATATATGTATATATATGTAGGTCTTTGGTTCTTCGGGTTTTCTCCCGCATAGAATTTGAAGTGTCTTGGCGACATTTTGACGAAGTCCCATTCGTCATCTTTAGGCTGGTGCTTTCGGCTTCGTGCTTCTAGAAGCACGAAGCCGAAAGCACCAGCCTGAAGATGACAAATGGGACTTCGTCGAAACGTCGCCAAGACACTTCAAATTCTACGCGGGAGAAAATCCAAATACAAACACCCGTGAAAACCTCAGAAAACATATATATGCCATGTCCTGTTGGACTCCATAAGATATCAAAAGGTCTCAGAGTAAAACTGCCCCAATCACTTCTTATTTCGCATGATATTCTGCCACCCAATAAATTCCCTAATTGTATTTGCATATCACGCAGTTCTTCTCCCTTCCCAAATGAATTACGGAAAAAAGCTCTCTAAATGCATCCATGAATATTACAGTGTGCATCAACAGAAGCATACCTGTTTTTCAGAGTATTATTTTTCAAAATAATTCTCTTATTACAATGTAATGTTAGATACTCTGTTAATCTAGTTTTATTGTCACATCGTTGCTCACTTATTCGCAGGGATATGCTCCAGAAAGAAGTTTATTTTCAAATTACTAAGAGAATAGTAAGAATATGATGAATATTCTACCAAGGCAACAGATGGATAAAAGAGGCTAAGTCTGCAGCCAGGAAGCAATGTATACATTTTGACAAGCAGTTATCATGAAGGTAAAAGAAAGGGGCAAGAAGCACATTCAAACTGGTAAGATTCTGTTATTATAACTTTGCAATAAAAGTAGTGCTGACTTACAAGGCATTGGATTTCTGGTCTGATTTTCGTTGAAGAGATGACAGATTAGAATAGAATAGAATAGAATAGAATAGAATAGAATAGAATAGAATAGAATAGAATAGAATAGAATAGAATAGAATAGAATAGAATAGAATAGAATAGAATAGAATAGAATAGAAGCTGGAAGGGACCTTGGAGGTCTTCTAGTCCAGCCCTCTGCTCAAGCAGGAGAACCTATACCATTTCATATAAGTAGCTGTCTAGTCTCTTCTTAAAAACCTCCAGTGATGGAGCACCCACGATTTCTGGAGGCAAGCTGTTCCACTGGTTAATTGTCCTCACTGTCAGGAAATTTCTCCTAAGTGCCAGGTTGCTTCTCTCCTTGATTAGTTTCCATCCGTTGCTTCTTGTCCTGCTTCTTGTCCTTCAGGCACTTTGGAGAATAGCTTGGCCACTTCTTCTTTGGGGCAACCCCTGAGATATTGGAACAATCATCCTTCTCTTTATTAAACTAGATATACCCAATTCCAGAAACCGTTCCTTATATATTTTAGTCCCTAGTCCCCTGATCATCTTTATTGCTCTTCTCTGCACTCTTTCTAGAGTCTCAACATCTTTTTTACGTTTTTACATTTAAAAAGATAAACAGTTTAAGGAAATACATTTCACATTGGTGAATGCTTTAGACCACGGGTATCAAACTGGCCACGTCACATGACTTGTCACAACGTATCATGACTCTTTTTGCCTTGCTGGCAATGGGGTTGGTGTAGCTTCGGTATGATGAAACCATCCCAGGGGCCGGCAGTTTGACACCCCTGCTTTAGACAAAAGCATTAATAGACAGAAGCACCTTATTATTTGCCTCGTGGAAAATAAGACTAATAAATGTGATCCGGCAAGAACATACCAAAATCATCTCTATCACAATCTATAGTCTGGTTTGGAAGCATCACTGCTTCAGACAGGAAGGCGGTGCAGAGAGTGGTGAGGATGGCAGAAAAAGATTATTGGCAGTTCCTTCCCTCCCATCCAGGACATAGTACAGAAGTGTTGCTTGAGCAGGGTCTGTAAGATTGTCTGGGACACTACACACCCTCTTCACGACCTGTTTTCCTTGTTACCCTCTGGGAGGAGGGGGCTTCGTGGTATCCGCAGCAGAACATCCAGATGCAGCCATAGTTTCATTCCATACAGAATTAACCTTGTGAACTCTCAAGCTTCCTCCTTCCGTTATGTATTCAAGATGGACAGTATTTAATATTTATTTGTTACGTATATGTAAGGGCGTGGGTCTATACATATGTTGTATATAGTATGCTTAGGTGTGTGTCATGTATGTGTTTCACTTTGAGAGCGGGCAACTAAATTTCATTTCTGGTGTGTGTCGTTGTGCCCACAGTAAAAAAAAAAAAGACAATAAAGGTTATCTTATATCTTATATGAAACTAAGGCCATTACAGTCACACTTCAGTTAATTCCAACAGAGAGTTCATCTTCAGGCTCATAAATTAGCAAATTAATCATTTGTGGTCCAAGATGCAATGTCTTCTTGATGATAACATTACAATTGTGAGACAATCAATTACCTTGTTTTAAGAAAGAATTTTTACAAATATTCACTGCACAATTAAGTTTGTTGCTAAGCTATTATAAATCAGTTCTGACCATGTAAAACAGAACTTTACACTGAGTTGTGATTAATGTGGAAACCTAACTATTCGTGCCTTGCCACTCCGTACTTATAAATGACTGAAGCTGCTATCAAAATTCCATCACTTTTATTCAAATAGAATCCTATAAATTGGGAGATGATCAACCCTCAAATAATTAGGATGGATTTCTAACCAATAGAAAAATTAAGGCTGTGCTCTATTTTTCTTTTCTTACCATTATAATAGGTTGGTTTGGATGTAGCCACAGTTGTAATTTCTAAAGCTATTCTTGTTTCTTGTTTGGATTTCAGAATTAGGATCATGAGATCGTAGAACTGGATAGATCATTGAAGACATGAAACCCAAGCCACTAATCAGGGCAGGAATCCATAATGAAGTCTCAGTTACTTACCAAGCTTTGTCTGAACATCTCCAGTGAAAAGGAGGCCATCACCTGTTTTCTTTGCTCTTAACTGAAATTAACTGAAATCTATCTATCTATCTATCTATCTATCTATCTATCTATCTATCTATCTATCTATCTATCTATCTATCTATCTATCTATCTACCTACCTACCTACCTACCTACCTACCTACCTACCTATCTCCACCCACCCACCCACCCACCCATCCATCCACCCATCCTACCTACCTACCTACCTACCTACCTACCTACCTATCTCCATCCACCCATCCATCCATCCATTCATCCATGAGAACAGATCTTATGACATCCTTTGTTATGTCCCTCACTCTGTCTTATCCAGTCTTATCAGCTTCTTTACTTTTTCTTTAGAGGAATCAATTTCTAATCCCACCAAGAGATGAGAACTATTACTTCCAGTGGCTTATAAATTATGCTTCTATTGATAGCTTAAAATGTCTTTTTTGCAACCACATCACACTTTTAGCTCCCATTTGGTTGCGATCAACTGAAACTGGGTATGCAGTCAATTAGCAGCTTATGTAACCCTTAAGTGCTTCACCAATATTGATGCATCCTTTAGAAAACCACAACAGTATTCAGAGATTTTTCTCCTATTAGTTATAGGTCCTTGGTATACATTCTATATATCTTTCTTCAAAATATTTGGTATACAGTACCCAAGTTAAATAATGTCAACATGGCAACAAAGGCAGAAATTTGCAAAAGAGCCAGCAACCAGGTGAATGAATTCATGAGAATGGGACCTATTATGGTTGCCAAGGAACCCTACTTGCTTCATGCATTCATACATAATTTGCATTGTCTAGTAGCAAAATGTAAGAATAAAAACTTTTCTAACAAACTTTTCACTAGTTTGCTTTCTTGAGAAACTCAGGATTATTCAGGGATCAGATTTACTTTCCCTCAGCATAGGCATTGACCAAAATATCTTGGATACCTCATTAAAAGCACACTGAGAAAGCATGTCTATATTAAAAGAGCCATTGTAGAGGATAAGGAAAATTAATTTAACACAGATGTAGGCTTTATGTATGCAAAGGGGGCTAAAACAATTTTTTTTACATTCAAAATTCAGAAATTTGGAAGAGATTCAGGCAGAAGGCTTCTTAGTTCACTGGAGTATAAGAAAATGAAGAAGACCCAGAATAATCAGACTTGCCAAATTCTGTTGTAATCAATCTCAGTAAAAGTTGTTTAGGAGTTAATATCCAAGTCTGATCTTCACATCTGAGTATCTACGTAAACTAGCTTGGAAACTGAGCTGTCTGCAGTTAGAAACACGATACAATATAATATATGAAATTGATAGAGAAAATCATATTAATGGAACCTCTTCAGATTTAACCTTGGTTCCAATGTGATCCAATGGGACCACCACATTCATGTATGAGCTTCCCAACAGAAATAAATGGAGGCCAGCTCTTTGTGTCCTAAACAGTGTACACTTGAGGACCTCTTGACAGCACAACGTGAACACACTTAATGTTTTGGGCAAGATTTTTCTGGGCAAGGTCTAGTTAACTTGTACATGTTTTATTTTTTTATTTTATCTTTTACATTTTATGAAATATAGTATGCTTATTTTATGAGCAATGTGGTGACCTAGTGGTGAAGCACTCAGAAGGTTGAGATCAATCTAAGGTAGTGGCAGGTATTTCTCTTCTAAGGAGCAAAGAAAAAATATCTGCTCTGGAGTCAGGAAGGGTATCCAGCCAGTAAACACCCAACTCCATTCAGTCTCTCTGATTCTACCCCAATTAAGGGATTACAAGGTCGTAAAAAAAGAGGTTTTTTAAATAGTATACCATATTTTAATTGTGATGCTCCTGACCCAAATAAATAAAGCTAACAAGTAAATGTATTCATGAGAAGGGGACCTATATAATGGTTGGCAAGGAAGCCTACTTGTTTCATGCCTTCCACATAAATTTGCACTGTCTCTGGGATTTGTATAAGAATTCAATTAGCCCTAATGGCATTATTGTCCCCACAGGAAAAGTGGGGAAACAGGATTAGATTAATTGACAAGGACATCTAGCAGATGAATGGCTCCAGGTGAGAGCTAAATTGGATGAAATACAATTCACATATCCTATTTTTATGGATCCCACTGTATTGTTTCTATATTGTTCTTAAGCCAAATGGGTTGGGTGAATTTAGCTGAAAAGTTTGCATGAATCTCAACCTAATCTCAGAGAATCTCAAAGACTAAAATGTATGAAGAACCATTACAGGAATTGGGTATGTCTAGTCTAATGAAAAGAAGGATGTGATGACCCAGGGCACAGCACAGAGGCAATGCAGTCAGCTGGCAATTCAAACCACCCTTTAATTGCTCCAAATTTTCCCAAAATGTTCCCATGTTTCTGGCAAGCCTCAAAACAAAGGAAGACACACACACCTCCAGCCGTCTCTGGCTGCAAGTAGTTTCACACACAGTCTGATTAGAACAGTAATTTACTCAAGGCCACAGAGATAACAAGGAATGACACATACATCCAAAATCCAATGAGTCTTTGGAAATATAAGCAAGCCTGAGCAGTTTCAGAAGAGAAGCAAAAATACAATCTGAGGTCTTTGAACACCCAATCAAAGTTGTCAGTCAGTCCAATGGTCAAAGTTTCAGAGTTTCCAAACAGAAATCACAGCACAGAACAAGAGATCAGAGAGTTGTTTTCAAGATCAGCAATGGCACACAAAACTCCAAAGAATCAGTGTTTGTTCCTGACAAATGCCTCTCTCCATAGTGTCTCCTTAAGTCTCAGTCTCCAGGTGTGCCTTGTGGAGAGGGGTGGGGCACTCTCCTCCCGAGTAGTTGAGCCTGCCTGCATTGTTCCCTCCTTCTCTCCACTCTCTGTGCTCTAGGAACAGGAGGGGGTGGCCCTTGCTCATTGCCTGAACTCTATCTGTCCTGTTCATCCTGTCTCAATCCTGAAGGGCCCTGGCCTGCCTCAGCATGCTCTTTCCCACATTCCTCTGTAGCCCCAGACACCTCTCCCTCGATCTCCATAGGATCCTGTTCCAGCTCATTTTCCTCCGCAGATTCAGGCTCTGACGGAGGCATGACGAAGGGCTAGAGAGGACATGATAGGAGTAAGAACATAAGAAGAGCCATGCTGAATCAGGCCAAAGCCCATCGAGTCCAGCATTCTGTGTCACACAGTGGCCCACCAAATGTACATGGGGATCTTGAGCAGAAAGAGAAGGCAAAACCCTCCCTTTCCCTTGACCCCCAAACAAATGGTACTCAAGGGAATCCTGCCTGCCTCAACCAACATAGAGGCGGCACATGGACATCTGTTTTAATAACCACCAATACACTTTGCATCCATGAATCTATCTAGCCCTGCCTTGAAGCTGTCAAGGCTGACAGCTGTCACGACCCCTTCAGGAAGTGAATTCCATAAATCAACGACTCTCTGGGTGAAGAAATATTTCCCTTTATTTGTCCTCACTTTCTTAGCTATAAGCTTTAGGGAGTGCCCCCTTGTCCTGGTATTGTGTGATAGAGAAAAGAATTTTTCTCTATCCACATTTTCTATCCCATGCATGATTTTATACACTTCGATCAAGTCACCCCTTAAATGCCGTCTTTCAAGGCTGAAGAGACCAAGGCGTTGCAATCTGGTTTCATAAGGGAGGCGCTCCATTTCCTTGATCATTCTTGTTGCCCTTTTTTGCACCTTTTCCAGTTCCATTATATCCTTCTTGAGGTGCGGTGACCAGAATTTGCGGTGACCAAATATTGGAGTGTTCCAATATTTGATGGGCTCCTGCAAAGATGGTGGGGGGGGGATCAAACTATTTTCCAAGGCAACAAAAGGCAAGACAAGAAACAATGTTGAAAATTAACCAAGGAGAGAAGCAACCTAGAAGTCCCCAAAAATGTTTTTTTCACTTCTTCAGCTTCTTGGGTGAGAAGTGAAATGTCTTCAAAGAAAAACAAGAAAGTCCAGTTGCCTCATGAAAAAGCATCTTTGGGACAACTATGACCTGGATGACTGAGAATCTCCATAGAGATTAAGCAACCTAGAACTAAGGAGAAATTTCCTAACAGTGAAAATAATTAACCAGTGGAATGGCTTGCCTTCAGAAATTGTGGCTGCTCCATCACTCAAATCCAAACTATTGGGATTCATTTAATAGACACAGTTATCAAATATTGGCTTAGTGTTGATATGCAAACTCAGTTTAAGTTGTCCTTGTACTGGCAAACAAAGCAAGCAAATGAAAACATATTTGTACGTCTCCTAAAGAATAAGGAAGTATTTTTCTATTCTCCAAACAAGTTGGACTATAACTTTCCTCAATTCCTACTATATAGTATTTCATTTCTCAAAATAGAGACTTGGCTTCCTTTTTTTTCACCTGCAACAATCCACCTGCTTTATATTCTAGTCAATTTTTAAGGGATGAGGATCTTTTTTATTGTAATCTGTGTGACACATTTCTCCGGTGAAAAGGAATCAGCACTCCAAGGTAGAAATATCAGCATTTTTTAAATATCAAACTGTGCTGTCAGCTCCTATGAAAAGTCACAAGGATTTCAGTGTTCTTCTGTGAACATCACATTTCTTGAATTGTAGGTGCTTTGTTTTGTTTTGTTTTTTATTGAAATGCTGGTGTTAAAAGGGGCCTCTGACTATTTATATTCAGTGACAATATTCTCCTCCGATAGCAAGTCTGAAGTTAGAGACTACATTGGAAGTATTCCCTTGTTTACCAACTTGTCTCTTCTTTCAAAGAGAAACAGACCTCAAAACAACAGGAAGCTGGTATCTGATTTTTCAGTAGTTTGGAACCAAACCTCAAAGGGCCGGAACAAATGCAATTTAACACAAATGAATAAGTCAATCCATAAACTCTACCTTCTTAAAGAGATTTTTGTACTGTAATCACTTTACAAAAAAACAAGATGGCAGTCCAAGACACGGGGGGAAAAAAAAATCTGTGTCTGAAACACAACACACTTAAAAAGAAAAATGTCTTGTTGCTTCTGACATTTGAATTTATCCCATAAGGTGCAATTAAAACTTAGCATGGTAAAGGATTCTTGAAGCTAAACCATAGAATTTTGCATGGCACCAATAAAAGCATCCTTAATAAACTTTAAAAAAAGGAGAGACACGGACCCATTTTTTCCCCCCATGCTTTGGTAACTATCTTGAGTGTTTCAGGAAAGAGGGAATGACAACAACAATTAGAGATAACGATTTAGAGATGGTGATGATGATGATCATCATCATCATCAGAAGAAGATGATGATATTGAAAAAAAGTAAGGCTTGGCTTCATACAAATAACTCAAAATATTATATGAACTTGTTGTCATATATGAACTTGTTGTAAAATCCTTTAAGCTGGTTACTACTGAGCAGCCATCTGGAAAGAAGTGGAGAGAAGAGCAACAAAGATGATCAGAGAACTGGAGGCTAAAATATATAAAGAACGGTTGCTGGAATTGGGTAAGTCTAGTCTAATGAAGAGAAGGACGAGTGGGGACATGATAGCATCGTTCCAATATCTCAGGGGCTGCCACAAAGAAGAGGAAGTCAAGCTATTCTCCAGAGCACCTGAAGGCAGGACAAGAAGCAATGGGTGGAAAGTAAGCAAGGAGAGAAGCAATCTAGAACTAAGGAGAAACTTCCTGACAGTTAGAACAATTAACCAGTGGAACAACCTGCCTCCAGAAGCTGTGAATGCTCCAACACTGGAAGTTTTTAAGAAGAAGCTGGACAGCCATTTGTCCGAAATAGTATAGGGTTTCCTGCCTGAGCAGGGGGTTGGACTAGATGACCTCCAAGGTCCCTTCCAATTCTATTCTATTCTATTCTATTCTATTCTATTCTATTCTATTCTATTCTATTCTATTCTATTCTATTCCATTCCATTCCATTCCATTCCATTCCATTCCATATTCTATTCCATTCCATTCCATATTCTATTCTATTCTATTCTATTCTATTCTATTCTATTCTATTCTATTCTATTCTATTCTATTCTATTCTATTCTATTCTATTCCATATTCTATTCTATTTTCTATTTTCTATTTTCTATTTTCTATTTTCTATTTTCTATTTTCTATTTTCTATTTTCTATTTTCTATTTTCTATTTTCTATTTTCTATTTTCTATTTTCTATTTTCTATTTTCTATTTATTTTCTATTTTCTCTTCTCTTCTATATTCTATATTCTATTCTAATCTCTTCTCTTCTATATTCTGTATTCTATTCTATTCTATTCTATTCTATTCTATTCTACATTCTACATTCTACATTCTACATTCTACATTCTACATTCTATTTCTATTTCTATTCTATTCTATTCTATATTCTATATTCTATATTCTATATTCTATATTCTATATTCTATATTCTATATTCTATATTCTATATTCTATATTCTATTCTATTCTATTCTATTCTATTCTATTCTATTCTATTCTATTCTATTCTATTCTATTCTTGGGTTCAGACAACCTATACAAATGACAAACCTGTCATTTCCTTAGGACTCATTCAGCTCCTGTCAGTCTAAGAGTCAATACAATTTAAGCTATGATAAACCTAATTGCCTAAAATAAATAAACAAAAAGCTCAGCTTGCTAATCATTCTCCCCTCCTCTGCTTTTGTTTCTTCCTCCTCAGCTGACATCAGCAAAACGTTTCAGCGGAAACACAACAGGGCCAATTCATGTAATCTCACCTGCTCCATCTAGAAACACAGTGGGAGGGGGTCTTTGCAAGAGTTTCTCAGCAAAATAACACTCAGAAAGTGAAAAGGTGTGTGAGAGAGAAAAGGCATTAAAATACCTGCAGGTTGGGTGATATATTGTATTCCAGCAGCAAGAAATGATTGCTCTCTTCTCCAATAAAATAAAAGCAGATTGAACTTCTGACCTGCACACAGTAATGGAAGGAGCCTCCTGAGTCCCAGGGAACTTTTTAAAAAAGAAAGTCAGTCTACAGCCGCAGTTGCAACTGGCTTTTCTCCCCACCCCCCCAAACTTGTTTTCAGCTGACTAATGCAATGTATCTGAGACCTTTTCTTTCCATTTTATGGCTATCCTTCCACAGAAAGGAAAAAAAAAAAAGCTTCCTCTTGTTATCCTGCAACTGAGGAGCCGAAGTATAACAAATCACAAAGATAGTGTGTACATGCACACTGGAGGGATGAGAAGGTCACCATCTCCTTAGTTGGCATCGGTCTCCAAGGTGGGACTTTCTTGAAACGGGATGTGTGAATAAGACTATGTAGTATGAGGGGTCCTTGGTGCTCTCCGAGCTTGCTTGTTTTCTTGCAGATGTTTCATTACCCTAACTAGGTAACACCATCAGTGCTAGAAGGGAGGGGGTGTGCAGAGAGGAGGAGGAGGAGGAGGAGGAGGAGGAGGAGGAGGAGGAGGAGGACGATGACGACGACTGTGGTGTCCTTCGTGCTCTCTGAGCTTGCTTGTTTTCTTGCAGATGTTTCATTACCCTAACTAAGTAACATCATCAGTGCTAGAAGGGAAGGGGTGTGCAGAAAGGAGGAGGAGGAGGAGGAGGAGGAGGAGGAGGAGGAGGAGGAGGACTGTGGTGTCCTTGGTGCTCTCCGAGCTTGCTTGTTTTATTGCAGATGTTTCATTACCCTAACTAGGTAACATCATCAGTGCTACCTAGGATTACCTAGTTTTGGTAATAAAACAGATACATTGCATTAGTCAGCTGAAAACAAGAAAATAACCAAGCTCAGAAAGCATCAAGGACCCCCCATCTCAACCCTGAGGTACAAATATTCTCCCTTGTTGGTACAATATGCTATGCTTGCAGGTATTTGCACTGCACAGGTAGACACTCAGATGGATTCTTGCTTCCTTCTACGAATAATTATTCCATCTGATGAATAATAACCTTCTGAAGATTCACAAAGACTGTTAGACAATGAATCCATAATGGGCTGAGTGATATTCTATATATATATATTTGTTTTCTGAGGTTTTCGCGGGTGTTTGTATGTAGGTCTTTGGTTCTTCGGGTTTTCTCCCACGTAGAATTTGAAGTGTCTTGGCGACGTTTCGACGAAGTCTCATTCGTCATCTTCAGGCTGGTGCTTTCGGCTTCTGCTTCTAGGAGCAATGTGAGATTTTAGCTGTTTCTTCCTTTTAACTGCCAGTGGGGGTTTGAACTGATTGGCTGGGAGCTCAGCTGTGTTCTGATTGGGTGGAGGTGTGTTCTGATTGGTTAGGGGCTTGACTGTGCTCTGATTGGATGGGGGTTTGGCTGTGCTCTGAGTGGCTTGAAAATGCAGGAAAGTTAGCTAACCTTGGGAACATAATCCTGCCACTCTAAACTGACAATTCAACACATTAGGGCACGAGGCAACAGTGTAAAAAAGGCAGGGGTCTAAATTGTTCTTGGAAATTTGGTAAATTTCCTGTCTGTTATCTATACCCGCAAAGTCATTTTGTACATTCCACAGAAGACCTTCCTGGTATTGAGAAAAAGAAACAGTTCTACTGTGACTATGTCATCGCCAGCTTCTGAGAATAATACAAGAAAGTCGAGCTAGAGTGACTGATAACTTTTTGTTCTTAAATCGGTTGAGGCCTGTTGGAATTCATCTTTGGGACTCCTGATTTGCTCCACCAATAACACCCCCCCTGAAAATTTGGGGGGGGGAGGAGGTACAGACAGCAGAAGGACACTGCACTTTCTTTTCTTTCTTTCTTTCTTTCTTTCTTTCTTTCTTTCTTTCTTTCTTTCTTTCTTTCTTTCTTTCTTTCTTTCTTTCTTTCTTTCTTTCTTTCTTTCAAAGGCTGGCTTTGCACCTCTCTGTTTAACCTGCTTCTTATTGTATGTGTCCTGTCAAGCAAATGTTGACTCCTGGAGATTGCTTGGTCTAATCCTTAAGTTTTTCTGGCTGAGATTTCAGAAGTGGTTTGCCATTGTCTGCTATCTAGGCCAGCGAGATAGAGTGACTGGCCCAAAGTCACCTAGCTAGCTTCATGCATAAGGTGGTATTGGAACATAGTGTCCTTTCTAGCCTGATGCTTTAACCACTACACCAAACTGTCCCTCTGTCATGTTTCTTATTCCCGGAACATTCTTTTATTATTATTATTATTATTATTATTATTATTATTATTATTATTATTATTATTATTATTATTATTATTATTATTATTATTATAAAAGGATTAAAAACATTGAGCATGGTAAATCATCTTTGACAGACATCTCAGTCTATATTATACATTAATTACATATAACTTATCTATATACAAAACTATACATTTCTAATCTCTATTTTAATTTATCTCTTTATTTGTAACCTCTATTTTTTTCCTCCATCTATAAAATTTGTTCCATATCAAATAAAATTCTGTGTCTTCCTGGTTTTTTAATCTTTTAGTTAACCTATCTAGTTCTGCGCAAAACATAATTTTCTTTATTAGATCTTCCTCACTCGGTGTTTCCATTGCTTTCCATTTTTGAGCAAATAGAATCCTTGCCGCCGTAGCCACGTGAATGATTAAATATGTGTCCTCTTTATTTACATTTTTCTCTAATATTCCTAATAGTCATGCCTCAGGTTTGTATAGAATGTTTTGGCTAGTCATTTCTATTACCCATTCCCAGGCCATACGCCAATACATCTGTGCTTCTCTACATGTCCACCACATATGAAAAAAGGTACCCTTTTCTTTTTTACATTTCCAACATGTAGCAGAGTATCCTTTACACATTTTGGCTAATCTGGCTGGAGGGAGATGTTCCCAGGACATTCTTCACTGCCTTCCCCTCACTGTCCAAGTACTTCTCTTTCCATAATGGAGGAAAACCCAGTGCCAAGTTGTAGGCAAACCTAAGTACATTAGATTTTCCTATCTGCAAATTAGGGGGTATTGATGGCTCAGTGGGTAAAGATGACGAGCTTGTCAGCAGAGAGCTGATAGCCAAGGTTGGAGACTTTGTGCAACAGGTTGAGCTTCCATTATTGCTCTAGGTCCTGCCCACCTAGAATAGAACAGAGCTGGAAGGGGCCTTGGAGGTCTTCTAGTCCAGCCCCCTGCTCAAGTAGGAGAACCTATACCATTTCAGACAAATGACTGTCCAGTCTCTTCTTAAACTTCCAGTGATGGAGTGCCCATGATTTCTAGAGGCAAGCTGTTCCACTGGTTAATTGTCCTCACTGTTAGGAAGTTTCTCCTTAATTCCAGGTTGCTTCTCTCTTTGATCAGTTTCCAACCATTGTTTCTTGTCCTGTCCTCTGGTGCTTTGGAGAATAACCTGACCCCTTGTGACAGCCCCTCAGCCCCTGCTATCATGTCTCCCCTGTTTCTTCTTTACTTTAGATTGGCCAAACCCAAGTTCTGCAGCCGTTCTTTGTATGTTTTAGTCTCCAGGCCTTGGATCATCTTAGTTGCTCTTCTCTGAATTTTTTTCCCAAACTCTAAACATCTTTTTTTGTGATATGGTGACCAAAATTGGCTGCAGTATTCCAGGTGTGGTCTTACTAGGGCTTTGTAAAGCAGTACTAATACTTTGTGTAATATTGATTCTATGCCTCTGTTTATACAACCCAGGATTGTATTAGCTTTTTTGGCTGCTGCTGCACACTGCTGGCTCATAGTCAAGTGATCGTCCACTAGGACTCCAAGGTCCCTCTCACAGTTACTGTTTTTAAGCCAGGTCTCGCCTAATCTGTACTTTTACCTTTGATTTATCCTGTCGAAATGTAAAACTTTGCTTTTCTCCACACCTACCAGCTTGAAAGCATGCAAATGCAAGTAGATTAATAGGTACCACTTCAGAGGGAAGGTAACAGCATTCCACGCACCTTTGGTGTACAGCCATGCTGGCCACATGACAATGGAAAATGTCTTTGGACAATGCTTGCTCTTTCAACCAAAAACCAGAGATTAGCACCATGCCCTTAGAGTTGAACACGACTGACAGAGAAATCTTTACCTTTATCAGCAAATTATTTCCTAAACAAAGCTAACTGTTGCACTATTGTTTCATTCAAGCACCAGCCTGAAGAATAATTTCTTATAAAGAATTACAGTCCTAAACTTAGTGTTACTCTCTTTGCCCATTCCTTTGCCCATTTATAAAACAATCTGAACCCAACAACCCCACATTTGAGACTTTGCACCATATGAAGAAGGACAAATATCACATGCCTTTTTTTTGTCTCGGTACAAAATAGGTCTAGATTTAAATCTGATTTTTCTATCACATTAAATGCTCAAGAATAATAAGAATCATGTGGTTTAGACCACAAGATCAGCCGACTGCTGTTTCTTTCCACATTAGAGAGTTAATGGTAAATCCATCAACAGAAGACTGTACTTCATGCATTATTATGCACTATTAAGGTCAACTTTGAATCATGTTGTACTCCTGGAGACCACATGTGAATCTGTGTAGAGTCCAGACAGCACCATGGAAGTGACCATTGTCATCTTCTGAGCTATTATTCCGCTTTCTAGTTTTGCAGGAAATCCAGGACTTCCTACATGACTTTGCACCCCAGGGTCAATCAAAACCAGCTAGAGGTTGCTCTACAATCTATTTAGTCTGTTCCATATCTCTCTAGCCTGAAGATTTATTTATTTTTAAATCATAGTTTTAAAAAATGCATTTTAATGCATTTCTAAGTGCATTTTTCATCAATCGGTATAATATTATTTTTTCTCAGTTTAGCAGAGAACCGTGCATCCAACAGATACCTAAATTCAAATCATGCATTAGCCAGGAAAATTCACAAAATTCAAATCCCACCAACAGGCCTATTTATCATCATTGCTTGCAAATTAAGAGTCTACATTTGCACCAGTGTTTATCAAGCACTGCCAGCAGCCAATGTCATCCTGTCACTGAAGCTAAATCCTGAAGAGCACAGAAATGCACACAAAATTGGAAACTAATTTGAAGTTATTATTTCCCCTGAAAATAATCAAAAGATATTCAGACTGAAAACTTCTAAGCAATAAGCCTTCATGAAGAAGTAATCTCTTACTATGCGATTCCAAGCTACAAAATAGCCATCTTTGGGTAAGAGTGAAATTGAAGCTATCTATGCAGACATTGCTTTTCCATATCTGATACAGTGAGAGTTAGCAGATGTTTCTTCAGGAAATGGGTCAACAAAAAAAAATCAATATAGAAAGACATGGCTATGGGTTCTGCCTCCCAAGGATATTTCAATCTATCCGTCCATTAGCCTGGAGGGGGAGCTTTTGACCCCCTCGGAGAAGGTCCGCAACTTGGGCGTCCTCCTCGATCCACAGCTAAATTTGGAACATCATCTTTCGGCTGTGGCGAGGAGGACATTTGCCCAGGTTCGCCTGGTGCACGAGTTGCGGCCCTATTTGGACCGGGAGTCTCTTCTCACAGTCACTCATGCCCTTATCACCTCGAGGTTCGACTACTGCAATGCTCTCTACATGGGGCTACCTTTGAAAAACGTTCGGAGACTTCAGGTAATACAGAATGCAGCCGCGCGAGCAGTGTTGGGCTTGCCTAGAAATGCCCACATTTCGGCATCACTCCGCGAGCTGCATTGGCTGCCAATTGGTCTCCGAACCCAATTCAAAGTGTTGGTTATGACCTATAAAGCCCTACATGGCATTGGACCAGGTTATTTACGGGACCGTCTGCTGCCCCATGAATCCCAGCGGCCGGTTAGGGCCCACAGAGTGGGCCTTCTCCAGGTCCCGTCAGCCAGACAGTGTCGCCTGGCGGGGCCTAGGGGAAGGGCCTTCTCTGTTGCAGCCCCGGCCCTCTGGAACCAACTTCCCCCGGAGATCCGTGTCGCCCCCACCCTCTTCGCCTTTCGTAGATTGCTTAAAACATACTTTTGCCGGCAGGCCTGGGGCAGCTAACACCTTGCCCCTAGCCAGTGTGTGTTTCTGTGTATGTTTGTGGAGTGATTGGTTTCTTTTAGCTTAAGGGTTTTTTATAGATATGTGTTTATTGTAATTTCTATCATGCTGTGAGCCGCCCTGAGTTCTTTGGAATAGGGCGGCATAGAAATTAAATAAATAATAATAATAATAATAATAAAAAGAAGTCAATGGCCAGCAGCAAGGTGATGGACTCAATTTGAATGGTGATAGGCATAGCATTGGAGGACCTGAAGAGACATGTTGGAGACAAATTTTCATGGAGAAGAATCTATCCACATGGGTGCTAAGAGTCAACACTGATCTGATGGCACAAAACCGATCATCAATGTAAATACACACATACATGAATTCTTAATTGCCCAAAGTTGATTTTCAAAAGTTATCTGAGATGCTAATAGCAACAACAGAAATTATTTTGTAGGTCTTGCTGCATACACATACACATGTACAGTATATTTGTGAGTGTATGGATACATTCAAAATTTAAGGGGAAAAGCCTCAGAGAAGTTTTTGCTTCTGTATTCTATTTCTGTCTGGCCATCTAGCGTTACTATTTTGTCCTCATAATATTGTTGATATCTGTTTGTCATTTTCATTAGCCCAGATTAATCTTTCTGAATGAGATTGAAAGTGAAGCAGTCACTACTTCCTTAAGATCTAACTTTTTCAGTGTGTAAACAAACATCGGTTTGGTCTAGTGGTTAAGGCACCGAGCTAGGCAGCGAGAGATCATGGGTTCAAGTCCCATCTTAGCCATTAGTCTTATGAAGAGAAGGACTAGGGATGACATGATAGCAGTCTTCCAATACCTCAGGGATTGCCACAAAAAAAGGGAGTCAAGCTATTTTCCAAAGCGCCTGAAGGCAGGACAAGAAGCAACAGATGGAAACTAATCAAGGAGAGAAGCAACCTAGAACTAAGGAGAAATTTCCTGACAGTTAGAACAATTAATTAGTGGAACAACTTGCCTCCAGAAGTTGTGAATGCTCCAACACTGGAAGTTTTTAAGAAGAAACTAGACAGTCAGTTTTCTGAAATGGTGTAGGTTCTCCTTCTTGAGTAGGGGGCTGGACTTCCTGTTCTATTCTATTCTATTCTGTTCTGTTCTGTTCTGTTCTGTTCTGTTCTGTTCTGTTCTGTTCTGTTCTGTTCTGTTCTGTTCCGTTCCGTTCCGTTCCGTTCCGTTCTGTTCCATTCCATTCCATTTTTTCTATCCTATTCTATTCCATTCCATTCCATTCCATATTTTCTATTCTATTCTTTTCCATTTATTTCATTCCATATTTTCTATTCTATTCTATCCCATTCCATATTTTCTATTATATTCTTTTCCATTTCATTTCATTCCATATTTTCTATTCTCTTCTATTCTCTTCTATTCTCTTCTCTTCTATTCTATTCTATTCTATTCTATTCTATTCTATTCTATTCTATTCTATTCTATTCTATTCTATCTAACCAGTGGAACAGCTTGCCACCAGAAATTATGGGCACTCAATCACTGGAGGTTTTTAAGAAGAGACTGGACAGTCACTTGTCTGAGATGGTATAGGTTCTCTTGCTTGAGCAGGGGGCTGGACTAGAAGACCTCCAAGGTCCATTCCAGCTCTATTCTATTCTATTCTATTCTATTCTATTCTATTCTATTCTATTCTATTCTATTCTATTCTATTCTGTTCTGTTCTGTTCTGTTCTGTTCTGTCCTGTCCTGTCCTGTCCTGTCCTGTCCTGTCCTGTCCTGTCCTGTCCTATCCTATCCTATCCTATCCTATCCTATCCTATCCTATCCTATCCTATCCTATCCTATTCTATTCTATTCTATTCCCTTCTGTTTCATATTAATATTCTATTCTATTCTATTCTATTCTATTATATTATATTATATTATATTATATTCACATCCTCTATATATAGAGGATAGCATGCAAACCTTTCTGCGCACACACACACGCACACACACACACACACACACACACACCTATGAAAAATAATTGAATCTTTCAATGCTTGCTTACATATTGCACAACATATTTCATCCCAGGCAATAGAGCAAGTGGTCAACTACCAAAAAAAATACAGAGTTTGATCTATAATTTTCAAAAACATTTTCAAGTCTTTCAGAGGGTTTTTTCCATTTTATTAAGCGAATCAGAAATGTGATTTTTGCCAGTTAAAGCCAAATAAAGCAAGCCCAGACTGATTTCCAAGAGAACACCGCAACTGGTGTCCTACTGTTTTCCCCCTAGAACCATCAACCAAATTCCAACAGGTGTGCATCCTGTTGATTTCCAATGATTAGCTCCTAACAAGATTTAAAGGAACTATTTAAAGGATTCCTTGCATCCTTAATCACAGAAATTTAGGCCTCAGGCCTGGCAATTTGTTGACTTTCACTAGCAAAGTGGTCCTTTTAAAAGTGAATCAATCTGTATACTCCTCAAACTTTCTGATGCGTTTGTTCGTAGCTAGGTGAAACTGGGCATGAATCCAAAGTGTTTCAAATGGGCTAATTTAAAGGATGTGTCCTAAATTTATACCCATTCCCCCAGCTGGACAGAAAACTTGGCAAAGCTATGGTTGCTTCAGCACCATCGCAGTCATGTGATTGTTGTTTCCAGTGCTTCCTGCCAACTTCCCACAAGAAAAGTCAAAGAGAAAGCTTGGCAGGAAGTTGGGAAGACACTTCTGTTCCCATTAAGTTTTTTGCTCATCTGCTGGTCATTCTGCTTCTCTCTTTAGGCAATAAAATATCTATGAAACAATGACCCAACAAGTTATGGGTTGTTTTCTCTCTCTCTCTCTCTCTCTCTCTCTCTCTCTCTCTCTCTCTCTCTCTCTCTCCTCTCTCTCTCTCTCTCTGTGTGTATTACATGGCCAGCACTGATCAGACAGAAAGGATTGTTTTTTGGGAGATAAAGATGTGTTGGCCTTTTAGGTCTCTCTGTCTCCCCCATCCCTCTCCTTATTTCTCATCCTCTCTCCCTCCCTCTCCCTCTCTCTCTGACTCTCTCTCTCTCTCTCTCTCTCTCTCTTCCCTCTCCCTCTTCCTCTCCCCCTCTCTGTCTCTCTCTGTCTCTCTCTTTCTCTCTCTCTCCCTCTCCCTCTCCCCCATCTCTCTGTCTCTCTCTTCCTCCCTCTCTCTCTGTCTCTCTG